>JALJCO010002942.1:1800000-2364456 GCA_023101725.1 Atherinomorus stipes | reverse complement strand
CAGCTCAGATTAAAAATATGTAAAATGGATTTTTACACATTGATAAGCACTATTTTACTATCATACATCCTTGTGTTCATAACACAGTCTCTTATTAACTTTGCTGATTAAAATTTCAATGTTCTTTAAACACACACTGTATAATGAACATTATCATCAGCATTGTCTTCCTTAATGCTTTATCTCATGCAGCAAAAATATCTTTACAGCCTTTGGGAGAATACGCACATCACTGTTTCAAGGCTAAGCAATTGTGTGTATGCACACAACCAGTGAACATTCACTTATTCATTTTGCCTGAGGTTATATATACGTCATTGTAAAATTATTCACACATTCAAATCTCAAGGACTTAACTGTCCAACAATGAAGCTTCTCAAGTGTTTTGCGTTGTATTTACCACCATCACATGCTTTGATTTGAGCCACCCACTCCATGACTCAAAATCTCAAATTCAGAATCATTATTTTTTACATTTATTCCAGAAATGAATGGAAATATATGAACATTAATAAAACATAAAAAACTAAGTGAAATATTACACAGTCAAATTTGTTTTTAGTTGGAAGAACAAGCTGAAATGTTAAACCTTTGGCTGAAATGTCAGTTGGCTTTTATGTGAAAAGTGGTGCAGCCCTTTATGTCAACTGGAATGTTGACAGCTGACAGTTAAATTATGAAAGATTACATAGTTCTGTCAAACAGCTCATACCCACCTACTCTTTGTGCTCCATGAAAACACAAGTTAGGCTCCTTCGGTAAACATAAAACACCTTTTAGAAAAAGAGCAACATGTTTTTCATTTTCACTTTTAGAAACACGGAAAAAAAGTAAAGGCATAATTCTGCAGAATGCTTTTGTCACTTTATGTATTTCACAGTTTAATAGTGAAGGATTTTAACTGGCTTAGGTATATTTTCACAGGAAAAGATTGATAAGAAACAATAAAATTTCCAAATAACACTGCATATTGGTTTGTTATTATACTCTCTTTTAGGTACACCCTGCGATTCCCAGAGTAGCCTGTTCTGGTTCTCTGTTGGTTGTTTTCATAGCTCTTAATCTTCTTTGTTCTTAATTTTTCCCAGTATTAAACTTTTATTTTTATGATGTGTTAAATTGTCTCTTTTTCTGTTACCCCTGCTGTAAAGCACTTTGTGTGTCCAATAGGTACTGTAAAGGGCTATATAAATAAACTTGATTTGATTATGTCCACATTTGAATTTCTTCATATTCACTCAACTGTACGGCTCAATAGTAGCATCAGTACTGTTTGAGGCTACTGGGGTGTGAGGTTTTGAAGAGGCCCCAGAGTGTAACGCTGCTCAGCAGAGTGATGAGGTACTTCTTCAGTTCATAAGATTACCCCTAAAGCCGCCATACAGGGAGATATGGGCTGGGAACCCTGTTTGGTGAAGCAGAGGACTGAGATGATCCGACTGTGGAATCATTGTGTGCACCTGAAGGTAGACTAACCACAAAAGACTTGAGCTGGGATAAAGCCCATACTGTAGGTATTCTTGGTCCAATGGGGCCCTTGAAAAATTTAGTGGTATCAATTTACAGTCATTCTATTTGAATAACCTTCAGTGCAAAATCTGAAATGAAATGAAATGAAAATGAAAAAAAAAAATGAAATGAAATGAAAAATACTTTATTTATCCCAGCAGGGGAAATTCAACATTGTAAAAAGCGAACTCTTTTTTTTTTTTTTTTTTTTTTTTAAATAATATAATAATCATAAGTCAGTCAGTCAGTCTTGTTCTTTAGTGTGATGGCTGCTGTCATACAGCGAACCTGACGCAGCCTCTCACTGAATACACTCGAATACACTCGTTGATTTTTCACCGTGTTGTGGAGAGGGTGGGAAGAATCCTCCATCATCTTCATCAGCTTGTGCAGCATTCTTTTCTGAATGATCAGCTCCAGCAGCTCCAGAGTTCTCCCCAGCACAGAACCAGCTTTCTTGATCAGCTTGTTTAGTTTCTTCAAGCCTCTAGTTCTGATGCTGCTGCCCAAACAGATGCTGCAAAGCACTTTCCACAACAGACTTGTAGAAGATCTGCAACATCGTGGTGCAGACGTTGAATGATCTCAGCTTCCTTAAGAAGTAGAGTCTGCTCTGACCTTTCTTGTAGATGTAGTCAGTGTTGCATTTCCAGTCGAGTCTGTTGTCCAGCTGAACTCCAAGGTATTTGTAGATCTCCACCACCTCCACGAGGACGTAGACAGGACTATGCTGCTTATTCTTGCTCCTCCTGAAGTCAACAATCATCACTTTAGTCTTGCTGGTATTTAAGATGAGGTGACTGTTACCGCACCATTTCACAAACTGACTGACCAGTTCCCTGTACCCGGCTTCTTGTCCATCACTGATACACCCCACAACTGCAGAGTCCTCAGAGTATTTCTGCAGATGACAGGATCAGAGTTGTACTGGAATCTGAGGTGTACAGTGTGAAGAAGAATGGTGAGAGTACAGTTCCTTGTGGTGCTCCAGTGCTGCTGACCACCATCTCAGACACACAACCTTTCAGTCTCACAAACTGTGGTCTGTTTGTTAGGTAGTCGTAAATCCAGGTGGTTGTGGAGGGATCCACCTGGAAGTTATGGAGCTTCTCACATAGCAAAGCAGGCTGAATCGTATTAAAGGCACTTGATAAACCAAAGAACATGACCTTCAAAGTGCTGACTGGCCCAGATGAGAGTGGGCTCTCTGAAGCAGGAAGATGATGGCGTCTTCAACCCCATGCCCATTCTTGTTAAGGTGAGCCAGTAAGAGTCTCTCCAGGACTTTTATAATGCGAGATGTCAGGGCAACTGGTCTGTAGTCATTTGGTTCAGCTGGTTGTGGTTTTTTAGGGACTGGAACAAGACAGGATGTTTTCCACAGCACTGGAACTCTGTTCTGTCTCAGGCTGGTGTTAAAAAGGTCCTGGAGAACCAAACATGGTTGTTCTGAGCAGGTCTTGAGAAGTCTGGGACTGACACCATCTGGACCTGCAGCCTTGTTCTGGTTCAGTTTCTCTAGTTGTTTCTTGACTTGGTTGCAGGAGACAATCAGGCTGGAGGTGGAGGCAGAGGAGGTCTCAGGATGTCCTGATGTGGAGGAAGAGGAGGCACATTCCAGAACTTTTTAAATATCAAACCTCAAGCAGAAGTTATTTGATATTCATAAGGAGCTATTGAAATTGGAATTAAACAAACCTAAACTACAGAGTTATATTCAATTTAAAGATTGTTTGTCCACAGAAACCTAGGTCAGATGCCATTTAAAAAGAGGTCAGAGGTCTTTGTGTGCAGCTCAGAGCAGGAATGCTGCCCCTAGAGGTAGGAGAGAATAGATTATGTTTTGTGTGTGACTTAAATTAGTTTGAAAATTAATTTTGTGTTTTGTTTATTGTTGACTGTATAATGATTTAGGAATTATTTTCTCTGAAAAAAATAATATGGTAACCCATATTTGTCTTGGTTGGAAGAAGCTGATATGCTGGGTTGGTTATTAAAAAATGAAATTTTTTCTTTAGCTAGATACTGTATGTAGTAAAAGCATGGATATTGAAGCTGGATTTATACTCGTGCGGCATCTGCATCCAGTTGGGTCTGCGTACCTGACGCAGAGGCAATGTGTGCTTATACTCGAGCATAGGGTGATGGCATCGTGCTGCAGTTTCTTTTCCAGAACTGCAGGTGACGACAGGGGATTCTGTGACCAGGAAACTCCACCGAGCTGAGTTTTTCTTTCACCCGATCATTTGCTACAGCTGCGGCAAGTATTTCCTCTCTTAGAACAATAGCGGCCGACATGCATTCATTCATTCATTTAGATACAAAACTCCAATATCCAGAGGCACATAACCACACTGACGAATCACCATTGAGTTCTTCCTCTGCGTTTGCATAGCCGGGATGCATGTTGGGTCTGGAGAGGTGCATGTCAGGCCTCCATGGACCTATGCAGAGCCTAACCGGAGCTTACGGCGGTTACGCAGATGACGCGTGAGTATAAATCCAGTTTGAGATTGAACACTCCCTGATTTATAATCTTGCTCAGATTATTGTCAACTGACTCTGGGCTAAATGCTAACTGAGCTAACTTGAAACTAACAGGAGCTAACAAAGATTAGCCTCCTAATTAGCAGGCTAAAAGTAAGGCATGCTTGGAATTGCTGTTAGCTGGCTAAAATCCATCGTTGTGCTACTCTGCTACTAGCTGAGGCCTTCCTGAGAGAAAACAGCAAGGATGCCCCCGATGGGTGGCCAGTGCCCCCCTAAACAAAAAGCTGGCCACCCCACTGGCCACCTCTGCATAAATTATATTAATTCCATTTTATATCAATTTTATGTACTGTTAACATGGTGCAGCATGCTTTGCTTGTATTTGAATGTCAAAATCTTTATAAGCTAATAAAAATAAAATAAACAAAAATATTCCACTAGACCTACTATTTTCTGGCATTAGTGTTTTGCTGTAGTCTCCAACTGGTCTATCACTCCAAATTAACTTGCCCCTTCTTATGCAAATTCATCCAGGAAGGTACCACCCAGAACCGCCCCTTCTTCATGTTTGGTTTTCAGTGTGAGTTAGGTTATAGTGAAGTTTGTGGCATAAAGGATTTGTGACACACACACTGAACTGCTTATTGCAAGCAAAGAAATCTTGGCCACTCTTAAAATAGGTAAAAAAAAAAAAAAAAAAATGTTTTGTTTTTTTGCTTGTAATAAGCAAAAAAATAAAAAAATAAAAAAAATCTGCCAATGGAGCAAGTGAAATTTACTTATAAGATTTCTTGAAATAAGAGATATTTGTCTTAAAACTAGTTCCTATATATCACTGAAATGTTTCTCTTCAGGTGATTTTGTCTTGTTTTGAGTGTGTTGAGATATTTTGATTAGAAAATAGAAAAATATGCGTGGGAAGATTGAGTTTTCGCAGTTAAAATTAAGGAAGTTTTACTGCTAATAATGCCTTATATAGAGGCCCATTCATTCTGCCCCCTTCGCTGCCATTTTATGGATATATGCAGTTGTACGGCTAATCTAAACAGTGTCCAAAAGAGTCAGAATGAAGCAGAAATGTTACTGATGAGTAAATGCACATACTCTGTATTAATTCCAGAAATAAAGTTCAGGTTGAAAGAAACAAAAGTTATCCTTTCATAACCCTTGGCCACCTCTAGAGAAATAATTTCTGCAGGTACCATTGCTAACCAGTAGCCACTGGCCAGCAGGCAGGCATTCAGTCTGCCGCTTGTCAATCAAATGGACACGCCCCTAATTGAGAATAATTTCAATGGATGGTTTACCCAAAAAATTCACCCCCTCACAGTTGACATTAAAGGCCTCCTTCCACTGAAAACCCCCTTAACTTGCTCCTTCTGAAACACGGAGGGTTTCCCCTTGTTTACTTACACATGCTGACTTGTTAGCGTTGCGTTCCTCCCAGTTGGCTGTGCTTCCTCATCAGAGAAACAATACGAGGAAAAGAGCGAATCGGGAACAGCCTCGCACTTCTACGTCACATTGCAAATAGCATATCCCACGTGGGGTTTCTATCTGTCCATTGGAAGGCAGGTAACCCTCCACTACACACTAGAAGTGAAGACAGCACGACTGTAGCTTCAGAGTTGAGAAGCTAATTAGCTAACTGTTTGTTAGCATGGCGGAACAAACTTGTTTGTCGGCTCTATTTCCTGTCTGTAACGAAATAAGAGCGGAGGGCGGAGCTTCCTTCATACACTGATGGGAGGCAGCCAATCAGACGGAAATTCATGAGAAGGACCCGGAAAAGCCTGCCGTTGGACCACAAGCCTCTCTTCTAGTATACAAATACAGCTGGATACAAAGCAACCAGAAAGTTTTTTTAAACAGAAACGATGCAGAATGCATTCAATAATAATGGAGAACACAGAAATATTAATGAAATGACCATGGAAGTACAACTTTAAGATAAACGTTACCTATTAAACCTAAAATGATTTGTTGAACCAGGCTGTTAACATGTTTATTTCAGCTGTGAAGTTGGCCTTTTTAACATGAGAGTCTAAGTGGATTTGCTCTGTTTGCAGCCTTCCCCTCATACAGTAGATGAAGGGTGAACTGCAATTTTTCAGCACCATCCAGGACTTTCGTATGGCTTCAATGTTCTCTGCTGGAGTTTGCCGCTTAGTCCACACTCACTATTTTTTATAATTTACTAAATATTCTAACAAAAAAGTAAAGAAAATCAACATCTTTTATACTTTACGTCTTGGAATAGAACATATAAAGCCCTGTTTTGTCTCTTGGTTACAAATGGTTCTGTTCAGATTTTGGGGATATGCTGGCTGGTTCCCTGGGTGATACCAAGGTTCCAAGAATAATAAGAGGTGTTGAAAACTTTTTCAATATTAAAAAATATTACTTTCTTGAAAATGTAATTGGAGCAATACATTATTAACATGCATATATTCCATGAACAATTCAAGTCTTACATTCATTTACTTGCATGAGGCAACCTATTTTTTCCGCTAGCGCATTCCTAGTTCTTTGAAAAGTATGTCTGCAAGTTTTTCTGATACAGACAGATTTGCTGGCTTTGCTGACTACTTGCTTTACACTGTCAGTGGTGAATGCTGGATTTCCTTGTTTGAAACAATAAATATATAGTGTCGCTACAGACACACCTCCAGCACAACTTATAGAAAACAATCTGGGGAGACAAGTGTTTACTAGCATGATTGACACACCAGGGATAAACATGCTAGTGGTGAACAAGGTTAGGAGTCATCCAAGACATACAGATATGCAGTAAACCATGACTGATTCATGTCTTTATGCGGTTGCTGGTGTGTATTTGTTATACTGTGGTGTTACAGTTTAACTCCTAAGCCGGCAGAATAACACAGCTATCTTGCTATTAATAGTTCCTCCTGAAACTATAGCATGGTTTGCAGGAAGTGTAAATGTGGAGCTCTCCTGTTTGCTTATGGTGTTAGGCTGATAATTGCTCAAAGCTTAAGTTGGTGCTTTTATCTGCATTATTATTGACTGACTGACAAGAATGACAACAGCTTGAAGTCATATGAAAAATGCATTGTGTGTTGAAGTGTCGCTCATCCGCCTACTGAAGGGAGGAAAATAGCAATCATCAAGCCAACATAGTCTCCATGATTAGACATTGCTTTTTTTTCAACTGCTATTTTTTTATTTATGTATTTCTTTTAAATTAACTTTTATTCAGCAAGGAAAATTGATTCATTGAGGTTAAGAATTTCTTTTAAAGAGTGTCTTGGACAAGATAGCGTCAGCACAATAACCACCAAAAATTACAACGATTGAGTGCACAAAAACAAAAACAAAAACAAAAAAAATGCACAAAACATTGCCGGCAATACACACAAATAAAACATGAACAAGAGCTAACTGAACCAAGAGATCTGAAAACAAAATGTTAAACAAAGTAAATCCTCTGAAATACAATTTGACGATATTAAAGAGAATCATAAAAGCATGTAGTGAGACCAGCTTTAGACCAAGGTCCTTATCCAGGTCATTCCAGACTGCATGAGCAGCAAATTTAAATGCCTTTTTCCCTTCTCACTTAAAAGTCTTATGATTGGAGATCATACCAAGTTAAGTTGCTCCATGATAAGTATACACTAGGAAGATATGAGGGAAGCAAACCCAGGAAACATATAAACTAGCGTATACCAATGCTTTAGTCTGCTTGTGAGCAAGTCGGACCAATCAACACAATCATGTTAAAAAAACAATGGGCCTCACTGACCAACCATTCTGTAGATATTAATCCCAGATGGTAAATTTGGTCACTGCATCTATCTATCTCTAGATGACTAGAGATCATACATATTAACTTAAAGGAACTTGAGGCAAGATTAAAAAATGAGACTCCCAAGTGACGCAACTGGCACTCCGGGTACCTGCAGCCACGAGCCAAGCTGACACAGGAGCATGCACAAACGGATTCTATAACATTGTAGTTCCATTTTTTAGTGTCTTTCAGTTGATCTGGATCGTTCGCTGATGGCAGAAGAATCCATTGCTATCCCATGCAGTGTTTGAATTCACCGCGACCGTCTTCTTCCTGTATTAAAACTGTCATGGATGCGTATGCAGCGTCAGTTGACGTCAGATCCGCAGGACAGCGCGGGAAATTCGGCCCCCGAATTGCAGTGAATTGTGCAGTACACAGCCTGTTCAAGGGAACGGAATGAGACGTGGGGGGCTCGTTCTTTTTGGTTTTTAACGCTTCATCACCCATAAGTATTAAAAGAACTGGACATGCTTGTTTATTCTTTCACAATCCCTGCCTGTAGTCCCTTTAATTATGGAAAAGATCAGATGCAGAGTCAGAGACAAAACAATAGTTGGAGTAGCCAATGACTAATCTCAACCTTATTTCTGACAGATGCAAATAAGTTCTCTTTGATGGTAAGTTTATCTCACTGTCCTTCATGTTGCCAACTTTAATATCCAAGCTGAACAGAATTTTTCAACAATTTTGGCTAAATATGAATATAATTCAGGGAACTAAACCACATAACTTAAATTTATAGGATAACAATCATAAAAGGTTAAGTTCCTCCTGCATTTTTCTTTCCCACAAGCCTTTGTGATCCAGATATGTTGTTTTGAAAAAAGCCCCACCCCCTTTTAACAGAATCATACTGTTTCAGTTTTCAGTTTTAGTTTATTCAGCCATATAATTCACATTATAATCTCCATTTGTCATCCTGTCTATCAGAATGTTGCATAACCTGGCTGATTTGGCAGAGGCATAGCTTACTCTATGCCAAAAACCAAACAATTGGTCAAAACAATTACATTTGAAAAATAGATAAGGTAAAAAAAAAAAAAGAAAGAAAAAAATGTATAACTAAACTGTGTTCAACTCAATGCATTGGTTCACAAAAATAATCGAGATAATAACCCAAAACGAGTTACACATTTCACAACCTAGTAATTGGGTTGATGAAATAAGCCAGTATTTTTTAGTGTGTAGCACCATGTTTTTATAGAGATGGGACTGATCAACTTAGGAATGAAAAATTTTTAAGTGTCATTTATATTATTAAAAAGTATTTGACTGTTCTGTGGTGCTTCTCCCTAACATTGAAGCTATTCACTGATAAACTGCATTCCCAGATTATGGATTTTGTTCCAAATACACACATTAATGACCATGTTTACATGAGAGTTTTAATTTCCTCTTTAATTCCGAATAAAAGTTAATTACGCTTTACGATGCCCATGTACTGTACAGTAAACCCTTAATTCTGAGTGAAAACTTTAATTCAGAATAAAACTTAATACAGCATAAAACTTAATTCTGAACTAAGTGGTTGGTTTATTCCTCTTTTAATTCTGAAATTGCCTGTAATGTAACCGTCTATTCCAATCTAACTTAATTCCTATCATTCTGTGCATGCTCCTTCCCTTGTCCTGTTGTGATGGCGCTTGTCGAAGCACAAGCCCTGGACTTGTGCCAGCCAGCGGAAATGAAATACTTTGTTAGTGTTGAACTGCTGCTACAAAACTACTGTGAAAATACAGTGAAAATCTGTGTTTTTATAATGTGGTTTTCGTGTTTTAGTCTAAACTAAAAGGAGCAGGAACGGGTGTCCGTGTGTTTCCGGGCAAATGTAAACAAACGTACATATGTCACGCCCGTCCCTGGTCCAATCAGAAACCTTCCCAACCCCCGGATCTAAAGCGGAATTAGAACGTGTTTTCCATGAAAACCTTAATTCGGAATCATTATTTCCATGTAAACACAAAGGAGAATGATTTAATTCTGAATAACCTAATTCGGAATAATTAATTCTGAATTAAAAGACCATCATGTAACCTGGGCCAATGGGTTTTAAGTTGTAAAATTGTAGAAAAACAAAACTTGGATAAAATTTTATCTAAATACTTATATCTTGCTTTTTTCCACGATAGCAATCCTATCATGTCCACAGTCAATTTCCCATGTCTGTGCCTGATGTTTATATAGGGTTGAGGGTGATAATTAACCTGTATGAGGGCTCCCCTTTTCTCCATTAAACTGAACTGTGTGTGAACTTAACACAAATGAAGTGCGTCCTCAGAGAGGTAACAAGTTTTTCTTTTTTTCTTTAGGCTATATTATGTGGCTGTAGTGTAAGCATAACCACAGCAAACAGCTTTAATCTACTCCAACTCTAGCAGATATGGCAATAATATCTTACCTTTTCGTAAAAGATTTATTTACTCATTCATTTACACAACTAAATGAACAATATTTCTGAGTCAATGCTATCAATTTGTGTATCACTGATCACTTACACACACACACACACGCACCGCAGACCCGCACAGTATTTGAAAGGAGCACATTGTGTTTGAAAGAACTTTACTCAGTGTGTCTTGAAAACACTGAATGAATTTTAAATAGGGCATTCAAGCATCACCAAGAAGACATTCAAATGTGAAACCTCTTGAACGATTGCACAGATAAAATAAGTGGCATAATCGAGATATATCTACTCCACATTTAACTGAGGTGAAGTCACTCTGAAAAATAAGGATCTGGGCCATTTTATGGAAGAAAAGCATTTCTGCAACTCTGTTGCTATTTTTTTTATATATATATAAAACCACTGCGCTGGATTGTATGAATTTCAAATTTTACTCTGAGGCAATCTCTCAGCAGTGTGACATTTGTATGCTTGAATTGCTATGTCAGGATTACAAAATGTGGTGCATCAATGTAGAAATCTAACTGCATCATTCACAGAAATGCATTACTCAATAAAAATAACACATAAGTCACATTTTAGACAAGGACAGCTGAAAGGGGAAATGGGGGGGGGGGGGGGGGGAATATAAAACTGATCTTCCAGATGAAAAGGGGGTGTAAAATTATCTACAAATAATAATTATTATAATTTTTAATCCTACCAGAATGTTTAAATATATCCACATATGAGCAAGATCACCCATCAGCACTAATTTGAGGAATTTCTGCTCTGACTTCAGAATCACCACCTACAGCACAGTCAGAGAAAATGTGAAGCCAGACAACCCAGTATTCCATGTAGAAGAATGGAAGAATCAATGCTGACTATACTTGCTGTGCAGGGTTGTATAGCTGTAAAGAGCCAATGACATAATACGCGAGATATTGCTCTTGTTGCAAAAATGGGAGACTTGACTATTTCTTCTCAGATTCAGGAATCAACCATGACTTACCTGAAATTTATTAACCACCCCATTGGTATATTGAATTCATATGGAGACATTCAACAGTGCTAGACTCCATCATTGATTTTTTTCTTCCTTCTCCTTGCCCTCTTTTTCTACTTTGTAAGTCTTGCAATTAAGCACTTAGTCTCTTCCAGCTTGGATACCTGGTTTAGCTACTTAGTGGTGCATTTCTAACATTATTGAAAGCAATGCTGATTGAATACATTAACACTGAAATAACTGTACTTGCAAGCAACCTTGTATAATTAAACTACTGCACAAACATGCATTGCTAAGTGGACCCAACTTTAGAAATGATCATCTTTGCAGTCAAAGGGGATAATGGAGGCCATTTTTTAACTGGGGGAAAGATAGAGAAGGTTTTGTGAACATCTAAAGCTGCTTTCCCACTAAAATTAGTGGGTCCACATGGGTTTTTTAAACCTGGGTTGACCCTCTTTGCAATCGGTATTAGGGTCCTTTCCAATCGGCAAATAAAGCCAGGCCTCATCCCCTGCTGGAAAGCTGCATGGCCTCTGTCCCAACTGAGCAAGTCGTGATTCCATCATGCTGGGTTTGCACTGACTATGTTAACTCTGTGACAGAAAACATGAAAGTAAACAACAGACAGCGAGTCAGGCTGTAGTCAATCTGCTTTCTTGTTTTGCACCTTTGTCCATCTTCAAAATGGAAAATCGGCGTTAATGGGCGGTTTTCGAGCGCAGATGGAACAGCGATGTAATTTTTTTTTGCCAAAGCAAAGTTGTTTTGGCATGTTATATGAGACACGACTGGCGTGGTGACATGTCATATGCACGTTCCACCAAACGTCATTATGCAAATTCACACCTCAACCTTGGTCTGGCATTGTCACTGCGAGCCGATATGCCAGTGGGAAGGTATAAAAGACATTTCAAAAACAAGCTGTGAAAGCTTAAATAACATATTTCTGTTTCTTTTCTTTTTTTTTCTTTTAAATAACTCAGTCAACATTTTACTGTTATTTATATTGATTCCAGCTGGGAAATTTGGGTCTGCATTTGACCCATCCCTGAACAGACCAAAGGGGTAGACTGCCATATCACAGCACTTAAGGAGCAGTTGGTGGGGGTTAAGGACCTGGTGGGGGCTCCCGGACCAAAGCCCACCTCTGTTACCACTTCCCCTCCTCTTTACAGTACAAATATAATTAATATCAATAATATATGAATGCACAAATATAGTGTAATCTCTGTTGTAGTCTAGGTAAAACATGCTTTACATACGTATAAAGTAATGATCAGCTTTAAATAATTTATTTGCAAGCTAAGAATGTAAGAAACACATCTTAAGAAGTAATAAAAATAATAACAGCATTATGACATTTTATAACTATCAATTTACATGTAATGAGTCATGTTGATACTTTAACATATTATGAGTCAAATATGGTTTCAAGTCCTCGGTAAATTTACAGCACTTCATCGCTGCTTGTATCAATTATTTTCAGTTTTCTCCTCACCATTAGATATGCATACGTTACAAACCATTGAGTATGCTTGTTCAAAAATATCTTATATTGGTATTTTTGGTCCAAAAGAGATATCAGGACTGAGCACATCAGCACTTAAGTATTGATCTCCAAATTTTTACACTCTGGAGGGGTTTAAATCAATCTTGGGAATAGTGCTTCGATTTAGACATATTCACACTTGTATTCACATGTGCACAGCTTCTACTTTCCAGTTCAACTGAGCTGCGTGTCTTTGGAGGGTGGAAAGAAAATGGTAGACCCTAGGGGACTGGCAGAATAAATGAACAAAACATAAAAGATGCTGCAGATTTCAAAGCCAGGGCCAACATGCAGCGAGAAGACAATGATAATCATGGGAAGATGCTGCTGTTAAACATAAACAGATACAGAATGTTGACACATACAATGATTAAACTAACAGCAAATCCCTAATGAATATTTGTCATGTGCAGATTTGTACAATATATATAAAAGGAATTCTAAAAACAGTCATTTCACTGCTGACCTTTTTGCTATGGTGACAAGCCCTCTAGTTTCTTTCCATTTCATTAGCAGCAAAATTTTTCCATCACCATTGTTCCATTGTTCTTCATGCAATCATGTACTCAATCAAAGCACAGTTCCATGTGCTTCACATCAATTTGCATAACCATTTGTGGAAAATAAAAAATTGTTTCAGTCTATTCCTTACACCACCGAGCACAGAATAACGGGATCAGGAAACAACCAAGCCCAGCTTGTCAGTAATTCAGTGTCTCCATTAAAGGATCATGATCTCTTCTATGATTCATGATGGCCATGCAGGAAAGTCTTGTAATTGGAGAGTATGAAAAGCGATGGCTCTCTCAACAGGATTTCAGTTGTGTTGTCAGAGTACTTATCATTCCAGTGTCACTTCGTCTCTCCCTTTCTAGCTCCACATCATATACACATCAAAGTCATAATCCAGCAGTGCACTGCTGTAATGAATGCCCCACATTTCCACTGTTTAATTTTGATGATGTCCCACTGAAGTCTTCTTTTACCGGAATTTTTTCATCTTCAAGTTCCACCAGCTTAAAGAATATATCAACTAATTATGCCAATGCTGCGCCTCTGTCTTGAAAAAAAAAAAAAAAAAAAAATTATGCTATAGAATATTAAAGATATAATTAGTGAGAGGGAAAGGTGGGATTTATGCATGTTTGTTTTCATTAATGCTCCCTTTAATAGTTACTGTAAATGTATAATTTGAGCTCTCATTCCAAACAACGGGGGGATTCTAGTTTTAAGCTATACCCCCCCCCAAAAAAGATGAAAAAGCAAAAAAAAAAAAAAAAAAAAACACTGAAAAGCATCAGGTAAGTTTAGAAATAACAGTCTGTCCACAAATGTGTTTCTTTAGATGTCTTAATAAGTTATCTTTCATTAAAGAAAAATACACATTTTTAAAATTTCTTTTATCAAATATTCATTGTGCACAATAATGTCACTAAAATGATCTTGACCTTTCATAATTATAGGTGGTAGTTAATGCTGATTCATAATGAAATGTTCAGTGGTCTGTGTAGCTAATGCAGCATTTAATGAGATCATTACAAACACCAGTTATACAAAACTTTATCTCTTTCTTTGTCTTAACAAATTTACCCAAGTAGGTAAATGGTAAATGGTATGGGCTATTGAAATTACTCTTGAAAAGAAAGTCTTTTTTTCTTTTTTAAAAAAGGAGTCAAACAAATGTCACAGAGTAAATGTAACTCTTTACTTTGCATCTCTGACAACAGATAGCAAATATGAACAGATCTACAGCACAGTATGAAAAATCAAACAGGTGATGTTAACAGGTGATTGTGATTATGATATGGTACAAAAGCAGCACCACTGAAAGTCTCTCAGGGAAGGTAAGTTCATTTGTATAGCACATTTCACGTACAACACAATTCAAATTGCTTTTCATAAAACATTAAAAGCATCACAGTGGGGTGCAGAGGAAGCATAAAAAGTACATTTGGAAAATAAAAGAAATGAAATGAAGACAGAAAAAGCTGAATAAAAATGAGATCAGGGTGTATCAAAATGCTTTAAAGGGACATTAAATCATCATACCGCAGAAAGTAAGAATCGTGGTTTAAAATTTGAAACAAAAAATTCCTATGAGTACCAGAGAGAAACCTGAAAGTATAGACGCAAAGAGCAGCACCCCCCAAAATGACAGGGAAAGCTGCCGTGACGTCAGGTGGGCATCCTCAGCACCACACACCACACTACCAATAAATTCAAGCATGGCCTGTCAGAAAAAGCCTCAGGGGAAACATCCTTTAATCATCTGGCCAATTATAACCTACTGGAGCAGCTTTACAGAAAGATGCAACTGTGGCAGAGGATTGTGACCAAATATGTGCAAAAACTCTTTGAAAATGATCCTCCTCTGATAAAACCTGGAAGGAGTTTGTTTTTGACTGAGCGGTGTGGCGGTTGGCAATATGCAGACATTGGGCAGAGCCTTTCTGCATTATGTGGTCACATTTGGTGATACTACAGCATGCTACATTTGTTAAAGGTTGAATATGGAACATTTTAATTAAAAGCTATATTTTTTCAAAAATAATACCTCCACAGGTCGTTTGGGGGTGTACAGAATGAAAGTACAACATTTCCCGGAAAAATTATATTTAGCCTAAAAATAATTATAAAATATTTTTTTACGGGTTCGATAATGGCATTTTATTTACGTCTATAAGCCAATACACGCCGCCATTGCAGGTTGCCAAATACGATCTCTGTGTGGAAACAATATTTCGGTCATAGTCAGGCCTGTTCAGGGGAAAACCGTGGAGATGACCAGTGAAGCAGCTGCTTCAGAGCTCTGGAGATGTTGTTATCTGTTTCTGAGGAGGAGTGACCTGAGAAGAGCAAAACCTGGACTAAATTTAGGTGAAGACTTCACTAAATGGACCCACATAAACGTTTTCCACGGAGTAAAACACGGAAATGGCGACTTTCCTGCTGGATCGGTAAGCTAGCTTGTTTGCTAACATGGCTAACGTTAGCTGTCAGTTATAAACTCCTCTGCGCTACTTGTTGGACATGCTGCAGACTGTTGGTCACTTGCGTATCGGCAGTGAGCCTGGCATCCCAGCGGATGGAGTTGTTTTTCTGCCGTTGCAACTACAACCTAGACACACGTGATGTCGCTGTTCTGTCCGTATTCCATATTCAACGTTTAACTACTCAAAACGTTTCTGTACAAGAAACCTTACCATTCAGGGAAACATCAGCATCTGGACATGTGATGTCATCCTTCATCATCTGGATTTCAGCAGACACACCGTTGTGTGTCTGGGACAGAAAAACGGATGTTTTCACCCTGTGTACATTAACCTTGCACAGTACATGTGTGTTGACTTCTCAGTGTTGTGGAGAGTAAGTGTTCATGTCCAAAATCTTTACAAAGACAAAAAGAACTATGTAGATTGTTACCAGCAACAAGTCCAAAATCCAGGCTCTGAAATGCTATGGGACTGCTCTCATGGAACAGATCATTTTCAGTTCTGTAATGATGCAAAAAATGAATAAATAAATAAAATATTAATCTCTTAATGTGGTTTTTAAGATGATGCAAACACCACATATGGCTTCATAAGAAAAAGGTACAGGTTCATACCGTCTGCAATAAAATAAAGTTATGGAAGAATCACTATGTTTCCTCTTTATTGGCATTTCACATATCTTCCTGACTTTATCTAGCTTGACATTGTATTTCTTAAGTATGGACTTGAGTTCTTTATGAGCCAATTTGTGTTTAGGCTCTAGATAACACACGCAGCGTACAATGGAAAGTATATCACTTGATGAGAACTGTGTGCAGTGTTCAGAGTTGAATCAGTGTAGCAATAAATGTCGTGAAAGGAATATCTTGGCCAAGTGCAAGGACAGTGTTTTAGACTGCTAAATGTTTGACCTTTTGTTAAGACTTCCATGTGAATAAAAAAAAACACTGGTTCACCCCTTGACGCCTGAGTTTGTTCACAATTATATAAAAGCGAAACAAATACAGGAAAACAAAAAGGAATAATGTTTATTTTTAAATGCATAAAGATAAAAACAATTAATTATATAAGTATGACTACACAAGAGTAAATCAAAGCAAATGAAACATTAAAATAAAAAAAATAAAAAAAGCCAGAAGTGGTCTGTCAGGAATTTACAACAACAGGTTTCAATGGTTTTTACATAAGTTACTATAATTATTCTGATGTGAATCTTTGCTATAAAAGAAAGATTGATCACTACACTGTCAACATCAGTGTGATTGGCGTATGTGGCAAAGACGAGCCTGGTACCTGGGCCTTCAGTGGGCACTTTCCCGACTTAATCTACTTCTTAATATCATCACTATCATGTCACAATAAAAGAAACCATCAATGCTATACAAACATACAATTTAAGCTGTGATATAGCCTAACAGAGTGAGAGAGATTTGCATATGAAAGTGAATACACAAGCGAGAAGTCTAGTTAAAGGAATAGTACACCCACAGAATGATGTAACTTTATTTTCCACTTACCCTCATGGTGAGCAAGACTCTGGAGCACTTTTTTAATATCTCAAATGCAGCTGGCGATCAGGGAGGCTTGTCGTTTTCCCCCACTTTCATATAATGGAGTTCGCCGGGGCCTGAGCCAAAAAGGTCCTTAAAGGTCCACAAAAACTTGTCAATATTCCTCCATACTGCCCGTCCATTGTAATCCAAGTGTCCTGAGTGTGTAGCGTCCAGAAATTACTCGAAACAACATCATTTACTATATTTTTATAGCCTAAACAGTACTACATCTTACTTCCGCGAAGCGCGCATATGCGCATTCACGAAACTACGGAAGCCTCTGTGTTCAGAGCCTACTCTGCCGATAATGCAAGCGTAGAAGAAAAAAAATTTCTGTTTACATTGTGCTTAGAGGGCCAGAGCTGAAGACAAATGGGGACAAACACAAGAGGGGTTGGATATTGATTTAAAACAAACAAAGAAAGAAAAAGAAAAAGCGCTATCTCGTCTGCTGCGGCTTCCGTAGTTTCGTGAACGCACATATGCGCGCTTCGCAAAAGTAAGATGTTCTACTGTTTAAGCTCTAAATATATACTAAATGATTTTGTGTAGTCATCAAGCTTCAACTTCAGTAATGAGATCTTACTTAATAATGGTGTGTTCTGAAAGTAGATACAGGATTGCACAAATTCTGAAAAAATAAATGGCAAACATAAAGCTTGACAACATAGCTTAACATGTACAGTACTGCAGCTTTAGATTTACCATTTTATATTGTACAGTAGTATTCTGCACAGCTCAATTGCTGCCTATGTGCTTGTTATAGCCCGGTCACCAGCTCATTCTAGTTTAACTTTATTGCTCATGGAAGCTATGGCAGAGCAGTCATGATAATTCTCAAAAAAATGTAAAAATAAATCAACATAAATCAAACACAAATAAATAAAAAAATGTATATGAGGTGATTTAAATTTGAATTTCACTGTCTGCCAACCCATGAATTAATTGTGTTCACAAATATCTAATCACAACATTGTTGTTAATTGATTTAAAAGAAATAATAACAATTTTATGTTGACATAATATGTTTTTTTGTTTTGTCTTTTGTTTTGTTTTTTTTTAAGTATTGGGATAGGGTAATGTCATGTCTAACTTTTCCCCTTTATAATAGTGTGTCTTTTGCCACATTTGTATAGTATGAGTACTGACTTCTCACCTTCTTACCAGGCTTAGAAAACAATCTTGGAAAACGCACAAATGTAGATATTTCATAGTATATTTCGGAATTACAACATCAAATTAATTGCTTTATAGAGACACAGTCTAGATATGGGAAGTGGTATATTTAAAAGCTGTCAGGTCTTACAGGGTTTTAGCTTTTTTAATTTTTGGAGATTAGTATTTCTCAGGTACATTACCTTCATAAAAATATAGTTCCCCACTAACCTATTTTGGGATTTTTTTCTACAAGATAATGGAGGAGTTTGAGGGAGCACATGAAAAGAAAGTGAGGAGATGTCCCAAGGCTTTACTGTACTGATGGGATATGCTCTAAATTCAAGCTGTCCCTTGGTACTTGATGTACTTTTTGAAAAATTTCAAACATGATAAGTGTAACTTCAGGGAAACAAGACTTGTTATAGTGAGATCCAAAGGGTGTAATATCAAACAAATGAAAACTTGGAAAAGTCTACAGAAAAATAAAAAGTTGCAGATTATTAAAAGAACAATGGAGTAGAGTAATGGTGAAGTGTTGTTTTAAGTCAAGGAACATATACAGTACATTTGCATTATAATGAAATAAGTAGAAAGAGGTAACATTTATTGAAAAAAGCCTTCAATGAAAAAGAGAAAACTGTTTAAAAAAAGATAGCGCTGTGGTTATTACTGTACCTTACAATAAGAATGTTCCTAGTTTGAGCCTCAACTGGGCAGTGAAGGTGCAAACTGGGCAGAGTTTCTACTATACCCGATGATGTGTGGGTTTTCTCTGGGCACTCTGGCTTCCTCCCACGGTCCAAAGACATGCATGTTAGGTTAACTGGTTGCTCTAAATTCTCTCTAGGAGTGAGTGCAAGCTTGAGTGGCTGTTTTTTTCTTTCCGTGTTGGCCCTGAAATGGACTGGCAACCTGTCCAGTGTACCCCGCCTCTCGCTTAGTAGCTGCTGGGATAAGCTCCAGCCCCCATGCATCCTTGCACTGGAAAAGAAAATGGCAGGATTAAGTAAGGAATTCTGCTTTAATAAAGAATTTCTAATCTGTCTTTACACAACCACAAATCTTTTCAAAGTCCAGCTCTATCATAGTAAAAATTGGGTGTCTGCTGAAAAATATTACGCTATTGAATCAATTGATTTTATTTCAAGTCTTTTTTTTTATTTTCTTTTTTCATAATCCATTGCTCTCAGTCACATTTGATATCCAAGAGTAGATAATCTTTTACAACAAAAATAATTGATAAAAAGGGACTGAACTTAATCCATGTAACAAAACAACTTATTGCAAACTCTCATACCACCATTTCCTTTCCACTTAGCATAAAGTGCAATTCTGATTGGACAATAATTGGGATGCTGTCTGAAATGTAAATTAAACAGCAATACGATAACCTCCAGAGCACATAAGTCAAGATTTTATTCAAAACAGGAAATAGAAAAAATGTTAAATGTTGACAGTGAGTTGTTCTGATGTTAGCCTCACTTTAATTTGAGGCAACGCCTCAAAAATGTTGTGACCATGGTTAAAAAAGAGGCTAGAAAAGTATGTGGTACAAAAAGAACAATAATTACAATGCTCATGTTGTAATGACCGTTTTAAATGTCCCATTATGCTCTATGTGCATTTAAAAATATGCTGAAAATCAAATCATCCTCATCACTGATGTTGCAAGCATATAATCATGATTTTGTTATAAACTTAAATCTCTCATTATGCATTTTAAGTCTTCAAATGTGCAGTGAGTGAGGTTCTTTCCTCAACTTCAGTTTTAAACATCCCAACCTATTAAATTGTAAAGATCTGATAAAAAATGCTCACTGTGTGTTTTAGTCACTTAGACCTCATAAAAAATTTCCCAGAGTGCAATGAAGCGACCAAATGAGGCGAGTGGATGACTTCTTCCAGGCTTGGCCACAGCTCTCACATTCGACAGCCCATCAACAGGCACATTTGCAGAGAGGGAGAAACGGTAATGGTGTGATTAGGGTGGAGGTGAATCTCAAGGCCTTACACATCAGTTTACATCTTTGTATTAAGAGACCATGGAAGTGCCCACCTTACTGTTGTATTTGCTTTCACAATGAGCAAAGCTGCAGAGGTCTATTAATAAAATAAATAATACAAGAAAAAATAACCATCACATACCAACAGTGGAATATTCAGGAACAATTACATTATGAGCTCTGAGTCATGAAAGTGTAAAGAAGGCCACAAGGCAAATCTTTTAATCCACAATATGCAGCACTGTAAACCAGGGCCAATAGGATGAATGAAGCACTTTAAGGACCCAAAGGTCAAGTCCAGCGGTACAATGCGAAGCCAAAATTTCTGGTTGATGGAAAGCAGAATGTGAGAAATAAGAACAGAAAGAAGAATTCACCACCATCCTTAACAAAGTATGATACAATGAACCATCTGGGGGGGGGGGGGTATTTTGCATTGAAATCTGATGAAAGCTAACAGTAGCTCTGTCTATAAGACTTTAGCCATACATGACTTTAAAGGGGTCATAACCTGGTATTCAACACACACAATCCTCCTTAATGATTTTCCTTTTTTTTTCAATCAGGGAAGGAAAATTTCATAAGATAATTTTTACCTCTTTTCATCCCCCACTTTTTTTCTTGTGAGAGTAAGTACAAGAATTAGACTTGTCTGTAAGCCTGTTTACGAGCCAAGCATCACGCACCAAAACAAAGTTTACGTAGGATGGTTCGAGCGAAGGAAAATGATGTCCCAGCAGTGGAAAAACATGAAATACAAAACAAAAATGTGACAATACGGTTGATAGAAACAATACGTGGAGTAAAATTGCTGGACTGTGATGAAAATAAGGAGTGGGTATCTGATGTGAAGTTACTCCAACAAGTGTTTAGCTTGTTTAGCTACGTTAACAGCTTGTCACCATTCATCTAACATTGTTTCCTGATTTCTTACACAAAAGATAATCAGTTACACAAGCAGGAAAAGTTACAGATTGCACATCGTCATTGAATAAATATAATCCGTTGGTCCATGCCAGTTTAGTCTGCTGTTGCAGCTCTGCCCCTCGAAGCACGGCAGCTGAGCGTGTCAGCTTTTTTTTCCCCCTGGGGGTGTCGTCGTCCTCTTCTCTGACAAAGTTTGTCAATAATTGCAGCTCCGCGGCAGGTAATCAGCTGATTTCAGGTGGTGGAAAAGAGGCGAGCTTATGTTAGCAGCCTGCAGCTTCCACAGATCACGTCAACCTGGCGGAGAGGCCAAATCACGTATTCTGGAGTGCGCGCTCTTGTGGTCGAAGAGAGAGCCCACACTCAAAAATGAAGCCACTTTCACACTCTGGAGTTCCCGGCACGTTTTAACTGAGGTCCTATTCATAGACACGTTTTAACATGCAAAAGTGGGATTTACGGGTGATGACACCTTTAAACACTGCTAATTTTCATTCCACTCTTAGTGTGTCAGTAACCTATTTGTATCTAAAATGCAACTAAAAAGGAAAACATTTGTGTTTGGTGGATTATTCCTTTGTTGTAATACTGCTTGTTGGTAATAATCCCTATTATTTCCCTTCTAAATGGTGTGACATTTGCAGGGAAAAGCATTGGTGGCATGAGAAGCATGTGAAGGACCCGTACACAGCAAAACAGCATGGCACCTCCTCTTCATGCCAGTTATTAGCTTAGTCACACTCTGCTTTGGGATGGCATCCCTTTCTTCAACCACAATATCACAAGTCAGCCAATGTGGTTGTGTCGGTCATTCTGGTCTGAACAGCATACCCAAGATGTTCCAACAAGTGTTCAGTGGGTTTGAGGTCAGGACTACAGGCTTTCCATTCCATCCTCTCCTCTTCAAAATTCCGGGAGAGAATCTCTGATAAATCCCACTCTGTGTGGGCAAGCATTGTCATCTTGGAGGAGAGAGTTTGGTGTCAGACTGTGGAGGTATGGGATTGCCACTGAATGCAGAATCTCATCTCCATATTTCCCTGCATTGAGATTGCCTTCAATGATGACAAGGCTTGTTTTTCTAGTGAGAGAGATGGCGCCCCACACCATCACACTGCCAGATTGTCAGACAGTCCTGTCAACTATATTGCCTTGTAAACCTTAACTGTAAATCTGTATACTATTGCCTACATGGCATCCTTGGAGCACACATCAACTAACGGCTGTATCGGGGGCCCATGCTCACAGGTGCAGCTGAACAGGTGCCAATCAAGTACATAATATTCACCATCAGGGGTACCAGAAGCTCAAAAAAGAAGAATCAAAAGCAGAATAAACTGTTTAATGGCTTAAGTTAAGATTTTGCAAGGTTTTCAAGGGTTTCAACCCAACGCTAAACTCTGTAACTCATCCATCAAAATACATTCCCCTTTCTTCTTCTTCTTTTTTTTTAAATTTCTTGCTAAAATGCTGTATGAATAAGATTTTGCATAGACAAACAAGGTCAAATGTATAGAAATAGCACAGGGATATGGGGTGTGTGTGTTTATTTGTGTGTGCATATGTTTAAAACATGAATATAACTCTATTTAGGGAGGTTTCAGATGTAAATATAAAGGTATGGAATGCAAGAGGAATAAGCACACACAATAAAAAGAAATATATAGCAAATAACTAGGTCATACCCTTGTAGAAAATACATTGTCCTTACAAATGTGGCACCATTTAAAGGGAACATAAGCAGGTTTTTTGACAGCATGCTATATATTACCATGAAGCATTGTGATATTAAACCAATAATCAACCACACACACATTTCCTTCGTTTTTGTGCTAAGTTAATATGATTCTACTGTATAGACTTGCCTATTGAATTCTTCTGCAACCTTTTAGCATTACTTTTCCAATTCAAAATCTCATAAATCATTCCTAAAGTTGCAGTTTCCCTTTCTTGTTAATGAAATAAGACAATTCACTGAAGAGCTAAGTTAGTATTTCATTCATTTTCCTTGCTGAGCCAAATCTTTCTTTTTTATTTTTCAGGCATCACTTTTTCCATGTGGGAAAAAAAAGCAGGTAAGTTTTCTTTTGTTTGAGAATTCATGGTGCAGAGCAAAAGCTGTCGACAGCACTTTCATACAATAACAGCTGTGGGGAAGAGAAAAAAAAATGGATGTAAGGTGCCACACATGCCTTTGTCCATTGTACTCACTTTTCACTCCCCCACAGGCCCTCCACAGTCGCTGGCATGTGGCACACAAAATCCTGGCTGGAAACGGAGACAAACTGGAGGAAAGCACTTTGATGAGAATCCAAGTGTTCCTGGAGAGGAATCGCTTCTTGAATATTGTTTTCTAAACAACTCTGTTTATATTGAATTGTAATATATGATACTGTGTATTGAAAATAAACTTAAAGCATCCATCTATTATTATGAAGAGATGCTGCAAACGTGGTCAGCATTATAAAGCAAGCCTGTGCTTCAAAAGAAAAAAACTGACTTGGTAACTCGGAATATACTGTAGTCAGTAATCACATGGGGAGTGACATCAGAGCTGTTGGCCACCTCAGCTGAAATGCCCCTGAGCAGGGCATTAAACAAACTGCAGTTGCAGATCTGCTCTGGGGCAAGCAAGACAAGACTGTTGTGTTTTTACACAGACTCCCAGTGTGTGAGCGAACACACATAGCCTGTAACCTCTCCCTACAGCTGTAAATAGTGAGGTATTTTTAGTAAACATGCCTTGTTAAATCACAACGTGAATGTTAGTTTATTGAACACTGCCTCTGCAGTGACACTGGAGTTCTGTGGTATTTTAAAGGTGGATGCCTCTTGGCACTCCAGGCGGTATATATATTTTGTGTATGTAAGCCATAAACACAAGTTTAGTCAGCGGTCTTGTAAATTTTGCATAATGGAGACTGTCACCATCCCAACATCTTGTGCTCAGCAGGAAGTAACTTGGCTCCCTGGTTCTGGTCTTGTTTAGTTTCCATGCTGGTGTGTAATTTAATGAATGATATGCTTGCAGTTTTCCCCTTATGAGCTAGGCTAATGGCGGGCATATATTTGTGCAATGAAATACTTTGACTGTGTAGGAGGACGAGACAGCAAGAAACGGAAGAAGGGGTAATTGTTTGAGAGCTTGTTACACCATCACTGAGTAATAATTGTTGTAATTAGTGACAACGTGCATCCATCTCCTTCAGATCTGCTCATGGAAAAGGGGATGAATTTGACAAAAGGGCAAACAGATTGTTTTGTTGCATTGCTGGTTTAGAGTTTCAAATCATATCAGATGTGGAGCAAATCTCCTCGGTATTCAAGCAGTCAGCGATAAGAGTCTCTGGCGATCCATAATGTTTGTCTGCAGTAATTAACTCGAGGTGAAGATTATGGGAGATTTCTTCTGTAGTGTGTACAGATCATGCAGAATTCATATTCTGACCTAAGCCCACAACAATAAGCCTCATTTATTGCTTCTGCTCCAGCTGAGTATGGATTTGACAGTTATCAAACCTGCAGTGTAATCTACCTTGCTGACGTTTGTCACTGATAGGTGTTTGTTGACTAGCACACTATATATTTTAATCGATATTTACACTAAACAAAATGAAAATAAAAAGCACTCTCTTTCTGAACTGCCAATATGCAGGTGACCAAACTGTGTGAGAATTTTAATGTTGCCTGTTGATTATGTCGGTGTGTTGGCTCAGGTGTGGAACTGTCACAACTTTGGGTTGAGGGGATGTCCGACGTTATCAGCCGATATCGGCATTAAAATGTGATATCAGAAAAAAAGTAATATCCAAAATTATTGATATTGGTTTTTTTGGACAGATATTTTTACTGATGAAATCTTGTTCCATCAACACCAGTCCAGCATGTAGAAAAGTCCTTGTTATTCTGGAAGAACTTCATATCCCAGTATTCCTTTTAGAGTCATGTGACTATGGTGCAGCTGCTGCTGCTACAGACTGACTTGCTTCGAAGCTGCTTATAATATGTCTGGTTTTAAGTTGTTGGTTAAGTTATTAAGCTGTCAGAAACATTAGAATTAGCCACATGTTGGCTAATACCTGCTAGTATCTGATATATGGCAGCCAGATGTCCAAAATGAACTCCTCTGACTGAGTTAAGGCTATTTTGGGACGTTTGGTCTCGGAGCAGAATATAGTTGATATCAGAAATTAAGAGTCGGACAATATTTGACAATGGTTAAAAAAAAAGAAGAAAAAGCCAATCTTGAATAGCCCTTGTTTTTAGGCATAAGTAGGTCCTCTTTATGCTGCCAAACAAGCTATGATAACTCAGGATGTGGATGATGAATGTATAAAAGTCTTCTGAATCATGCAGGACTGGTTAGCAATTCATCACATTGAGTCCTGCCGGTTATGGCGTGGGACTTCTGTGGAGTCTGTCTTTGCACAGGTGCCATCAGATGACATCAGATCGCTGGTATTCTGTTGCTGCCATATACAGTAAGTTGTACTCAGTCTGCTTCCTGCATTTGATGCACTTGAAGCAAAAATGAAACTTTTGTTTACGGACCAGAGTTCAAACAATTTAGGCTATGATGAAGAAGCGCTGGTGTTAATGCATTATAAGTGAGCAGCTCACTTTACCAGTCACTGGTCATTCTGACATGCTTGATCAGTGTAGAAGTCAAAGCATGTGGAAAAATGGCAAATGGCAAGAGAAAAAGATAAGAATCTTATGGGGAAAATGCCTATAAATATTGTTGAGCATGTTTTATTTTGTATACATTCTTTTTATTTTTCTAAACCAGTTTATCTGTTACATCACTCACACTTGACTGGACCACTTTGCCACAACTCTTAGTGGCACATATTCAACAAGATGTTGAAAAACTTCCTGAGAAATATTATCGAGAAATATACGGTTTGGTGGAAACCATTGGGTCCATTGTTATTATACCCATTATTGTGTTAATGAGATCAATTTAAGATAATATTTTGTGAGCAGTGTCACTTGATGGATCATCATGCAGAACATGTAGCCAGCATGGTATTTGAAATAGTGCCAAGAGGGTTGATGATCCAATAAAACATTCCCCACGATGCTGCACAACCAGCAGCATCCTGAAGTGTTGGTATAAGAACGTATGGATCCACACTTGCATGTTGTTTGCACCACTGACCAACAACCTGTATTTTGAAGCAGAAGTGGTGACTCATCATACCAGACAGAGTTTTTTCCAGTCTGTTTAGTTTCAAGGATTTTTTTTTTCTTATCTTTTTTCTGTCAACACTTACATGGTTGTAAGTGAATGCCCTGGGAATCTGACATTTTTTAGATTCTCAAACTAGCTTTTATTCCCATTCTTAAACATGGTTTCAACATCAACAGATATGGCTCATGACTAAGTGTTTGAATGCATGAAATTCCAGCCATGTGGTTGGCTAATTAGATATTGGCCTTAATGAGCAGTTGAACAAGTTTAACTAATTAAGGCTGGTGAGAGCAGAATGTCATAAAAGCTTAACTCAGGGTACCTTTTTGTAAAATTTAATATAAAGAATAAAATTAAACAAGTAAATTTATAAATACATGCAGTAGCAGCTGCGATTGCATATTCCACCATCTGTGGAAGAGAATACCTTTAATTTGCTCTTTAACTCATATTACTTATGCATAAAGGGTTTGGGGACTTCTACCAGTCTTGTAAAAGAGCATGTGCAAGTGTTTACAGAAGAATTCTAAAAACCCCAAGGAGACACTGTATGCAATATTACAAATACAAATAATCTTGACTTGTCAAAAAGCTTCTGATGTTAGCAGCACTGGGCGGCTGGGAAAAATGCACTCAATGCAGGAATGTTGTGATGCTTTCAGGCTCACATGAAAAGCATTTGTTTTTAAATATGAAGAACCAAGTCTTTTATGATTAGACATTAGCAGCTTTGAGAAAAATTGTAAGTTGCATGTGGCACTTTCCAGTTAATCCATTATACATCCATCAGCCACCTTACAGAGACCACCACTTGTGTTCGCTAAGCACTGCCCAAGCCAGCGAAAAGGTTTGACTGTAGAAGCTTGTGCTATTAACAGAATTAACTCCAGCCAGAAGCACAGCTCAGGGAGAACACACCAATTCCATTATCTCAGCTGGACGGAGGCCATTCTCTCTCTGCCACTCTGCAGCCAAAGTGCTCCAAGCATGAAGCCCACCAAATCAGTTGTACAGAGACACAACATGCACCGACTCTAAAATGCACTTTATCAAAGCCTTCCTGCTTGAAATATTCATCTAGCTGGAAAACCACATTTAAATCTTTAGAAAAAAAGTGTACAAATATTTAATTCATTTTTCCTTTTACTAACTGAAAGTGAACTACAGTGAACCCAGCAATATTTCGTACACTTTAGTTTACATCAATACCCTTTCCCAGGACATTTTATAAACATTTTTTTTTCTCTTTTTAGCGGGGCTCACTGTTGAATAAATTTGAAAAGTAGTAGTTTGAAAACCTCAAATTAGATAAAACAGGGTGCATTGTAGTAAATAATTGATAGTACACAGTTTTAAAATTTAGTGACTATGCAATAATGACGGTATTATTAAATAATCAGGGAATATGATGAAGAAAGGGTTTATTCCAGTTGAAAAACAGCAATGGACACAAAAAAGAAAAAGAAGACAAGAGGGTTATGACAAATTGATGTAAGCTATTCTGAAAGAATTACTCTCTAGTACATGTAAGGCATAAAGAACTATTTAAATTATTAAATATTTTTTTTATTGTTGGATAATCAATTTATTTTAAGATAAATGTCATTCCATAAAAGCAGTGCCATGACGCAGGATGAAAATGCAAAGCGCTCAGTCTCATTTTTAGGATTTTCTTTTAAACACAAAATGATGTTACCCTTTTATGGATATGATAAAAGGGAAATTTGACCTGTCTTTTGTACCTGAGGAAGGGTTTTTTATTGTTTGTACCTCACAGTCAATACATAATGAGGCCACTGAATAGTGTAATTATTCTGATTAGTACTTTGGACAAATTGCACATTCATAGCAAAAGGTAATTTGTAATAAGGATGTTCATAATTGATTGAGTTCAGGTCTGTCAGTGGGATCCTGTTCATCGGTTGGACTCAGAATTCTGGAAATGAAACTGAAAATGTTTTGATAGAAAAGAAAATACTGCAAAGGGAACATTTTTGTTTGTGACTGGGATGAGGAAGAAAGCTGCTAACCCAAGCAGCCAGTACATTAATTTTATCAAGAGATGACAAATATCTGCTGTTTGGGAAGGCGCTGGCTCCTTCATTAAGAAACAAACAAAATCCTGCTTTCAGTGTGTGTGTTCTTAGAGCTGAACTTTCTCACAAAGATTCCTAAAGATTGTGGAAACAGGATGTGGGAGCCTTTAAACCGTTAATAAAGGCTGATCAAATTACAGAACTTAATAAGAAAATGAACATGGTACAATGGGTGCATAAATCTATTGTGTCTAGTTTTCATTTAGAGATTTTACATTCTTTATGGCAGTGCAAAAAATAACTGAAAGAAAGTACGTCATAGATCCATGCATATAATTGTGTGCAACAAATAAAACTCTGCTATAATGCTACTGCCAGTAAACTCATCATTGTGGTCTGGCTGCCTGTTTTCACATTCAATACCTCTTTTGAGACCAGATTTTTGGAGAATTACTGTCATCCACATAAGAAAGGTGAACGTAAGGCTACAACACAGACAGCTGCAATTTCACATGCACAGCAGACTGGATTGAAAATGTCACACTAAGGCTGCTTGCAAAGAGAGACAGGGCAGAAACTAGTCTTGAAAAGCTTAGGTCATTCAAATCTGGAGCAAGATGTTGCAAATCTGTGAGGAGCGTACAACTTTCCTCCACACCCATCTGTTTGGGCTGCAGCATTGAGTCAGTGACTCAAAAACATTTAACAAACTGATGAAGAAGGCTGGCTCTGTTGGAGGCTGCTCTGGAGCCCCTGGAGCTGATTTTTGAGAAAACTGCAGTTGCTCCTAAATGTAATGAACAACTGCACACACTGCACACACTATAGTGATTAAACAACAGAGTTTTCAGTCAGATAATTCTTCTGTTCTGCTGCAATAAGAACCCCTCCTTAAGTTGATGTGTATAATCTATCTTCCTTTTGTTTTATTTTTTTCCCTTATATAGTAGAAAAGCAGGTTTTTCTCTAATTATACCGGAGCAGAAGGAAAACCTTCTGTGGATTTCTATGAAATGAGATATCCTATTGTATTCTTTTCCTCCGTATTCCATTTTTTTAAAAGGGGCTTTGCAGTGTATCCCATACCAATTAAGAGACAGTGAGAGAAGAAGTACTGGAACACTTTTCCTGAGCATTTAGAAAATTCAACCAGAGTTTATCATGGCTGCCACTTATTTCCAGGTCATTTCACCCTGTTAAGAACCTTCCTAAACAAAAAAAGACTACTGAGCCGCAGCCCTGATCTTCCCCACCTCCCTGTTCACCTGCTTCTACTTTCCTCATTAGTCCCCTCAATGTACCACCGGTTGGCTGACCATGCTCCCCCCCCCCCCCTTCAGGCATTTTGACCTCTACCTGTACGTAAACTGAACAATAAACCCCTATTATTTCTATCTACCGCTGTTTTTGTCACATTTTCTTTTCTGAGGTACAATGGCTCATTTGAATTTTCCTTCTAGCTCTTTACTGTGTAAAAGCCTTGAGGCATTTTAAACTTAAAAGCATAAAGATGACTGAACGTGCCTTCATCTTTGCATGGACATAAAATTGCACCATAAGTGAAAGTGCATGTTTCCTGATCTATCTTGTTACCCATTTTTATATTATGCATGTCAATGTTCAGCTGATTATGTGGGTATCTGTCTGGGTGTTTGGTATTTTTATCACTTAAAGAAAAAGATTAAAACAACCTTCTTGAAAGGCAGACAACAAAGGCTTCTTCAAGGACTTTAAGCTAATTAATTTATTGTTGTCTACTGTTTTTTTTTTCATATTTCTACCTTTTGTGCTTCTCAAGTTAAGCATTTTATAATATGAAAATATTAAAGATATTAATTGATTGGTAAAGCCCCGATTTTTGTACAAGGCAGCAAAGGGCTAAAGTTGCACCATCGGTAAGGGTACTTAAATGATTATACTGTGGCCTGCATAAAGGTAAAGTCTTTAACCAATATTTGGAAAACTAAATGTTAGATGGTCATTATGAGACAAAATAACCAATACTCAATATAAAATGCTAAAAAAAAAAAAAAAAACTCAAATATCTTGGATGCCTTTGAAATGACCTGTTTAGTATTTTTAGGCCCTGATTTACAATCCATATAAAGACCGCTAATGTCTTTGCCGTTCAGATAAATAGTGTGCGTTGTCCCTTCAGCATTTGCAGGTGATCTACAAAGATTACACACGCAATCTGTAACAGGCACAAACAGCAGTATTTAAAAGAGGATTTAGCGTGCGCTATTGCTTTGCCATGGAAAGTTCAAAAGAGCATGTGGTAAATGCAAAATGAAATTCAACCTGATAGAGAGATATTAGTTCCAGAGATATAAGATGAATATAAGAACTATAAAATAAAAAAAATGCAGCAGGTTTTCCTGTGGGTCTTAAGAAGAGGCCAGTTTATAAGGACATGGATTAGGAGACGCTGTTGAAGATGGTCTGATATTACGCACGCAGTGTGCACTCTTTGGCATAATGCCAGGTGCTGGACCTGCATAATTGCCCCCCACCCGACGCAAAACTCAGTAAAAAAAAGTAACAATATTTTGTGCTACGTTACTGGCTATTTTCACTGAGTTTTCTGTGGGGTGGGGGGCCAACTTCACGCAGGACAGCAATCTTAGAGCAGCAGCAGCAGACACTGGAGAGGAGAGGAGGAGCTGATCTTAATTTAAAAATATGCCATTGGCAAAAAATAAAAAGAAAATAAAAAGACATAAATAATGTCAGCTTTAACCACCATGATGCTGCAGCTGCAGATGCTCTGATTCATCTGTCTAGAATAAACCGTATTAAACAGTGATGTCGATTGTTATTTAATTAAATAATGAAAACTTGATGTGTCGTTTGCACACCTCAAGAGAAATGATTTTGACCCGATGCTGCATGTCTGCAGTCCTGTAGGCAGCATTCTTTCAGCCATCAGTGCATAAAGCTACCAGGTAACACCTGCTTTTCAGACGTGCTAAATTACACACAACTTTTTGCGGCCGCTTTCCGTTGCACGGTTGATAAATCACATTGCGTGTGTTAAGCTGAGTTGTTTGCATAGTCTCCTCCCAATATTTTGCGCGTTCTGGCAGAAATGCCCAGACTGCATATTCATCAACAGCAGATGCGCAAAATGGGTAGCGGGGCTATTTTGCCCCTTAACAGGCGCAAACCTCCTTTTGCCCTGCTTTGTAAATCAGCTCCCATGGATTATTGCGTGCATAACGAAGATAGCGCTCATTTTAGCACGCGCAAACCTTTCGCAAATCAGGGCCTTAATGCACTAAAAACAGTTTCAAATCTTTCTTTTTTCCCTTAAAACTTTGGGAACTACAGCAATTCATAAGTAAGCTTTCTTCTTCATTTGCATTGCAGGTCACATTCAATTAAGAGATGGAATTCACATCGCTGTTTTGCAGGAATAGCAAATTCTAGTTTATTTTCAAGTTAATTAAAAGATGGTTTTACAGAGGGAGAGGAAAAAAAACACCTTATCTAATAATTGCCTGTCATAGTCCATGACAGTGAAGTCTGGACAAATGGCAAAATTTTCATACATTGTCAATAAACCCCCCATTTTGCCACAGTTGATGCAAGTTTTCACTCCAAGCCAAGACCATGCCATTGTAGTTTTCTGAAGGCTGGATTTGCATTTGCCTTTTGGTGATTTCTGCCATCTGATCATGAAAGTTCATGTCATGAAGCAACATTTGTGGATGTTGTCAAAACATGAATATTTCTGTTATATGCCTCTGGCTTGGTCCATTGAGGATGCTTTATCATTTGTCATTCTGAATTTTATGAATATCACTGAATGGAAATGTCACATTTACAAGTACAAGACTCTGTTGAGAGCAGATAATGAAGCTCATGGACTTAGATGCTGTGTTTCACCCCCAGATGGGTGACAAATTAAAAGGGAAAAAAAAATAATGAGTGTAGAAACACAACAAATGTTTCCACTCAGGTGTACTGCATGCTACAATTAAGCAATTAACATTACATCAAGCTCTGCATCACATATAAAGACGCTGAGCAGACCTAGACATTTCAGATTTTTCTATTAGGTTGAGGAAAAGATATCTTAGTGATTTTTTTCCTGTTATAATAATAATTATTATTATTATTGTATTATTATTATTATTAGAACCTTTTCTGTTGCTGCCCCACCCTCTGGAACTCCCTGCCACTTTCAAATCTGAACTAAGAACCAACTTATATCTTATAAGTGTTTTTTATCGATCTACTTTTGTGTTTAATTTAAACTTTATGTGTTGCCTTATTCAGTTCAACTGAATTCAGTTCAATTCAATTCATCTTTATTTGTATAGCACCAATTCACAACAGTGTCATCTCAGGGCACTTAAAGGTTGGATATGGAATAAGGACACAGTAGTGACATCATGTGTCTCTAGGTTGCAGTTGCCAATGGCAGAAAAAGAACTGAAGCTGCTGGGTTGCCAGGCTCGCTGCCGATATGTCAAGTGATCAACAGCCTGCAACATCTCCAACAAGTTTTGCAGAGGAGTTTTATATCTCACAAGTAAAGTAAGTATGTTAGTATGCAAGTTAGCATACTGATCCAAGAGAAAATTTTTGCTTTTTGATGCCATGGAAAATTTTTATTTGCATTCATCTCATGCTCTTTACTCTAGTTTTCACCCGTCTCAGGTCACTCCTCTTCTGCGATGGATAACAATATCTCCAAGGTCTGAATCAACTGCTTGACTTGCAGACTCCACCATTTTCGCCTGTGCCAGCCTAGCTGTGCTGAACATACTATTGAAATTACAGTAACTCACTCAGTGAGTATTGAGACCGTATTTGGAAACCCCCAATAGTGACCTGTGTTGGCTTGTTGGATGTAAACATAATGCCACTGTTGAACCCGCTTAAATTGATTTTATATTTATTTTTCATGCTAAATATAATTTTGTAAAGTAATGCTCTTCTTTTATTCTGCACCCCTCTGAACGCGTTGTGGAGGTACTATTTTTTGGGAAATATAGCTTTTGATTAAAATGTTCCATATCCGACCCTTAAAGGAGAACTTTCTTTGTTTTCAACCTGGACACTTATTTCTAGGAGTTTATACATGCATTTACTCACTGATCAAAATATTTGTATCACTTTGACTCCTTCAGGTAATATTTAGATTAGTCACCCTCTGATGTACATTCATATAACTGGAGAGACGGGGCAGCCTCTATATAAGGCATTATCTTCAGCAAAACTGCTTAATTTCGCCAATATTTGAAGTGGAATGAATGAACGAAAGAGTACCATTGTCCTGTGAGTCCAGAGTTAGCTCTCCGTTAGTTATTGTGGGTTTTCTCTACAATCCACAGGCTGTGCACACCCCCGACGTGAGCTACTGCAGTACAGTTGAGAAGAGCAGCTCGCTACCTTAAAGGCATATGCCCCCTCTGGGTGAAATTGAGCCTCCCCCCGCAGTCCCCCGAGTTGGACAACTGGGGAGAAGCATTTTCTAGCCGATCCAGTCATTCTCTGAATCTGGCAGCACTGACACTGCTAAGCTTAGCTTAGCATAGTTGCTTTAATCAGGTGACTTCAAATAGCATCACTTGGCAAAAGCGAACTAATAACCTTGAATTTTTTTTTCCAATTACGTTTCGTGACCCGCACATTCTGATCGAGTACAAACGAGAAGCCGATTTCACATCAAAGGACTGACGAGACGGCACTTAATAGGGAAATATGCCGCGTAAGTACAGAGGCTAAGCACCGCAGACAGTAGCAAAGGCAGCACGCGTGCGCAGCAAACCTGTTTACAGAAGTTGAGGATGCTGCTCATGCGTGCTGCCTTTGCTACTATCCGCGGTGCCTTCGCAGGTTCAACAAACTCTGAGTGTAACGCTGAACTCTACTCTGACTCTGAGTTGATCTACTCAGAGATACGAAACTCTGACTTTTCAGTCCCAGAACAGCTGATTTGAGTTGGTTTAATCAACTCGGGGTAGTTCAACCATGAAGCACTACCATGATAAAAAGCCAGCTTCAATTGAGCACCGATTCAACAAGTCATCATGGCAACGAAGACACAAAGACGGGGCTGCGTTCACCATTGAATGGAACTATAACTTCTAAAGCCTCACATGGTGAGTTTGAACTGCTGCTGCTGCAAGCAAAAATAAATAGATAAATAAAAAAAAGAATGACGGCGTGGGAGAAGATTTAAGTTTAAATGCTGTCCTTTACAATCACAACGATGTTATAGAGTAGAACTGTTTAATGGTAATGTGACAGTCTCAGATCCTGTCAGTGTGATTCCAGGTGATTTTGTGCACAAATACCTGTTTGGTTGAATGGTTTGTGCACCTGCCTTCCACCTGGGAAGCTGAGGTTTGAATCCATCTCTGTACTTTCATTGCAGTCTTTTTATTTATTTAACTTGGGTGCAATCCCGTGGGGGAGGAGCGCTTTTGTCGGTAGCATTAAGATGAAATATAACTGTCGCATTTCTCAAATCCCTGCATCTCCAATGAAAGAAAAAAAATCTGTTTGCGAAAGAACGCAGGGCAATAAAAATGGCCTATTTGCTTTGAGGGGAAAGCATATGGCAACATGAAAAAAGTCACACCCAGGTTTGAACCACAACTTTCAGCATGACAGACATGCACCTTGACGATTTACCCAGAGAGAGACAGTTGTGTAGTTAAATAATCAGGCCAAACCATCTCTCTGAAACAGAGACAGGACCTCCAATTGTCACATATGGCCGGTGATATTATAAATGTACAGACAGATCAGCTTGTGTATGTAGATAATTGACTGTGATGTGAAACTGTAATGCCTGAAATGACAACTGTTGGGAAATGAGAGAACTTCTGATAACGATCTCTGAATGTTTAACTCTCTGCAGTCATGCTGCATCTTCATCCATGAAATCCTTATCGAAAGAACACGTCTGTAACCTACCAACTCTGATTTATATTTAACGTGTTTTATTTGAGACGGCAGCAGCCAAAACTCTCCGCTGACTGAATGAATGAATGAGGGAATGAAACGGCGAGTGTGGCTGAAAGTGGGCGGAGACAGTGAGAAACTCAAGGTTTTTTCACATTAACCTGCTCCCGGCCAGGTTACTGTAGTTTCAGAGTCTGTAACTGACCGAAGGTTTAAGTTCCCCCTCTTCTTGAAACAGGCTAGAGTTACTCCTCTTTCCCTGGGTTGAGTTACCTACCTTTGTGTTACAGAAAACTCCTAGTTTCCCTAATTTCAGGGTTAAACAACTCAGGGTTTTCATTAAACCTGCTTCGTGCAACAGACCCCAATTTCACTCAACCACCTCATCTCTGACCTGGTACACCAGCCTGACTAACGCCATGTATGAGATACACAGTAAGTCAGTCTGGGTTCCTTCTGTTGGAGACTGATTTCCAATTTGAGACAACAGGCGGATGAAAAGTAACAAACTGAATTGGAGAAAACCAATCAGAGAAACACGGAAGGAACGCAAACGTATTTTTGTAAGAGGTTTAAAGTAAAGTTTGTCTGAAGGTCAGTAAAAATACATCAGCGAAAGAAATAACAGGGATGACAGTCATGCACATTTATTTTTGTTAGGATCCCAATTGGGAAATGTGGTCTTTGCATCAACCAGAAAGATTAACCAAAGAGCAATGGGCTGCCATGTCTCAGTGCCATGGGAAGCAGTTAGTGAGGTTAAAGACTTCGTTTGAGGGCCCACAGTGGTTTAATCTTAGTGCCGCATTGAGGAGTCGAGCCCAGGGTCCTTGTTCTAAAGCCCCTCTCTATGACCACTAGGCTACCACTCCCCCCGATCAGTATAAGTGCAACATATAAGAAGAAAATGCATGTAAAACAGCTGGCATCAGGTGACCAGCCTCTATGGAGCAATATAACTGAAATGAAAGGAACAAACGGGAAACCTAAACAAATATGAGAAATGTCAACATATAAAAAAGCAATATGAAGCTCTAAATGTTTTAGCCAAAAAAATGAAGCATGGGGGAAAAAAATCAGAATCTTATAATTTCCATGTTTGTGTTTTGTTGTTGCTGCTGCTGTATTCTTGAGGTACAAAAAAATGTTTCATTCTTAATCTGAAAAATGCAACACAAGGTTTTTTTGTTTTGTTGTGAACTGTTTTGTTTTGTAATAATTTGCACTTTGCAAATAACGATCAAAGGGGGAAAAAAAAAGATTGATCCAGCCACTAGGACTATTTTAATTCTTAGTTAATTCTGTGTCAACCAGACTGCCAACTTCAATAAAAAGGGTTTTACTGTCCATATAATTTTTAAATAGCTTATCAATTATATACTGTTATATATGTTATTTACTGATATGATTGCTTGCATGAGAGAAAAAAAAAAACAACAACAAATGATTAGTTTATTGTTAAGTCATTTTAACAAAGACAGAAAATTCATTCATTTCCCACAGAGGGGGAATTAAAAGGTTGACAAGGTTTTCCACATATTGATCTCTTTTATTGAAATGCAAGTTCCTCACATCTTCAACTAAGATAAGAAGTGAAACAGCTTTATGACACTGAAACTCCAGAACTGAACCGAAAGTTACTTTCCTAAGCCACTAATCCTCCTTGGTGATACAGACCTAAAGGGATCAGCGTGTGTGCTTAAGAACAGTTGGCCAACGGTTGGGGATAGCAAGGTTGCTGTGCATAAACACCTAATTAGAGAGATGAATACACATGAGTTCAATGGTGCACAAACCATAAAGAGTGGAAGGCAGGAAAAAATTATATGTTAATTAAGCTATCCTGCATCATATTCTTAAAAGGGTGAGGGTGACATAAGATACACTGGGGAAACAGTTTAGCACAGAGTCCTTTACCCACCGCAAAAAGGGAAGTTGAGGGCATTTTGCTGGCAGTGGCTTTTATTCACTTGTTCCGTTTGAGGGGGGGGCATCACTGCAAGGCATGACAAAGTTATTCTATGTGATTTGATTTATCCAGTGATGAAACATTTCTAAACTAAAAGGACTAGACATATCCACAATTACAGTGCTATTATACAAAGGAATGAGGACTCACTGAATTGTTTGATGAATATGAAAATGATGTGAATCATGAGCTACAGCCTTTGCGGTCACCGGCTCTCAAACCAACTGAGCACCCCTGGGAGATTCTGGACAGACATGCTAGACAGAGTGAGTACTATCTTTTGGAAGACTGGTGCTCTCTCTCTCCAGCAGAGCATCACTGACTTGCACAATCAATGCCAAGCTGCATTAAAGCTGTTCTGGTAGTCTAACACCTTACCGAGACACTTTGCGGGGCCTTTTCCTTTAATTTGTCACCTCTCTCCGTGATCACTGCTTGAACCCACCCTGCACGCACCTTTGCAGGCAAGCTACAGTATAATCCAGCGAACAGGCTATGACACTTCTTATGAACAGGTTATTGTGTTCTTGTTGTGATGCAACAGATTATGAGCACCCTTTAATAAATAATATTTATGTCCACTTTTAATCATTGAACTCATAACAAAAACCAACTTATTTGCTTTTGCTCCTGGCTGTTGTTATAACATGATCAGATAGAGTTTGAAAGAATGATAGAGCCCGCAGGCAAGGCAGGGAGAAAGAAGAGTATCAGGTGAGAAATATGAATCTGGGGTATAATAAAATATTATCGCATACTGCATGCCATTAGCATTTTAAGACTACTTTACACAAATTTGCCTCCTGGCTGTAAGAGCTCGATATGAAATATATTTGAGCTGTCTACTCCAACATTTGGCATTTGCAAGAATAAAACAAAAATCCCCTTGGTGAGCAGTAGTAAAGCAGAGGAAACAGTGGAAAAAGCTGATTGTTAGTTTGGCTCAGCGACTTGTTTACAATATCCAGTAATAAGACACAAATTTATTACCATTTGTTTGACACATAGCAACTGTTGTTCCTACTGACGCTGAGAGGAAAATAAGCATTCAAGAGCATTGGTGGGGAAAAAAAAGACGAGCGAGAGAGAGAGAGAAAAAAAAAATCTTTCAAGGCACAAAAACAGAACAAATTTAGGTCTTTTTTTCAGTGCAAACATCAAAGAGAGAAGCAGACATGCGAGCCAGGCAACAAGACAAGAGAACAGCTAAGACAGCACACTGTGAACTGCATTGTTATTTAATACAGCACGCTCCTTTGACATTTTCTGGAACATACATGGGTAATTCAGCAAGTGCAAGATCAAAACAATAAAATAAATAGTCGTAGAATCATATTGAAGTTGGCAATACAGATCTCCCCAGGGAAGCAGAGGTTGATCTACTGTAGAGAAAGGGGAGAAAATGGGACACCATTATGATTTCAGTGACCAGACAGCTCATATTGCCATGACACAAAATATTCTAACACTGTTTTTCTGGAAATCATTTATGAATGGTTAAAAGTGTTATGAATGTTTGACAAAAAAAATAAATACATAAATAAATGAATAAATAGGCTAACTTAAATAAAACTGTTTACTGCAAGTATCTTTACGGGAGTACGTAATCTACAATTTTTGCAGCTTGAAACCTTCAGTATTCTATTAAAGGTAGAGATGATCTAATTATTTCTTGTGTGCTAATGTTTTATTTTAGATAATTTAATGCACTCAACCTATTTAAAACTGTTATTATTATAGAGTTAAATTGTAATAGAATTTTCAAGCGTAGAATAAATACAAAAAATGTCCCTAATGTGACTTTGCAGTGATCCAAACATGTGTCTATCATTTCTCCTTTATTGATTTCAAATCTACACAAATGGTAAGGAGTCATACACAAAACCTGATCTTTTGGCCATATATAACGATATTCACATTTAATGATACAACTCAAATTCAAAATGAATTATAGTGAAACTTTCCTAGCCTATAAGACATGGATCATATTAATATTTAGCTATACTTGCATGTTTGATAAGCTCTTTTTTGTCCTCAAGTGTACTGGACAAAACCTATTTATTTCAAATAACACTTGATAATGTGATGGGGAAAGTTTCCTTTGTTCTTTTTCTTATTGACTAGAATTAGAGTGGAAAGAATATTCTATTAATTCCTGCAAGCTGTCCAACTACTTTGAATGCACTTGTGGTTGGTTCATTTGATTCATGATTAATTCCTGTGAATGTGACTGCTCAACCACATGCTTTGGAGAGCAGCCAGACAGGTCTAAAGTAATTCCCAATGCTAGGTAGAAATAATTGTGTTTGCCCTACACACGTTTTGTGTTAACAAACTTGTCGGCACACATAGATCTGTATAGAATAGGTTACAGTACAACCACTAGACACTGATTTATTTTCAGTTTCAGCTAAGTTGAACTTAGTCATCTATTGTATATAATCTTTAGAGCTGCTGTAAATGGCCAGATTCCGTAGATAAACCTGTGAACAATCAACCACAGTAATTTTTCATCTCTTCATCGAATTCAAATTGCATTATTTAAATTATGGGCTAGATGAAGTCAAATTTTTAAGAAGTTATTTTGTTTCTTTATGCTGCTTAAGAATATGATTTCATAACTCAAGCTGGATGTTACAGCATGATATAATCACTGGCTGTGTTCTAATTCAGGGTCTGCACACTTCAAAGTGCAGGTTCGTTGGCTACATACAGCTGGCAGCAGAGGTTACTGACAATGTATCCTTGGAGGTCTAGTTTCTCCCAGAATTCATTGTGCACAAGATAGCGAGGAATGAGAAGCAGAGCTGCAAATGTAATATTTGCTGTATTCATGGATTTTCAAGTGTTCAATGAAGTGTCTGCTTGCTAGAAACAACAGGACGCCTCTGGGGAAAATTTAATGAGATTGTCATGATATGATGAACATGGTCAAGTTTTCAATGAGACTTTTTGCCAAAGAAAATGCATGTTTTTGACATTGTTTGATTAAAAATTAAGAGAACCATCTTGGTTGGTCTTAACTGCCAGTAAGGATGTCCGATATAGTAGTATCGGCCAATATTGGCATTGAAATGTGATATTGTGAAAATCTTGGCATCGGTTTTGTTGGACCGATATTTACTATCAAAATAATAAAACAAAAAGTTCTTGCAAGATTTTGTTCCATTATCACCGATCCAGCATGTAGAAAAGTCCTTGTTATTCTGGAAGAACTTCATATCCCAGCATTCCTTTTAAAGTCATGTGACTATGGTGCAGCTGCTGCTCCTACAGACTGATTTGTTTTGAAGCTGCTTATATGTCTGGTTTTAAGTTGTTGGTTAAGTTACCAAGTTGTCAGAAACATTAGAATTAGCCACATGTTGGCTCATACCTGCTAGTAGGGGCGGCTGTAGCTCAGGTGGAAGAGCAGTCGTCCTTCAACCGGAGGGTTGTGGGATCGATTCCAGGCTTCCCCAGACTACATGCCGAAGTGTCCTTGGGCAAGACACTGAACCCCAAGGTGCCTATCGGGGTATGAATGTGTGTGTGACTGGGTGAATGTGATATGTAGTGTAAAGCGCTTTGAGCGGTTAGTATGACTGGAAAAGCGCTATATAAGTACAGTCCATTTACCATTTACCATAGTACAGGTAGTACTAGTACCTTGTGCTAGTATCTGATGTATGGCAGGAAGAAGTCCAAAATAAACTCCTCTGGCTGAGTTAAGACTGTTTAGGGATCTTTGCTCTCGGAGCAGAATATAGTTGTATTTCTCAAAATATGAGATACAACCTCACAGTTGTCTGCATATTGGTATCGGTTAATATTATCAGAAATTAAGAGTTGACAATATCGGATATCAGTAAAAAGCTAATATCAAACATCCCTAATGACTATTTAACATTAATGTTAACGTTACTGGTTGCTAACAACCATGTAACGGACGGAAAATGGGCTATATGCACAACTCCACTACTTCCTGAACTTAGTAGACTTGTAGTCAAGACTGCTTAAACCGAGACCAAGACACTACCAAGACCAGAGAGTGTCAAGACCAACTCAAGACCAAGACTTCAGCTTGAGACCAAGACCGAGACCAAAAAAAAAAAAAAAAAAAAAATATTTTTTTTTTTACTATTTTACATGAGTTGTAGAACCTAAGCACCATACTGGGTTCAGCTGCTTAATAAAAAAAAATATTTTATTATTTGGTCCTTGACTGGTACTTGAAGGGGTGTAAAATCAAATATTTAAAAAACAGTACCTGCCTGGAAATTATAGGTTACAAATCCCTTCAAGACCACTCGGCCAGTCCAAGACATTGCGAGACCGAGAGACCTGAGACCAAGACCAAGACCGAGACCAAAGACTGCCGAGGCCGTGACAAGACCAAGACCGCAAAAAAGCTTATTATGATTAAGTCATGTCTGACTGTGAGACTTGCTTTCACTTTTGTGCATATTCATCTTTTCTATTAATCTAACTGTGAGAGGTAGCCAACAATGTCACAAGAAGAGCTAGCAACAAACCAGGACCTTCACTTTATTGTATATTTTAACTATCTACTCCTGCCCTCAACCGTATTAAAACTTTTAAGATTAAGATGATTAAGATCTACATATCTACATGATGGAGGACATGACCTATTCAAAACAAAAACAAAATAAAAATAGTAACTTTGTGGATGTGAGAACTCAAAATCCTGTGATTTGGCTCTAATGGAGTTGGGTGCACTGGTTGTAGCATTGCTGATCTTGTGGCCTCCTCCTGCAGTCTAAAGACATACAGTACATGTTACATCAAATGATGAATGACATAGAAATGAGTATGGCTTTCCTTAGGTTGTGCACTCGTTTACTCATTCAGACACTCATTTTCGAGGAGCCACTCGGGGATAGGGACATCCAGTTGCTGATGCATTTCAGAAGTTGCCTCAGTGCAGTGGTGTTTTATAATCATCTGCAGGATATTCAAAGTTGGCCTACATGTTGTATAAACAAATGTGAATGATGGAAAGATCAAGATTGCTCTCTTCCATTTAGAAAATATTATTGAAATGTCTTCACAACACAAAGGACCAGTAATTTGATATAAATTCTACTGTAGCCAAGATGATCATTCCCCTTTTATAGTGAATTGATATTAGCCACAAAAGGTAATTATTTTTCAATACAAAACATTTGATAAGCATCTGTTTTATTTGTGCAGTGGTGGCTATATCATTGAATTACTTTCATGCAAGTACTTAAAATGTCAACGAATCTAAACATTTTAGACTGAACATCTTACATTCCAAATATAAATCATGTACATGCTTACCTGACAACTTAAGGTTTAAGTCACAGGCAAAAAAACAAAACTAGCCACTTTACAGCTAAAAAGTCTGAAGGGAATAACACAAGATGCAAGACTTCCTTTGGACCAACTATTTTATTGCACCCTTGCTGATGTAATATGACCATTTTTGTTGCAGTTTTATGTGTTACTGAAGAACAGTATGGCTTAAAAGGTAAATTGCATTTACAACTGATCTGAAATAAGTGTTTACTGAATCCATAGTTGTGATTGTGGCCTGGAATGGTATAAATCATTCAAATCTCAAGAATCTTAGCTTTTCAAAGGTGTATGTGTAGTTACTTGGAGGAATACTGAGTATAATACATATTTATTTGCAATGTCCTGCAGACAGGACATCTGGTACATGGGTTAATTATGCATCTTCATATGTGAGTCAACTGAAAGTCTGATCTTTTTTTGCTGTGATCTTTGACAGTGCTTCCTTAACTAAAGGCAAATCTAAACAATTGTTAAACAAAATCAGGCACAACTACAGTTTGCTTTTAAATCAAACTGATTGCTACATTTTGGACACAATCAATTGCAGCGGTGCCCTTTGCAATTAGCATAAACTTTAGCATTTTGATGAAAACGCTATAATATATGGAGTGCTTTCAAAGCAGTTCATGCATCTTTTAACAATGTCTTTCATTAAAAATGAGTCCCAGTTAGACTTTCTTCCCACTGGTTATATGACAAGCGTCTTTTTTTAATGTCAGCTCTATGCACATATTCCTAAAATGAATGGAAAAACTAACACTGGGATCTCCCATTGTCAAATGGAAATTAAAGGTGCATCTCCTCAGGTGGAAAACCGGTGAATATTGATCAAATGCACATGACTGGGAATGAGGCATTTAGCCTATACATAACATTTTGCTTTCCATGATGAGTTTGCAAAGTACTGTAAATAAAAGTTGAGATTTCAAAAAGGATCCTGATACAAAATGTTTGTTAAAGGGACTAGAGGCAGGAATTAAAAAAAACAAACAAACATGCATGTCCATTTTTTTTTAATACTAATGGGTGATGAAGCACTAAAAACCAAAAAGAACGTTTCCACCCACGTCTCTCTCCGTTGCCTTGAACAGGCTGTGTGCTGCAAAATGCGCTGCAATTTGGTGGCCGAATTTCCCGCGCTGCCCTGTGGACGTGACGTCAAATGACGCTACATCCGCAGTTTTGATACAGGAAGAAGATGGTCATGGTAAATTCAAACACTGTAAGCGATAGTTATAGATTCTTCTGCCATCAGCAAACGATCCAGATTAACTGAAAGACCACTAAAAAGTGTAACTACGAAGAAAAAGCTTAGTAAACAACATCATAGCTTCAGTTTGTTCACGCTCCCGTGACACCTTGGCTCGTGGCTGCAGTTACCTGAAGCGCCAGTCGCGAGTTTCATTACTTAATCTTGCCTCTAGTCCCTTTAACATTGTCTACTATGTTTTTTGTGACCAGTCAGCCACCGGTCACAAAAAAGTCACTTCAAGCTCACAGGGTATGTCTGACTAATGTTTTGTAACAAAACTGGTAAAATGAAGGAGTTTGTGATGCCTTGACGGATTATTTATCACTGTGAGATCGGCCATGTTGGAAAGGCTGTTGATGAGGCGTGAGTGCCCCCTTGTGGCAGAAGTGTGCAGCTGCACATGATGTCAGGATGCTGAAATGAAACTTATGAGCAGCAGTGAGCACAAGGAGAGAAGACTGGTGGACAGACTTCTAGCCAGTTGAATGTGGTGAACTGTGTGCCTCTGTGAAGAACTGTAAGTAACTAGCTGTATTTCTGCTTGAACAGGATGTTTATTTAGCCTTAATGTTATCTAGATGATTTGTTTATTCTGAAGTGTTCCTCCATTCACCACGTGCCTTTTTATGCTATTAAGCTAGCTGATCTGCTACTGTAACTGTTAGCTTTGAACACATATGCATGTTTAGTCCTATCTGTAAGGGATTTATTAGTAATAATTAACACATTGAATGTGTTTATTTGCTAAACGAATGTTCCTCATGACTTTGTATTTCTGCGTTTATAGACCACACTCACTTCCATCCAGGCATTCACCTTAACTAGCCCTGGAATTCCTCACTTGTAAGCCTGTCATTTGTTGCGTTACTGTGCTGTTGTGATTAAAGGAATAGTACACCTATAGAATGATGTAACTTTATTTTCCACTTACCCTCATGGTGAGCAAGACTCTGGAGCACTTTTTTAATATCTCAAATGCAACCGGCGGTCAGGAAGGGTTCTCATTTTCCACCAACTTTCATATAATGGAGTTCGATTGTGCCCGAGCCAAAAAAGGTCCATAAAAGTCCACAAAAACTTGTCAATATTCCTCCATACAGCTCGTCCAATGTAACCCAAGTGTCCTGAGTGGGTAGCGTCCAGAATTTACTTGAAACTACGCCATTTACTATATTTTTAGAGCCTAAACAGTACTGCACCGCATCTTCTGTGAGCACGCTGATGTGCGTTCTCTTTTTCTTTCTTTCTTTGTTTTTAACCAATATCCAACCCCCTTTGTGTGTGTCAGGGTTTGTCTGCAGCTCTGTTGCTCTTAGCACAATGTAAACATCAAATTTCTTCTTCTACGCTTGTATTATTGGTAGAGTAGGCTCTGAACACCAAGGCTAGTTTTGTGAATGCGCATATGCGTGCTTCGCGGAAGTAAGATGTACTACTGTTTTTTGGAATTTTTCCATATAACTCCATACAAATGGCCCGAGTTTTTGGTAAAAAAATAAATAAATACAAGGAGGGATCTCAATGAGTTCTATAATGTTTCCAAAGTTGATCTGGATCCAGAGAAAATTCGGGATACTAAGATCCAGAACTCACAAAAATAAGCGAGTCGGGCTGCTTGGCGTTGCATGCACTCTCCTAGTGCTTTTCTAGTTTGGATAAAGTTTTGTCTCCTTTGTTGGAATGATCATTTGTACACAGAAACTGATTTGATCATTTATAACGGTAGTTTCTTCCTCGAGTGAACCTTCATGAAATACTTCTCAATCAGCCAAATCAAAACATGCTTTGAGTTTCATTGTTCTCAAGTTCTGAATATTCTTTTTTCTGTTTTTTTTTTTTTTTTTTTTTAGTTCAGTTTTTTTATACTGGCATCATATGTTCAACATTGAGGTCTGTGTTCAGACCTCACATAGCACTTGTCGAGGTTGTTGTTGTTCTATAGTCATCTTATTACATGGTATTGATATCTATTTGGTGACCAAGTAGGGTAGGAGTAAAAATTTAGTGAATAGTTTTGGAATAAAATGATACAATTGTGAAGGTTTAGAATATCCCAAGAACTAAAATTACTTTGTCAAAACATGTTTCAAACACTGTATCAACATGAAATACACAGGTTTTTATATATGAAAAACTTGTTTTAATTTAATTGAATTTTTTAAGTTGCTGCCAAGGCAAATCATCTATGTGCAACAATCCACTATTGAATTAAGCAAATCCAGCATGTCCTTTTTTCAGCGTGGGTTGACAATTTTAAACCAGCCAAAATGTGCACCATTGTCATAGTTTGTTAACCTTAGAGCTTGTCTTGCATGGTGACAACTGTGACAAGCTACAGACTGAAAAGGAAGCTTTTTTTATGTGTAACACTTACCTTACTTGTGCTCATTTACTTGTTCACTCTGCTACAGACAGCATTTTTACCAGAGGTCCTTCTATACTCCTGCATTTCATCTGTTCTAATTTCATTCTCTCTCTTTTAAATGCCCTCTATATCTTCCTCAACACGAAAAGCACACAACCATAATTCATTCTCTGTGTTCTTTTTTAGTGCAGAACCACTATTCTACTTTGATGTGAAAATATTACCGTGTCTTCAATATATTATATCCTGATATTACATGATATTATCCAAGATTAAACCTCTGTCCATCATGTGCTGTATGGAACACTGGCCTGGTCAGATATTAATGGCTCCCTGCTTGGCCAGCATTTGCTGGCCAATGGGTTTCTACAAACTTAGTTCAGTTTCAGCATTTATCTTTTCTGTCACTGAAACCACTTGGAACCATTCATTTTAAATGACTATTACCTGCATAAAAAAATGCACAAGTTTAAAAGACTCAAGCTACAGTAGTGCTGGAAGAAAAGAAATATTTACACACTTTACTGATGTAAAATGAAAGAGACAAGAATACACCTGAAAATAATTCTTATTTCATTTCATTTTAAAGCTAAAAAAATTAATCAGCTTTGTTCATTATATAGAGTATCTAACATGCAGCATCGCCACACAGTTTTAAATAATTTTCATCATTTACTCTAAATTTTGAACACCATAGCTTAAAGTGGAAATGCAACGGTCGGTCAACCAACCTAATTTTATTTAACAGACTGAGTCCTGGTCTTAATCAATAATTATATACCAAACGTGAAACATATAAGCAAGCATATAAAAGAAAAACGCTGAGAAGTTTGATGTTTTTAGGACAAGGGCACCCCCATTTTGCAGTACTCTAAGCTCTGACGTCACTGGGTTGGTTAGTCCTGCGGTACTGAATGAGAGTCCTCTGGTCCAGTCCACAATTATAAAGACAACAGCTGAATGGCGGAAACTGGTGAGCTAAAGGAGAAGAAAAGACAAAAGGGGGGCCACTACTGTATACTCCTGGGTCTAAAAGAAAGTTTTCCAAAGTTTAAGCTGAAGACAGAACAGTTAACAACCTCCAGCTGAACCAGGAACCGGTCCTGCTGCTGCTGGCAGCTCTGAAAAGGGAACCTCCCGGACTCCAGATCATGAGGTGAGAATTTTCTAGAGAAAATTAGGAAAATGATCAGGAGACTTGGAGTCTGGTAAGCTAGAGGTCCGTAGACGAAAGCCTGAAGATGCTCACAGTGTTTTAATATCACCGTCTCCAAGGTGAGATCCACTCACCGGTGGGTCTGCAGCATCAGTCTGTACCGAACATCAGTACGTAGCTCTCCACCTGTGTTTGTCTTTGAGCCGCTTATTAAACACGTCAAACGGCAAGACTCATAAATCCTCCCCACAGCCTGATAATGAACAGAGGAGCTCTGGAGCAGGTTGAGCTGAAATGACCGCCATAAAAACGTTCTAATCAGGACTCCCCGTTTTCCACGGCGGGTCCGGTTCTACCAAACACCGCGCTCTCCCTCATCATCCTGCAGCCTGGATGCTTTTCATCGTATCCCTGTCTCGCTATAACATTTATTTTATTTCACATTAAACCACCGGTTACTACCATTAGCTTAGTTAGCCTACCTGCTGGTTACCATTAGCATAGTTAGCCTACCTGCTGTTGTCCCAGACGCTCCTGTGTCTCCACCCGGATCTCCTTTAGGGACAGCACCGCCTCCAAAACGTCCACCTCCCGGTACAATAATCCATACGTGTAATCAAAATTGCAATACAAAATCCTACACGCATGATCTGGTCCAAGTGGACCTCCTGATAGCAGACAGCCTCCAGCATCGCTGAGCAGCAGCCACTCCTACAGGTGCTGCCAACCCGCCCCTCCTGACACCAGCACCGGGTCTCGTCCTCTCTCCTCATTCACACAGTGTAATGGCTGGAAAGCATCGGTACAGGATCTGGACGCTGGACTGGCCTCCCAGCTTCGCTTTGCATCATATTAATCTTCTAAAATGTGTTCCGGCTTGTTAATTGTAGTGCAGCGTAGCTGGTTATTCCTATTGATTTAATGTGGAGTCAGAGGGGAAACCAACCTGGTGACATCAGAGCAGAGTACTGCAAGGTGGCAGCGCTCTTGTCCTAAACACATAAAACTTTGCAACGTTTTTCTTTTATATGCTTATATTTTTGGTATATTATTATTGATAAGACCAGGACTCAGTCTAGTAAATAAAGTCAGGTTGGTTGACCGTTGCATTTCCAATTTAATTCCTCATTGCCAGATTTTAGACCTTTTTAACCGTCGCGGATCTTTACTTCCAACAACAATCTCTCAAGCTAGAAAGTCAAGTCACTGCAGCGCATGGGCTGTTTTTCTTTTGCTGAGGCTGACTGAAGCAGTCCAACATCCATTTCCAGGAGTTTTCAACATCCATGGATGACAATAGGAACGGAAAAACCGAAGCATCATAAAATGCAGTCATTTTGAAATGACTGTTGTGAGCACAAACTGGCCGTGACCGCATCGATCCCCTGCTGTAAACATTAAATACGGTCAAAGAGCAAAAATAAGTAAATGAATAAATAAAATAAAATATGTAAGTCCCGAGTTACTGTTTTCATCTATCAGTGTTAAAATAGAAGAGAAGAGTTTTTGTTTTTTTTGTCCTTGCATGAGATAGTTTTAACTGAGTTGTGTAAAGTTGTGGCCGCTGTTACCTGTGGGATCTTCACAGTGAGGTGGACTGTGTTAAACAGCAGCGCATGATGCTGCTTTGTACTCGTGGATTCATTTTCTCAGGTATGTTATAATGAGAGGCTGAGCGAGGCAGTTTGGGTCAAGAAAAAGATCGCTAGACCCAAACTGCCTCGTCTCAGCCTCTAATTATACTGCAACGTAGGCGAAAACATTGATAACCCACAGCTATAATAGAATACAATACATGTATGTACTCAAAGCTACAACAGAAGCATGTTCGACAAAAGCCACGAAACAAACAGAATTATAATTTTATTTTATTTCAAACTTGGAATGAACGAAGATATCCTGCGATCCCTTGCAGTTAAACACGTTACAACAATAGTCTACCATCTGTGATCCTTATTTTGTCCACGATCATTTAAAAGGATTAATTTTGAATTCAAAATGATCAGGGAAATTTGACCAAAATTATATGAGCAATCTTTTTTAAAGGGACGAGAGGCAAGATTAAGTAATGAAACTCGCGACTGCGCTTCAGGTAACTGCAGCCATGAGCCAAGCCGTCACAGGATTGTGCACAAACTGAAGCTACAATGTTTTTTACTATGCTTTTTCTTCGTAGTTACACTTTTTAGTGGTCTTTCAGTTGATCTGGATTGTTTGCCGACGGCAGGAGAAACCATAACTATCGCTTACAGTGTTTGAATTTACCACAACCGTCTTCTTCCTGTATCAAAACTGTGGATGTAGCATCATTTGACGTCACGTCCTCAGGGCAGCGCGGGAAATTCGGCCACCGAATTGCAGCACCTTTTGCATGACACAGCCTGTTCAAGACAAAAGAGAGAGACATGGGTGGGCTCATTCTTTTTGGTATTTAGCGCTTCATCACCCATTAGCATAAAAAAAAATGGACATGCATGTTTGTTTTTTTTTTATTCCTGCATCTAGTCCCTTTAATAAAAGCATTATTTCAGGAGAGATGTTAATTTTGGACAATATGCTGACATTGTGCACGTACTTGATGCATTAATAACACCTGCATGGTCACATTTTATTTCCTGTCAAAGTTATCAGAGTGGCTCTGAAAATTTCATTCTAATCTGAAGCTTTTTTATATCAGAAATGATGAATAATCGCTAGCAAAACCTCCTCTAAAAACCCTCAGTTTCGGACGTTTAAAGCTTGATATGTTGACAAACTCCCTCTCTTTAAAATTCCCGGAAGCATCTTGACAAACGCAGATGACAAAACAATGCATCGGTTGGTCACACGATTGAAACAATGCAGGCAAAACCTCTGGCTCTTAAGATCGAGGCAGGGTCAAGTAAACGGGCTCAAATGTAGTATCCAGAGTGGAAACATGATCCATTTTTGACATTTGACTAAAGTATGGCCCTCACAGGAAGACAAGATTTCCAACGGTTCGCGTACTTCCGTTTTTTTTGTGAAAAAAGTCTCTTATAGCCTAATTTAATAAATGTTATAGCATTAATATGTGGCAGTTGACGGTCGGTCCTGTCACTATGCTTCCGAATGATCATGCGCCCTGGCTACTTTCCCTTGGGGATGTCAGTTTGACTGAATGGTCAGCGCACATGCCTTTCACCTGAGAGTCTGGGGATCAAATCCCGCCCGGGCCCTAGCGTACCTTGCAACAAATAGTTTTTTATGTACTACCTAACATACCTTGAACATAAAACGTGTTTTATTTTTGTTAAGACTGTATTATAGTCTTAATGATTCAACACCTTGCACCAGGGTTTAAGTTTCTGAATATTTGCTGCCTTTGAAGAGGCAGTCTATGAGAATCATGAAGAGGCTTTTAATTGAATGAGCCTTATAAGCCACCCAAGTCAGCTATACAGAATATGATACTCCCCAAGTACAAGGGTAAATGGTGCAAATACATTAAGTGGCCTCTAATATCAGTAATTTTGAAATACGTCTAGTTTTTACTTAGTATTTAAGTCAATTCCTCTCTGTGGACACATGTGGGCACATTCATGTGCTCTTAATCTCTGCCTAAGATTTGAAGCTGCTCTGCACAGTTTTTAGGGTGTATCTGCAGTGTATACAAGCTTTATAAATGAGCCCTGAGAGATCCACGTCTATGATCTGTGATGTCACATTGATGTACAGCCTGGAGCTTTTCTTCTACTTCAATGGATGTGAAACTGGCTGGGTAGATTTTTTTTAACCATTATTTATCCCATGAAACCTGGATATGCACACATGCTACTGTTCTGCAGCTGTAGACGATTTCCTCAGCTGGCTACGGCAAATGTTGCACAGCTTTATCGATCAACCAAACCCTGCGCTTCCCTAATGTATTTTTTTAAAAAGCATTTGTAAGTTGACCCAGTAAATAAATGTCAAAACCTGTTCAGATATTTCTACCATACTACTAAATAAGTCCTGAAGTTTGAAAAATAAACAAATATGCTATCATAATGTAAAAGAAAAACACCTGAAATTCATGGAGGCTAATAGATCCATGCCACAATCCATGCCACAACTTTTCTCAAGTACTTTTTAAAATTTCTTTCTTTTTTTTAAATTAATTTGTTCTTATGTATCAAAACACTTTTTATGTCACTGTTTTCTTTTCTTTCCTTTTAAAATCAATTATAAATCAGTGTGGCATTGGGACCCTCTAATTTAACTGGGATCCTACAATTTTTGTCTACACCAGACAATATAGCGCTGAGTAATCACATGTGGTAAAGAAACTGGCCAATAGTAAATAACTTGCTTCTGAACTTACTCACAGATCATCCTCTGGAAAGTTCTCTTAAACTCACTGGCATCAAGTTAGACTACAGTAAGGATATTTGATAGACAGATACCCCAATGACAGACTGCTGATTTACCTATGAAAGCTCATATTTATTCAAGACAAAAAAAAAAAAAGAGAGAAATACGTAAGTCAAATGTCACATAACAATTTCTGCTCTCGTATAGACTGAAAGGTTAAAGGCATGTCATCCACGGAGAAAAATGCTCTCTCCATGCATTTATTTATACTCTGGCTGTTATGGCTCTTCGAAGTGTCCCTACAGGGCTGTCTGCACTTCCAGCACCTCTCGACTCTGACGCACTTCCCTTGGTAGAGCTTGACTGCACTGTTGAGCATGTAAAGCTCGTCTCAGAGCACTCTTCCTTCTGCCTGGGGAATGACACCCTCAGAAAACACCTACATGAAAATGCAATTAAAAGCTTCTTTCTCTGAATAGAACAGCCTGTTTTAAGGGACAGTGGCAGGAAATGTAGTGTGAGAGCAACATGGTCTGAGATGGACAGAGAATGAGTGGCTGAGGTGGGGAGGAGTGTGCCATCTGCATTCTCCATCTAAAGCACTCAGCTTACATCCATCATTTCAGCACTCAGTCTTAATTTAAATTTTCTTCATCTGATGCGATACACTCCCAAGCACACACTCCACTGATCTATAGAATGACTAAGCAAAGCCAATGAACAAGGCCTCCACTGATTTAACAGGATGTATTTTTTTTTCAAGCTGTCCTAAGTTTTTTTTTTCCTTCTACACAGAAACATGCAGTACATGTCATTTTAAATCATCATCTTAACAATTCAGAGAGAAAGTAAGCCTAAAATCTCCTTGAATTCTGAATCTGAGGCTTTTTTCCATAGACATGTATCCATATACAGTCTATATATATATAACCCTCTTCATCATACTCTTCACATTTGACTTCATGAAGGCCCATTCATTCTTCTTTTTAATTAGTTTGTCCATTTTCAACATCAAACGTCAATACCCACATACTCCCAAGTGTCCATTGCATTTGCAAGGTTGATACGAAATGTATCCATTAGAAGCTTAATGAGTTCACAGAGTTCACCTCCAAGTTCAGATGTCACTGCCAGACAATGACAAACACATAGACAGTGAGGAAATTCACGATAATGCACAATCTCAAATAAAATTGTATGGAAAAAATTGGGTAAACTGCATGTATTTCATGTGTGGCAAAAAAATGTATCCCAGTTTCTTCCTTTTTCCTTTTGCTGGTCGCACATGTATGACCACAACATTGTCGTCATGGTTTCTGATGGGATTGCTCCATTTGTTACAGCTGAAAGCTCTCTGAAAATAGACCAAAATACATACGTAAAGATGAAGATGGACAAAAAGGATCTGTTACAGACGAATGCATAGTTACTTTATGAGCCATAAAGTCAAGACAACTGCTAACACACAACATGGTATTGATACATTGACATCTTACTGTATATACACTACCACCACAAAGTTCCACATTAAATTCAATAGGAAAGTGATCCAAAACTCAACACAGAGAAACAGGCTACCAATCAGGCAAACATTTACACAAATTTAGGGTGACCACTTGACATCTGTGTTTGGACTGTGGGAGGAAGACAAAACTCACACACACACACACACAGAACATGCAAACTCCACCCATCCAAGGCCCAACCTAACAACCTTCACTATGATGGAAAAGTTAATCCACAAGTGGCTTTTGTTTGAAAAATTGCATCTGACCACCACTGACTTCCAAGCAAATTGTTTGTCAGCTGTTTTTATCTGTGATGCAACAGGTCAGCTGGAAAAATTCCATCACTGGCAAGCTGAAATAGAGCATATCACCATGTGTGGCAAATACGTTTCAATAAATTGATTTCTCTTCTGTGTGTTCCACATTGTGGCTTACTTTTTAAACAAATGACATGCTGTAATATGTTGAGGGATGCTTTTCATTTGAGTTTATGTTTACCTAATTCAGACCTTCAGAAAAGAAGAGATATTTTTATTAAATCATGTTAACATAAAATTCAAATATCTGTTAAAATTCATATATCTATACAGAGACTTCAATCTGCATTTATATTCATCTAAAAGTCTTGGAGATTCTTTTTTTCATTTTCTTTTTTTATCCAAGTTCTACCTGCAGAAAGTGCAGAGTGCCTAAGGACAGCAGAATATGTGAGCCACATACTTAAAACATTTCTTTAAGTTTTCTTAAAACTCTTGGAAGGATGTTTCAACTAAGTCAACTTCCACCTATGTTTATATCAAGCAGTATGTTTTGCCAAAGAGCAAACTGTAGTGAAAATAGTAAAATCAAAAGAGTGTGAGTCTAAACATGAACCTTTATTTGTTTTTAAACCCTGACCAGCAAAAATGCCCATATTTGGTTTCAGTAACTGGTCAATTGTAAAAATAATTTAGTTCTTTTCATACTGTATCTTTATTTCTCTTTCTTACGCAAAACAATTAAATTTGTGACAAGGAGACACATTAAGTAAATATTAAGATAAATATAGCAAACGTAAGTCACTGTTCATTGCAGTGTTGCTTAACAACTTTCCAAATGTGCCAAATCAGTGTTGAATGAGAACTAAAGTAACCATATGAGCCACATTTCATGGCATTGTCTTAGTTACATCATAGACAAATGCCTTAGATAGAAGTTTAAAAGACATATAATATTTTCTACACCAACAAGGCAATTCCCAATGAGCTTATTCCTGACAACTTGGCAAATCTCAGCATGATATCCAGCATATTTCTAAAATAATTGAGTAAACTAGACAAGTGGTTGCCAAAAGATGTGACATGCCTTAAAAGCTAGATGAACAACATGCAAAAGTATGTCTTGAGAAATGAAATGAAATGAAACCCCCCCCAAGAAAATTCATTTTTTTAACTCTCTTTTTTTTGAGAAGCAGTATCAAATACAGAAAAGACCTGATACAAAGCCTAAGAGATACAATTGGTCCTACAGATGATCCATGTAGTGAAGGGTCATAAAATACTGTCAGGTTTTGATTCACCAAGCAATTCTGTCTGGCAGGAATGTGTATCATCAGCATTAAAAATAACCCCAAAGTGCCAGTGATGTAAAAGAGTACCTAGATAGAAAAGCATCCCATGAAACACTTAAGTAGCAGCCATGAACTATTCTTTCCTCTCAAAGAAATTTCAAGAAAGCCTACACAAAAGGGTTCAGATGTTGAAGAGTAAAGGTAACCCCATGCCTGGTAGAATTTTAAGAACCCCCTTTTTTGCCAGTGATTCTCTATTTGCATTAAATTGCCACCCCATTACGTTTAAGCTGTTGATCTTTGCTGGCAAATGATATCAGCCAGATACACCTAAAATGCTGCCCCAGCATTTTAACAATGAGTTTGAGGCTGTTAAGACGACAGTGTTGGAGCAACAGCTGGGTTGTTTATCAAGTGTTATCTACTCAGTTTAATGGAAGAGCTAGCATTCACATATATCCATCTGTGTTTCCTGAAATCATTGTTTTCGCTTGTTGCACCAAAACAATAACAACATAGCTTTGCCATGGACTATTGAGGCGCTTTTGGGAACCAATCAAAAAAGTAATTATCAAGAAACAACATGACATTTGTTTTCAGATTGCTGTGTGAGAAACCGTGAAGACAGTTGTAATTATTTAGGAATGATTATCACTAAATTATCTTAATTTCCATGCAGTAGCCATCCAATAAAGATACCACAGGTTGTGTGGAAGCTAAATTTTACATGTATGTACACACATATATTGTACATATATATATATATATATATATATATATATATATATACACGGTATATTTCTCTTATTCGAGAAAGGCTTTGTTTTTTATTGCACTGCATGTTTTCTGCTGCATCTAAAGGACATGTTACAAACAGTGAATACAATATGATGCAGTCTGATTTGCAATATGCGATTTAAATGATGTAAACATATTATACTTGCAAAATTATGTCAAAGCAGATGACAAATAAAAAAAAAAACTCTTGTGTGGTGAATTGATTGTAAAGGGTCTAGGATTTCTACAACACCACCAGACAATGACCGTCACGTTGCCCATATTTGGTTTTAAGTCGATACCTGTGGTGCAATGTTGTTTACATAGTCATTGTTTTTCTCTCTTCTGTTCTCTTGCACAAATTAGATTCTTGTATTTTTTTAATTTATGTTTTCACCCTCTTGTTGCAAGTATTCCACTGCACAAGTTCAAATATGCTCAGCTGAAAATTACCATGGGCTTCTTCACTTCTCTAATTGCTTAACATGGTAATTGGACTTGTGGAAACAGCCCCCCGAGTTTCATTTAGGAATCCCACAACCTGAATTCAAAATATGAAGCAAAAAAAGGGGGGGGGGGGGGGGTTCAATTGCCACAAGACATCTGGATGGCCTTGCCCTGAAAGCATATTCATAATTAATACACAAAGTGTGGTGGAAGGTGGCTTTTTTGATTGAAAGGTCCTTCTGCATTGCTCAAGCGAAATATGAAAAGAAGGTGTAAATTTAGCATGCAGGAATGTGACATTTGAATTAGAGCATGCAGCATACCTCATTAAAATTAAAATGTGGACTCCAGATGTAATTTCTCTGTGCACAGTCTTGTCACTAAATGTAAGACTAAAAGCCCATAGAACATGATCATAAAACCTCATTACAAAAATCATGTTTCTCAAGTATGACCATCCATCACCAAACTGTATAAAGGCTATTTAAACTTACTGACAAATAGGTAAATTGGATTTGGTAATACTGACTAAAATGAAAAAAGTAAAAAAAAAGATTTATCTCTCACTTAATGGGTGCTCTAATTCACCTTGCACTTTTTCTCTCCTTTTTAATTTTTTTTCCATTGCTCTGTGAGACAGTGATGAAGGAATGGCTCGGTGGGAAAGTGTTTCATTTGAATGCGAATAATCTTGCAGCTTCAAAAGGTCAGAGTGTCACCCTACCATCGTTACATTTTGAAGTATCACCATCTGAAAGCAGTGGCTGCCTTGAATGACTATTTTACAGAAAAGCAAAGCGTCTAATGGAGACAAGCTCTTTCCATCACAACACCATCTGTTCCACTGAGCAGTACTGCTGGCAGCTGCACACATGTTGGAGCTAGACCTAGTAACCAGAAAGGGTCCTTATGAACTGGGACGACCTGACAGAGAGCCATTTTATGACAATTAGACAATTAGATGATCAATAAAAATCCTTTGACCCATCTCAATGGTGATTAACAGGCTTTTCAGATGCCCTAATGTTAAGTTTGACTGACAGCTGAGGAACCAAAGGCTGTACACAATAGCAAAATGTTATTTGTTATACCATAGGGATGTGATTAACCCCACAAACCTTTTTAATATTGTAATACTTGCAGGATGGGGGCTTCTGTATAGGAGCTTTTGTTACTGCTATCCTATAAAATAAATGAAAGCAATAAACAGAGGCTGTTGATTTGGTCAGAGGGATTCACCATGAAGCCATCCTTCTACATGAAACATTTATTTCTTCTAATTCTCCTTGCAGAACCTTTGAGTGGTAATAACATGTTTCTTTCCGCTTGGTCGTGCCAGACAAGCGACAGGAAGACTGTAGGCCATAATTATCCTGTTTGTTCAGAGGCCCAGTGCTTTTTATTATTTAAATCTCCTAGGGCTGTGAAAGTGCTGGGAGGCAATTCTTTCTCCCATTTTTCGCTATGCTGTGTTAGTCAGTGTTAATGCCGCTCTGTAATTTTTTGATGTTCTGTTTGCACAGTGTTCATCAAGAATGTGAAAGATGCCTTAAACAAGAAAAAGAAGTGGCATGACAGTGTAAACAAATAACTTGAACAAATTGCTTTATACCGACGTAAGAACTAATAATAAAAGACATCAAATATCTGTATTATTAGAGGCATCATGTAATGTAGAGGGTGCACAAAGGCTTAATTCCCTTCAACAGTGCAAATACTGACCTAACAAAAGCAGTATTCTGTACTTCAGGCAGTATATGTGACTGTCCTTGTTCATTTATCAGTTCATTTGATGCCACAGTATGCCCAAATGTGGGTTTCTTGATTTTCCATTGCATCAGAAGTCACAGTCACAATTCAAAGAAAAGCTGGGTTGCTTTGTAAAATATAAATTTAACAGATTTCAATCGTTACAAAGCTCATAAACTGACATTTTATTCATAATAGTACATAGATGACATACCAAATCCTAAAATTGAATCATTTAGCCTATATTGCTTTTGTGAAAGATTTTAGCTCACCTTTAATTAGATGGTAAATAGCTAGCATGTGCACGGAACACATTGCATGGCATTTACGTACAGCATTGCACTGTATCTCTTGCATCTGCTCATCAAGGAAACAATAGTGGAAACATAAAGTCCCTGTGTGAATCCCAGTTTTACATGTTTTTCTCTGTTACAGTTTTGAGCTTAGTTCATAACTGAATAACCTGCAGAATACTTGCAGTATTTGAAATTCTTTCTGAAGCACTGATGAAAAATTTATTGGTATTTTACCACAAATCTACTCAACTGTCCTTATCTTTATATCTTAACATTATCTGCTTGCCCAAAGACCTGCTTGTTGCAGCAGGCAGAGATGCCTTGTGAATGCCAACACGAAGGTAGGTGTTGCATTGTTCAAGGAGAGCTAAGGATATTCTGAATTCGCAGGTGTCGAGAACTCTGGAGGGTTGGGTTGTGTTTTAGCATGAAGTTGTGCTAGCACAACTTCATGCTAACAACTTCATGCTAACACAAAAGGAGGTTTTAGCTTTTAGGCAAAAACCTTCGTGCCTAAAAGCAATGAGGTTTTTTAGGCCTCCTTGCTTCAACACACCTGACTCAAATTAGTGAGTCATTGTTCAGAACCTGTTAGGCTGATTGATACATTAGTTTGAATCTAGTGTGCTGAGGGATCATTGAATACCTGCAGGACAGTGGCACCTGAGGACCGACTCTTTACCCCCTTCATCTCAAGAAAGTGTAACCTCCTCCCCCCTCCCATTATATCACTTTCATCCCAGGTTGAAACACTATTGATTAATGTGTGATACTAGTAATACACACTTTTTACTTTTCCAGTAAATATTATTATGCTGGTGTACATACATATGGGTATGGGTAAATATCTTGAATAATTCCAGATGGAAATGCAGTCATGGGACTATATGGACATTTAAGTCGTGTTGAAGAAAAGAACAGAAGGTGCTGCAAGGCATAATGGGAAATATGCAAACAAGCCATCTACCAGGAACCAATCACAGCAACTACTACAATATCAACTTGAAAAATCATATTTGGCTACAGTTTTTTTGTTTATTGCTATTTTACCACAGCAGTGTTTCCATGCAGGGTGTTATTTGTTCTGATGGAAAAGATAAATAATGAAGAATAATTAAAATGACTTTGCTTTTCATTTATTTGAGTTTCACCCTTAAAATGTCTGATTTGCCCAAGTGTCATAATTTCACTTTGACCCTTGAAGGCAGAAGTAAGGCACCCCTGCCATATGTTGAGAAAATTGAACAAACAGGCAGTTTCACTTTTTTCAATGAGCATTATCACCACTGATCATGACCAATGGCAGCAAAATCAGGCTAAATGTGCCTTACCACATAGAGGAAGAGATACAAAAAGGGCTTGGACAGGGTATGAACCCCAACCTCCCACATGAGACTCATTCACACCAGCCAAGGGAAATCTTTTTGGCCAACCAGTCTGGGGTAACATTATAACTTGAAGGTATAGATAGTGAACAAACATAATTGAATTGTGTTCGGTTGTTCGGTCAAGATGATTATATCTAGTAAATGCACTATTTTTTCTAAACATGTAAAAAAACATGATTAATTCATGTCTCCTGAGAGAACATGGAGTAATTGTGTAAAGTGGACTTTATTTATTAAAGTAAATCCAAAGACCTGGAATTCCTCTTTTTTCAGTGCAGTATGTGTTCTTATATGATGACATACTGTAAACAGGACTCAAATTACGGGCTGGTGAGGCTTATTTTGTTATGCAATTGTTAGCCTCAAAACATAATTATCTTAGTTGTATTTTAAGGTTTAAAGGACAAGGACGCTCATTCTGTCTGCAAAATTAGGAGTACAGTCAGACAGATATCATAATGTAGCCAAAATATAACTTAGGAAGTTATGCAATGAGGCTGACAATCTTTATTAGTACACACCACATAGTTAATAAAAACATGATTACTGCCACAAATTCATCCTGCTAGGGTTAGGGTTAGTATGCAGCTGATACAATCAGAAACAACTCATTATGGGTTCCTTTTTACAACAAAACAAAAAGCAGCTAATTAAGTGGTCTTTGCATGGGTGGCTCACAGCACAAGACAAACAATGCTGATGTCCACAGTGCTGAAAGGAACAGAACAGATTACCTGTGTTGTTCATAAAACTCGATTAATTAAACTGAATAAATGATTAAACCCACAAAGCTGATAAATTCAGCCTATTTTTTTTTTTTTTTTTTTTTTTTTTTTTTTTAAGAAACATCAGGAAACTTATGGAAAATCAAATGTTACCTGACAGAGGACAATTTTTGTAAAGCTCCCTTCAGTGTATTAAGTGGATGTTTCTGGGGGAGCGTATCGGTTTTTCATGGGGGCAGTACTTCCCCAAAGCTCCCCCATAATTCGAACTGTGCATATAGCCCACATCTTGTTTGTATTGTCCTGAGTACAAACGCTTACAGGCTGTTGGATCTGAAAACCCCTCTGCCACCTCTCTGCATTGGGGCTTTGCAAATCCATGGTCGTTGTAAATTACAGCTTTTTACAGCCTTTTTGAGGCAATAACAAATAAATGTTGAATGATCTAACTTTTGGGTTGCTATTGTTTGTAATGTTTCGTTGGTGTGCGTTTGCAGTGGACAACAAACATTATGGATTTGAGCCATGTTTTCCTGCAGTGTTTTGAACCAAAGACTAAAATGCTTTTCACTCATGCTTCTTTGCGATTTAGCTTTTTTGGAGCTTTGTTCTCCTATATTAAAATTGATTTTTGTAGGGTCCAGTTAGCTTCTCTTGATTTAAAACAAACTTTCAACCTATTAGCATTCAAGCAGCATCCATGAAGGATATGTGTTGGAGATCTAATCTGTATTATTTAGAAAAATCATCCAATATTTTTCATTTTTGTTTGATCTGAGAATGTACTCAGTTGAGTACACTTAATGGCATTTCAGACAGATGTCTGAGAGTTTTCTATTTCATTTTAACATCAGGAACTAGTCAACTTCTAAGTTCAACATACATCCTTTTGATAGTGTGACATGGCAGAGAAAAAGGAGATTTCTGAGAAACGGAAATATCCTGATGCTCATTTTGGGAGTAAAACTAAAAAAAAAAAACCCTCTCCAAAGAATTTGGACTTTTTGGACCATTTTACAATCATGGTACAATTGTGATATGTGCTAGTAAGAATTTTTAAAATCCTTGGTAGTACTTCAGAGAGGGCTACTCCATGTTACCTCTTGTGACTCTAAGCAGAGTAAATAATGACAAAGTACACTGAGTGGATAAGAGGCACTGACTCAATAGCCTGGTGTGAGGCGTTTGGGTACTTAGAATTAATAAATCGCTCCATGCACTCCTCCTCTACTCTCAAGGTGAGCTTTTCAGGTGAAGATTTCTCATCAAATGCATCTGAACTCTAATAATAGTCATCACTGTCAACCACACATGTGAAATAGCCCTGAAACTACTTTTTCAATGTCTGAAGTGGCCACCTGCGGCACAAGCGATTCTAATAGAGATGAGTTTAGCCCATTTGAAGTGGGGTTTTTCTGTTTTTTTTATTTTAGGATCCTAACAGAGTGAAATGGGCAGAGCTTTCAATTATATCTATCTGTATCTAGTTGTATTATTGGGATTTGTGTGGACAAATATGATTACAAAAGATTGATTCATAATTACAGATTTTGACCAGTGTGGATTCTGATGGCAAATTGTGAATGGGTTTTAGTCAAAGCTCTCTATGACTAAATGATCAATTAGTTTGAGTTGTAATTTGGTCGTGTGGATCACATCAGTTTTAATTAGTCAACTAAACAAGATGACATTATTGTTTGATAAATCAGATTATGATACAAAGGGTAAGGGAAATGCACTATTTTCCATGAAATCTCTACAGTCTGTATTTACACCAAGGTGAAATGGCACATCTAACTTGGACTGCACTCAGTACCCTACTCATGTCATCTGATGTTTTCTCTGACTGTGATGTGATTAAAAAAATAATCATACACCTATTATGTGCTAATCAACTGTTGATTACCATCTCAGGTTAGTGGTTCATTAACTTATCTAATTAGTCATTTTATGACAGCTGTCCATCTTTAAGTTTTTGCAGCCTTGCACAAGCAACTGGAACTTATTATATTGTTAGCTTCAGTGTTGCCAGGTGTACGATAACTATTGTATTTGTACGATAATTTGGCCCTCTGTACGATGTATGATCAATAATCCTAAAAAAGGGCAAATACGATAATTTGACCATTTCATATTAATGTGAGCAAAACTGTCGGCTGGTGAATTTTTTTTGTGAACCCTGAAGGCATCAGTTCCCATGTGACACGTTACCAGCCAATCATGCTTTGTTGAGCGTGAGATGCGAGTGACGTTCATGTGTTGATTGGCTGCATGGTAAGCTGCACCCGCCCCAGGAGACGCTCAGACAGGAAGGCGAGCGAGATTCAAAACCAAAACAACACAAAGCGAAGGAGGACATATTAGGCCCTGTCCCAATACCCACCCTAAACCCTACACCCTTTATGAAGTGCACACTTGGCAGAAGTGCACATTAAGGGTTGGAGTGTGCAGGTTGCAAGTGCGGGAAAAAGGCAGAATTGGGACAGTGATGGTTCCTCCATTTTGCACCGCATCATTTCATGTCATTGCTGCCAAACTCATCTTCATCTCTGTTCCTGGTGAAGAGGCGTCATTTTCAAACATAAACTCTTTTCATCTGTTCTTGTAAAATAGATGTTATGAAACCCACACAAGTTTAATTAATAAATAAATGAATTACTGAACTATTATGTGTCTGTAGAATTTCACCAGTACAGGTTAAATAACTGTTACATTCTAAACAAATGTATAATAATGATTAAATTGTCTGCTCTGTGACTGTTATTTTTGCATAGAATGTCCATAAATGTCCACGTCCATAAAACATGTATAAGTTCTTTGAGTTACATTGGGAACTAAGACCCGAATTAATCACATGAGTTGTAAGGTTTACGGAAGTATGGCTACATAATGATTCTATTCTTAATTTCATTGTAAATCTAGATGCTTTGGTATTGTATACTTAAGTTTTTGCTTTTTTCTTTTAAAATGTTTGCTTAGTATTGTATTTTAATTTAGTTAACCTGTTTTTGTTGATTGTTGATTGATCTGTTCAAAATTTATGTTAATCTGGACCCCAGGAAGAATAGTCTTCACTGGTGAAGACTAATGGGGATCCATAATAAACTAAACTAAACTAAACTAAACTAAACTAAACTAAACTAAACTATGTCAGGTAAACAGGTTTCCCTTGTTAAAGACACTGCGTCTCACTGGGACTTACCTCTGTAAATAAAAATGAATTCAGCTACTTTTATCAGTAAACTGATAACTTTCATTATTCAAATGCTTTAAATTTTAATATTCAAAGTATATTTGGAAGTAACAGGACAAACTTCAGTAATTATTTCACCTACAGCATAAAAGATTAAATATTTCAATGTTTACATCTGAAATGACATTTTTCCACCACAGGCAGGAGCTCATCACCAAACATGGACATGTTCCGCCTTTATGGTCAAAAAAGGTCACATGCAGCAATGAATTGTGGGCAATATGCTTCGGTGAAGTCTGCATAGATGCAGACTTCACTGAAGTGTGGATTGAGGTCGCAAAAGGGGCGTGACGGACTTCCGCCCTCGAGCAGCCCTGGAGAATTGGGACACACTACGCACTTCAACCCACCAACGGGAACACGCATTCTAGGGGTGCAGGGGTGGAAGTGCAGGTATTGGGACAGGGCCTTAGTATAAATGATGAATGAGTAGAAGCCGGATTGACTGATGGAGCTCCAGAAACGTGGCCACCATCTTGGACCAGTCACAGCTCAGTTAATGACTACTAGGGACGAACGATGCCAGAGCTGTGCAGGATTTTCTGCTGTCGAAAGCAGCAAACTGGGAGTTACTTTCCACAAGTAAGAATGAACATCAATATGAGTTGTATTTAGTGGTTAAAATATTTACCGGCCTGGAATAATCTGTCTACCTGTGACATCATACCCAGTTAGTCACGTTCAGTGGTCACTGTTAAAATTATGAAAATGAATCCATGAAACTTCTTAAACCCTACATACATACAGCTGTGTAGATTACAGCTGATATTATGATGCTGCTGTAGAAACAAGCCTGGTGTGACTGGTATTACACTGTTTGAGGGTATTTTACACAGGAGACATCACACAGAAAATAACTGCATCCAAGATATTTCTCATATTTCATACCCTCCATCTATTTTCATTTGTATCAGCACAATACTGATTTCATACTTGAGTGTATAGACTCCAGTATGTTGTTGAACAAACATTGATACACACTCAGAGCCAAAGTGCTAGCAGTGACTGACAAGTGATAACTGGAGGTATGATGTATTATAATGTAGATGATCAGACAAAATGATGTCCAAGCGATTTGTGTAAAATAAGACAATGTTCGTCCTTCTTTCTACCAGGATCATAGCTACACATCGCCTGGTTGACTGACTTGTCTGAAGGCCATAATCCACCAATCTATTGGAGGAGTTTCAGTTTTGAGTGAGATAGAAAGAAAAGTAACGAGGGAAGGGAAGAAAAGAATTTAATGTAGTGTTTTCTGGAGGATCTGAGGGAGAAGAACCTCATAAATAAAGGACATAAGACAGAATATACTGTAGAAGGTAAAGATAGAATATTTGTATTTTATTACAATTGACAATTTATGTTGTGGTTAATGTTACTGATACTTTAGTGGAAGCTTCTAGTCTTTTATTATTTCTATGAGACTAAGTTAAGACAACTATGGGTCACCGTTAACCCATTCCATACTGACGCAGCAAAGTCACGAGTGCCTGTGAGCGCTTTCAAACACTAGAGTGACTATATTTCACGCATCTGTGGGGTTGTTATTTTACTTATGACGGGTGTACGATAATTTCCCTCAAAATTCGATAATTTTGAGTCTCTGGTACGATAATTCTATGTTTCCCACCTGGCAACACTGGTTACCTTTAGCGTGATCACCTTCACATCAGCATTTGGATGGTGAGTGTGTAAAATTTGCTTGACAGTTTGTCACATCAATCTTAGAAACTTTGGAGCTAAATGTAGCTACCTCCTTCATTTAATGTGTGCGCATTCTCTTTAATGCACAAAGAAATGAAATCTGATTGGATCTTTTTCCAACTTTTCCAGCTTTTCACATTACTAAACTACATGATTTGATCTTGTGTCTCCTGTTGATAGAAACTTTCATGGTTAACAGAAGTGTTAACACCTTGTACTAATTCACTAGATTTTATTGTGTTGTTTTTGTCAGAAAAAGAAATATTTGTTGATGAGAACTATAATAAAATCAACTGAATTTGTTTTAGCCCTCTGTTAAAAAAAAACTATCTTTTTAGCTTACTTGACATAAGTTCAGTTAGCATTAGCTAGCTTCTGTTGAAAGATGACGCCATCTCTAGGGATGGTACCAAATTCGGTACTTTTATTGGTACTTATCGAACTCCGTCAGTACTACCAAGTACTGATTCATATCAAATCAAACGGTACCATGTTTCGGTACCTATATGCATCCATTTACTGTGAGGGAGTGGTAAAGTTGGTGATCATGTCGGCCATGAATGTTGCATCGCATGCATGACATTAGTCACAGTGCCTGCGTGTTCAGTCAGAACAATCAACTGATTGAAGCTTTTCTGGCTTCACTTCTCGAAAACATCAAGTTCGCTGCAATATTTGAGATTTAAAATACAAGACAAGCTGTGGGAACACATCTCATCTGAAGAAGCAGCTGATTAAACACAATATTCTTCCAAAAACTCCGTTCCTGACACTTCGTTTGCAGACACACACTCTCTGAGGAAAAAACTAACTGCCTGCAGGAAGATTTCCTCAGAGACAAACAGTCATCAGCTAACAGACGTCCAGAGTTCAGGAGATGTTTTTATTTATTTATTTATTTTTAAGCTCTAGAGGACGGCAAGTTGGGAAAAATGTGGTTACGCTCAGCGTGGGAGTTTATTTGTTGTACTGGACGAATCCAGCCAGAAGTGGTTGGATTATAACTTCAGGAGCAGAAAAAAAAACTCAATTTTGTGTGTGAACTTCACTTCTGACAACTTCATGAATCTCAGGCAGTAAAGTGTTTTTTTCTCGGGGATTACTACTGAAACCTGACGCAGTTCCTACTATAAAAACACGCATGGACAGCCAACAGCACCGGTGAGTGAAACACATCTCTCAGCTCAATGCTAACTGTTAGCCTTTGATTTGTTTGCTAATTTACTTACTTGTCAGGGGTCTCTGTGGTACTTCTGTGGTACTGCGTGTACTTCAAACTCCATGTCAGACTCTGGCTTGAGTGCATACAGCTCCATAACAGGCTGATCCGTTTTATCCCGTCAACTGGAGTCCGATTATCCATCAATGTATACAAATAACGTCCATGTGAGCTGCCGGTGCCGGTGCTACAAACAATTCTGTGACCCTTCAGAATCAGTGTCTCTGGCGACATCATGAAATGGGCGCAAAACATGTTGCAACTGGTCAAGAGCTCCTTGGATCAGTACAGTCAGCCATCTTACTTCCGTGTTGGAAATTAGACGCATAGAAAAACTAATATTTAACCCCAAATTAGCTTCTATATGGGAGCATGTTTAGCTTATAACTGCCCATATTTGACTTTTGGAACGTTTGAAAAGCATGATACAGCTCCTTTAATATATAAGTTAAAAATTACATGTTGAGAATGAGAAATAAATCGGGTATTGCCATATAAACACACAAAAGTACTGAAAACCGGTACCGTTTGGTACCGGTACTGACTCACAGGTACCGGAAGTTGGTAACATATCGATTCAAATGTGAAGGGTACCCATCTCTAGCCATCTCACTGCTGAATTACCCTGTACATGTAGCTGGAAGCATACCTGGGCACAGACTTTGTCTTGTACTCTTAAAATTCCCACCAGCTACAGCTGACTGCCAGTCAGCGACTGGGTTTGCATTTGAGTGAAACTTTTGATTATTTATATATATTTATACATATATACAGGCTATACATTTTTATTTAGAAAAAAAAGTTTGGGTAAAAAACTGATCTTGTAAGTTAAAACTTGTATTGAAACTTTTTTATGTAGTTACATTTTATCATGATTATGTAAGGTGTTGGAAAAATCCCTTGGTACAACACTGATGTCCTCAGGCCACATTTTTACTGTGGAACTTGTTTGGGAATCAGTGGTGTACTGCATTTCTGCAACACAATATATAGTTATCTTTAACAATGTCAGAATAGTGTTTCCTTACATTCTGTTGAGGTAGGCTTATTTTAGTATGTTTTAATCCACTTACTTTAAGCTTCTAATACTACTGCATTTTATTTTATACTTTGCTTGCCAGCCCTCCAAAATTATGTTAAGTCAGTTTCTTGGCTGGTTTTCAGTTGACAGGGAGAAGAAAGAGTTGATTCAGCAGAGATACAGTCCCAGTAGCTGGTAGTGGGGCGGGGAAGGGGTATAAAGCATAAAACTCCACCAAAGGCACACTGTCCCATGAAAGGAGATTTTGAACAGTAAAGATCTTAAATAGAGTCATCTAGTAAACTTTGAAAACACAATTTATAAAATGTAACTCATCACTAAGTACAAAAGTACAAAACTGAGGTACTATTACTATTATTTTATCCAGTTTTTGTATATTTCTGTCCAGCAACATTTAGAAAAGAGGGGTGTTAAATTGGTTCTACTTAGTAGTTGGAAAGTAGCAGAGTTTAACAAAAAAAAGTGTTTTACTCTTAGTTTTACACAAAGATTACATGCTGTTTTTTGGCTGCATTTTGTAAAGATCCTAAAAGACCCTAAAAATTTGCACAAATGTTTCCATTTGCCTGATATAGAAGAAGAGAGACAAAACCTCCTTGAGTGAAATGTGTTAATGAAACAACAAATATATATAACATACTTCCAAGTTGTCCAATATTAGGGCTGGACACTTAATTGAATTTTGATCATGATTTCAATTTTGCCTTCTCACAATCATAGAAACACTGTAATCGAAGAAAAGCGATTAATCCTGAACTGAACAGACTGGTGGAGAATGCATGTAGACTGTGTAATCATTTTTATTACTATTTTTATTTTAATATATTATTCTTATTTTACTCCTTTACTTGTTTCTAATATATTTATGGTTGTGTTTTTTTTTTTTTAAGTTATATTTGAGGTTAAATTTTGGTGGTTCAATAAACACTTAAAAAAAAAAAAGAAAATCAATGATTAATCGTGTATATTAATCGTGATTTCAATGTCAGTCAAACTAATCGTGATTATTATTGTTTTCCATAATCGTCCAGCCCTATCCAACATACCTGAAAAAAGGAAGGAATTAAAAGGTGTGTGTTCTACAGTTCTTCCCCCACACTGATGTATCATGTGACCTTCTAGCATAAGCTGACTCCTGAGATGGGAGCAACTGCTGCACCTTATAATGAAACGGATGAAATTAGCCCCACATCAGTCATTAAATCCTCATGTACTCTTTCACTGATGCCCTTATATTGGCGACATAAAACATATACACACAAGTCAACGTATTTTACACAGATACTTAAAGATGCTATATGTAACTTTCTGACCTTAAAACTTGGCGTTCTGGACTCATTTGGTGGCAAAATTACTTCTATTATGTGCATTTATAGAGCTGTTGTTGCCCAGGAGCATCCCGAGGCTGAAAGACTGCACTATACAACTTTTTCATCTGCGATGCTATATAGCCTAGATTCACTTCGCACACTGTGCCATGCATAGGCAGATATACTGTATAAACATACCAGCCATTTTGAGTGCTCATGTGGCTGATTTAGCAAGAAAATGCAAGAAGACAATATTGGAGGACGAGAGGAAAAGAAAGAAAAAAGAAAGAGACAGAGCAAGAATTAAGACAAGAGTCAATAAGTGTCTTTTACTGGCTGGAGAGAGCTCCTGATACAGGTAGGGATGGGCAATGCCAGAATTTTTCCTGTAGATATGATACCAGTAGTTTATGGTACCTTTTCATCAAAACCAATACTTTTTGTCCCTTAAAAGAAAATTGCATCATTTCACAGTTTGCATTACTATCTTGAATCCAAGTGCAATATTAGATATAAGTAAAACTTGAGAACAGAAGTACTGGAAAAAATGCTTTTATAACAACAATAATTCATATTTATGAGTAAATTAAACAAAAAACAGATTAAAAACTTCTGTCAGTTATCAAATAACTTAAGTTCAGGTTAAGATTATTGAAATTTATTCAGTGGAAAATGTTAACCTGCATTAAAGCACTGAAAATATACCAAAGCATCATTATCACTAACTGGAGCAGTATCATCATGACATCTGATAGGCTACCACCATCATGTCACACGGAGGCTGGAGTCTGGCTGCGTTCACACATCATTACATTGCCTAAAACTCTCAGAAGTGGAAACAAATTGCATGTTTTGTATCTGTACAGTGGTATCACAATACTCAAAAAAGTATTGGTTCTGATATTTTGTCTGGCTGGTATCGATATGCCCATCCCTATACAGGTAGAATGCAAGATGGATGACGAAATAGCCGTTGATGAGGAGCATCATCAAAAGTTATGTAATAATTTTTTAAAGTACATTTTGATCATATTCATCTTATAATAATTTGTTTTTAGTATAGTATTATATTATGTAAGGACAATTGTAACTGAAGGGTATGAATGTTTTTGAGCAACGCGAGCTTTTCCCTTTTTTTCATGTTTCCAATTTTAACATTAGAAAATGTTTTGTTTATTGTTTTCTTTTTTCCATGAACATCCACTGCAATGAAATTTCCAAATGGACACACTAACCTTACATTTACTTTTTGAGCATGTCCTATCATTTTTATTATAATTTGTTATGGTATGCCATTAAAATATTTCCTCTTTATCCATCAAATCCAAGACAGGCTTTTGGCAAAGTTTACTGTGGAGCTGATATTGGACATTCATGCTCAGAAAACAAGCTTGCAGAAGGCAATTATATGCAAGACAACAGACTGAAAAAACAATTCAGAGCCAAGGAGAAGTGGGGATATTTGTGCAAACCTGAATAAAACCATGGTGTGGCTTATGGTGCTTGGAATGAGACCCCAGCAGGGCAAGACTGTATCCTCTGTTAACTCAACCTTGCACCAGTAAGGGAGTTCCACATAAAAAGGTGCACTGGTTAAGCTCTCCCTGACATTTCCAGCCATGTGTGTCTTCCTAAGAGTCAGTGTGCACTTTAAGTCCTCTCTAGACAACACTTTGCCTAAGTTTTCAACAAACTGATTTCAGCACTCATTCGGCTGTGAAAGCAGTTCATGCTTTGTTGCCCCTCATTAAGGCCGGTTTTACTGTCTCTTGTCCTTATCAGCATCTCACCTACATCAGCCTTTCTATTAAGCATCAGTCTGTCACTGTCGTCCACTTTACCCAAAAATAGTAAAACCTCTAATTGAATAGCTGTTTTTGAGATCATGGAATCCCTGCCTTCTTAATACCTTAATATTTTATGTAGCAGCAAACTCGTGCTGAAGATAATAGGCACAAATATTTGAGAACATCAGGCATAAGTTTGAGATACCTCCATCCATCCATTTTCCAGACCGCCTTTTCCAATTGGGGGAGGGGGATTGGAGCCCATCCAGCAGTTGCTAGGCGACAGGCAGGATTCACCTTGGACAGGTTGCTGGTCTATCATGGGGATTGAGACACCTGTATTTAGTCCTTTTATCTAATCCAAGAATAATTAGTATTTGATTTGTTTATTTGAAAATGGATTGATGTTGGTTTGTAATGAACATTTTACATATAGGAAAGAAAATCTTTATTTTTGAGGTATTATTTAATAATTATAGAGCACTCAATATTAAACAACTATGCCATGCTATACTATTTAAGGCACAAGATGTTCCAGACTAAGCCTTCAAGAAAAAACAGTCTAAATTTACTGTAGCAAACCAGATCTGAAGCTTACCTTTATAAAGGACTAACTGAAGGAAAATCCTCATGACAAGAATGTTGTCCTGTCATCTTGACCCACACCTTTACCTACTGCGTTTCCCAAATGGCTCCTTATTTACAGCTCTTAAAAGCCATTTGACAGCCTACTATAAATTAATAGGACATGTTTGCAAGCATTACCAGGTCACACCTGGCATTGCAAATAAATAATGGCTGAAAGATACATTAATAATGCTTATATCCATAAAATTGAGCTTTGATGGTTGTAATTTAACGTCAGAATACAAGATGTTACCAGTAACCCACCTGGACTGGCCAGGTGGAGCTGTCAGAATCATGTTCTTCAGGTTTTCCCACACCTTCGATACCATTCAGTCTGACAAGCTAAGGAAGAAGATCATCACTCTGTGGGTTGGTGCGCTTCTGGTGTCTTGGATCAAAGACAACCTTACTAGTCATCCTTAGCATGTGTGCCTTCAGAACTGTGTGTCAGAGACAGTGTTCACCCAGAGCACCACAAGTGACATTTCCCTTTTCCCTGCACTTTCACATTTCTGGTTAACACAGAAACCTGCCACATAGAGAAGATATCTGGTGACTTTAACGGTGGTGGATCCATCTTGTCAAAGTGTTAGAAGGTAGAGGACAGTACAAGATTGGTGTGAGCGCTGCATCTGCAGCTCTACACCAGGAAAACAACTTAGGTAGGGATTCTTGACAAGATTCAGAACTCCTGCAAATAGACATGCAGAAGATGTGCAGGAGTTGACACTGCTGTGAGTCCACTTTAACTGCAGTCTGGACCAGGCCTGGAATTTCATCATTATAGGGTCAAGGCCACTTGGCCTTTGGTGTTGTGAACTTTTTGAGGGGACAAAGGCCAAATATCAGGGCAGGGAGGCCATCACATAAAACAGTGATTTTAAGTCTAGTCATGATTAATTCATCTTAAAGGTTAGGGGTGATTCTATTTTTAATATATAAAATGCCTTTCATTTAATGAAAATAAGAAGTTGATTATTTTTCATAACTGTTTTAAGATTTTAATATTCTTTTACAGCAAAATGTTTTGGGAAGTTGCTTGACGTGGATGTTTGAGAACAACTGAGATGAAAACATACATACATTATTCATGGCTCAGTGGCTTAAATATCAATTTTCCTTTTTTACACTGCAGAAAGATGTAAGTGGCACCACCTTTTTTTTTTTCTTTCATAAACACACCTGTCACGATAATCTTTTTTTTTTTTTTTTTTTTACTGAAGTAGATGTATTACTCTAATTATTTGGATGACTCAGCTCTTTCCTCATCTCAACAGCTCTAAAGCTGAGGCCATATTGGTTGACAGTCCTGTCAGCTCCAGTCATCTTCTATCACAATCATATCCTTTTCTGGTCAAGACATCTCACTCTACCCTGTTGTCAAAAACTTTGGTGTCGGGTTCAATTCCTACCTCTCATTTGACTCCCATATGTCACACAACTACATTCCTTCATTTCAAAAATATTGCAAGTCTCTGTTCATCACTCAACCTGGCAGATCCCAAAAAACTTGTCCATGCCTTTATCTTGCCCAGGCCGGACTACTGTAATTCACTCCTTGTTGGAATATCAAACAAAAGTCTCCAGAAACTCTCGTCCATACAGAGCAATGCAGTGAGACTTCTCACAAAAACCACAACATAGGATCACATCAGTAATTTTACATTGCCTCAACCGGCTCCCTGTCCAAGTCAGAATACAGTACAAGATCAGTCACCTCACCCACCAGCATATCTATGGAAACGCTTCTCAATGCCTCAAGGAACTGCTCACTCCACACACCACATCACACTTGCTCTGCTCAAAAGCTTCATGTTTCCAGAGTAAACCTCACAACTATGGGTAATGAGCCTTTATCTCTGGAACTTACTCATCAACCATCTGAGGGCTCCACAAACCACAGAGTCTTATAAAAAGGACCATAAAACCTTTTTGTCTCACACTTTTTATCACCATAACTGATCTTCTTCTTTGATTGTTTTTATGATTGTTTTCACTATACGATTTTTTGTTTGTTTGTTTGTTTTTGTTTTGTTTTTGTTTTTTAACTGTAAAGTACATTTTAGGCAAGTCAATGTAAATGTATTTGTATAGCACATTTCATACAAGAATATTCAAAGTGCTTTGCATAAAACATTAAAGCATTACAGCAGGGTGCGAAAGAAAAAAAGATATTAGAAGCAAAAGAACAAAAAAATAGAAGCATAATTTAAATTAAAAACAAAAAAGAAAACTTAGGGGCCGTGCAGATTTTAACTTTTAAATAAAAACTATTTAAATTCAGCTGACAACAGGTGGGTCTTTAACCTGGATTTAAATAAACTGTGTTTCACTTGATCTGAGGATTTCTGGGAGTTTGTTCGAGACATGTGGAGCATAGAAGCTGAACACAGCTTTTCCAAGTCTGGTTCTGACTCGGAACTTATATCCGGATGACCTGATGCTGGTGGGTTCATACTGGGTCAAGAGGTCACTGATGTATTTTGGTTCTAGACCATTTAGAGCTTTACAGACCAGCAACAGGGCTTTAAAGTTAATCCTCTGATGGACAGGCAGCCACTGTAAAGACCTTAGAACTGGACTGATGTGGTCCACCTTTCTGGTCTTAGTGAGAACTCAGGCAGCAGAGTTCTGAATGAGCTGCAGCCGTCTAACTTTTTTTTTTTAGGTAGACCAGTAAGGACACTGTTACAATAATCAAGCTGACTGAAGATGAACACATGGACTGTTTTTTCCAGATTTTGCTGAGACATCAGGTGCGCACCTAAACTGCGGGAGGAGGGAGAGAGGGAGGGAGGAGTAGAGGAGACGTTTCTGCTCTATGTTTCTGCCAAATATTATGCTGTGAAACAAACTTGTTGTGACTTATTTAGCTAGTAAATAATTATTTAGCCTCCAAAACTCTTTTCTCAGTGTTGAATTTGTTGTTTCATAGAAGTAAACAGCTGTTCAGATGATGAAGGTGTTACTAAAGTAAAAAAATATTGGCATCAAAGACACTTTTCCACTTGAAGCGGACCTCAGCATTCAAAGCTAGTTTTCTCAGCTTTTTGGTCAGAAACAGGCATTTTCGCTGCAACAAACCCATGTTCTACTGCAGATTACTAAAGAATGGAAAAAGCTAGAAACAAATGTTTTTTTTTCTGATAAAAGAAGAGAGTCTAAGCTTTCCTTTGATACATTCAGTTTTTGTATTGGCATAGTACACAATATTCTGTGGATCTCCCAAAATTGGTGAAAATGCTTAAAAATCCTGGCAATATGGAGCGCTCTGCTCTGAAAAGGTCTGGCAGTGAATGAGTTAAAGGTTTCCACAGTTTCAATGAGTGGGCCGTCAAGTTGAACTGGGTCTATTGTCAGTTCTTGCTTTGTGTAAACAAAAAGCTCCTTTATTTTAGATTCACTTATTTCTAACTGGCTATCAAGACTCCATGCTTCAAGGGATTTAGTATGAGCAAAGTAGGAGGCCTCACCAGAGGAATCAGTTTCTGAAGCAGCCCAACTAAGGCAATATCATCTGCATATTTAATCAATTTAAAGTTTTCGTCATTGAGTGCAAATTCATTTGTGAGCAGAGAAAAGAGAAAACATAACTCTAAAGAAAAACAAAAACTGAGGAAAATTTGGAATCTCCTTTTAGATAGTTCCAGGAGAAGTGGAAAATCGGGGTCCTGCATCCAACCAGAGGAGGTGCTTTTCCTGCTGGGGTGTGTTAATTTGACATGTCACTAATTTATGACAGTGTGTTGTCTTCCATGTGGTCAAAAGACAAAGAGACTCTTTTTCTTCCATCTTTTCTTTGTTCAGTTTTGTTAAAACAACATAAGAAAAATGGGAAATCAAACATAAAATATACTTAGAAGTATTGTTTCTTAGTAATGTGTTAAAATGGGTAATTTCTTGTTGTGATTTAGCTTGGTCATCACAATGTATATAGCGTCACTATGTATGATATTAATATTAATATTAATATTTCTATTGATATCAATATTAATACAGCCTCGGAGCACCACCTTACTTATTTGATATGTAATGGAAGCAAGGAAAACCATTAAAGTCTTAAATCAATTCTTAGATTGATTTGATTAAGTGATCAGTCTCAGGACGCTTTCATGAGTTCTCGCTTGAAGTGACCTTTCATGATACATCAGAAAAACCACAAACAACCACTAGTTAAGATAATACAGAGTATTTATTAACTAGTGCACAAACTACATGAGATAATGTATGTACAAAATATATACAAGAAATATGTGAGCATGATGATCAACCAAAAGTTATCTTGTGAAAGAAATGTGAGATGGTATGAAAATGAAACATAAATTAATTAAGCCTCAGTTAATTAATAAATGTTCAAAGAAAAAGTAGGAAGGATTTCTTAATTCAACTAAACAAAGTTAATCTGGGTCTGGTAAACCGTAGGTTTGGATTAACTCACTATCACCAACTTCTTGTGACATCAGATCATATTTCATAGCAAATGATCAGGATTCTCCTCAGAGGTTCCGTCTGACTGAGGTGCTTCACTCACGTCCTGGTTCTGCTGGACTGTTCCTCAAATCCTTTGGAAGATTGTCGGGTGGATGGCCCCCCATAATCTTCCCGATCTCCTGGAAGTTCGTCCGGCTCTCTGCGGGCTGTCAGCTCAGTGGTGGTTCTGGTTCGTCCTCTCTCTCTCTCTCTCTCTCTCTCTCTCTCTCTCTCTCATCCGTCTCCCCAGAGACGTGCAGCTTCAGGACTGATGTCACGGGATGGTTGATAGTAAAAATACTGGCAGATAATCACGAGAGTGATTCAAAAATAAAAAAATGGCTTTTGCTGGAAAAGGTACAAAAATATGTAACTGGTTTACATTTGGGTTAAAGTCTTCTTCTCTCCATCACTCCTCCCTGAGTGATCCATGGTTCTGAACTCTGCTGAGTTCAGAGCAGGTGTCGTCTCATTCTTTCCCCATTGTTCCAAGTTTCTTCAGTTCCGCCTTGTTCGTTCTTCTGCGTGTTCAGATTTGTGTTCAAATTCTTGTGCTCTCCTTCGCACTCAGTTCTCCTCAGTTCTCTCAACTCCTTTCAGTTCTCACCGATCTCATCAGATTTGATTCTCACAGTTCAGAGCTTCGCGCTCTGCCTTGGCAGTTGAATGTGGGTTGTAGCTTGTCAGCCAATGGGAAGCTGACAGAGTCAGGTTTCATCCAATAGTCAGACACGTCTCGAACCATCATTTGATTATCAGTTGAGCTTAATGGTTATAAGCATCTGTGAATTCTAAGTGAGGCATGTGTAAAATGGATCAATTATTCAGACATGATGAAATAAAATGAACACAATAAAATAAAATAAAGCAAAGATCTGAATTTGAATAAAGAAAGACATTCAATAAACAAATCAACTAAACAGATAAAACAGGATTAATTTTGGTGATTTAAGATTCCTGTAAAGAAAATACATGTGTTAGACATCATTTGATATGAGGAAGTCCATTTCTATCATAAAAGTGGATTTTAGCAGTTGGGTAAAGTGTCTCTTTCTTCACCTTTATGCAGCAAATCCTGGAATGCATGTGATGTGAATTTGGGGAAGAAATGTCTAGTTTCTAATCACCAAAGTATATCATGTTGCATATCAAAAGAAAAGTCTTCACCATGAGATTAACATCAGCTTACTTTCCTGATAATATAAAACAGTTCTTGAATGTTAAGAACACATTACAAAATTGGCTATACGGAACCAATTTATAGCAGGTCGTAAATACTGTGAAGGAGTATCTCCAAGCTTGGAGGATGGGTTCAAAGTTCACCAAATGGACTTTGTTTGTTTTACCAAAATGCAGGTCCTCTCCTGAGTTGCACTCAGGACCGTAAATCAGTGATTCCTCAGAGAAGGTCCTTCTCTGAGCAAAATTCCTCCTTGGGACGTCTGTTTTACATCCAAATGTGGCCTTTATCAATCAGTATGTGTTCCAAAGTATATTTGGTTAGATGTGTGTATCCTTTTGCTGAGACCTTTGGGCTTGAGATCACTACATTCTTTATACTCTAGGTAAAACCATATTGTATGAAATACAGGAAAACATCGTTCAAACTGAAAGAGAAAATGCTTAAATCTAAAGAGGGATAAAATATGAGAAGTAAGGATAATTTTCAGATTTACACAAGTTGGCTACATAAAGTTTTTGACCCCATTCCAGTTTTTTCATCATCATCAGATTTGCTTAGCTTAATCCTGGACTCCATTGCCGAAGACAAAGTAAAACAGAGGTTTCTAACTCAACTTACCTGGAGGCCACCAGATGTAGAGTCTAGGTAAGGCTGGGCTGCATAAAGTATTCCAGTATAAAAGGCTTCAAGTATTCATAAAAAATTACATCTGATCCAATCTTATTAATCTTTATTATTGAAGTTTTTAAACACGTATGTTTCTTCTGAACATGAATGGGTTCTTCAGAACATGAACAGTTCTTCAGAACATGAATGTGTTCTTCACAACATCAACTGTTCTTCAGATCATCAACAGTTCTTCAGAACGTTACCCTAGCTGCCAGAGACCTGGCAGCGCTTCTTCTCACACAACTGAGCCACATTTGGTTTGAGGGAGGAAGCTGTTGAGACCCTCAGTATGGTGCTGAAGATGCTCATCAGGTTTGGACCTGCATTTTGACTTATTAAAGTTCATGGTGGATAAGAGTTTTTCAAATACATATGTGCTCCCATGGTCCACTTGGACACCCTGGAAAGTGGTGGACGTTCTCTCAGAAGCTTGTCTGCTTTTCCACTCATCTCATTAATATATTGGGGGGTAAAACTTCAAAAAGTACTTCATCTTCCTTATTCATGAAGGTAGTCCTGGTAGTTTATGTGTCCATAAACAAAGTAATTACTGGTGCTATTATTAAAAATACGACTGGCCCTATCTCTGCAAAAGAAGGTGTCTTGTCACAGTGGTGAATAGAATCCACCAAAGTCCACTTTATACTTCCAAACATGCTTGGTATATGAGGCACACATCCTCCTTAGTTTTAGCATTACCGAGAGCTGCCTCTGCTATTTTTCATATGTGCATTATTCCCTAACTACTAGTTGTAAAGAGTTTATTTTTGCTGCTATGCTACAATGGTTTGTGTCCCTATAGTCATACGGCTGCATGACTGTTTGATTGGTCCATGCACAGCACTTGTACGACTCAGCAAAAAGGTGTGTTTCAGATAAATGCATGGGCCGCAGTAACATCAAACTCAGGCGGCCACAAAATATTGCAATTGTCCCAAAAGTCTGTGAGTTTGAGATCCACGAACTAAAACAACTTTAAACTGAGATTAGGAAAGCTACTTAAAGTGTACTAGTTAAACTGGCACATTTTAAGCCTATTCCCAGTTTACTTTAAGCTCTGTCTCTGAACCAGTCCCTGAAATCCTCAACAGTCTTATTTAGAAAGCCAGCTCAGTCCTGGGGGAGAGCTGGTCAATCTATGTTAAATAGCAGAGAGGAAGATGTTGTTAAAAGTCCTATTCATCATGGATGATACCGCCCATCCTCAGCACAGAGTTCTGGTTGACTTTGACTGATAATGACTCAACGCTCTATTGAATGTCACAGGAGTTCCTCCCTCACTGTTCCTTGCTACCAATAAACTTGCTTGATTTGAGAAACTACTTAATGCTTTTTCTACCTTGGATTTAGTTAACCTGCAAAAACATGGAATTAGCAACATGACATGCGAATATAGCAAACTGTAGCCCCACAAACAAGAATAAACTCACTATCTGCCACTTATATTCGTAGAAGCACAATTCCTGAGTCCTGCAACAATAACTTACAGCATGACATTAAAGTAGAGGACCTAAGGATAGCATTGTCCTTTGGTAAATGCTGAGGAGGCACAAAAGCATCTCTTTCCCAACAATTCTGGTTGTTTACAGCAGGCTGAGTAACAGAGTTTGGGATTTATAGGCAGTTGTGATATGAGCGAACACAAAGACATGAAAATGTCACAGTTTGTCAAATGGCTTGTGACCTGGAAAAAAAAATTCTTACAGAGTGAGCCTATACAGTGGTCAATAGAACATATCTGACCACAGCACATCTGTTTTAAAATGAAAACAGCAACCAATAATCATAGACATGTTATCTTATTGAATGTCTTGTGAGTTGTTATGACAAAGATACAAAAGTGATAAACCATCTGCACATGAATCTTTAGGGAGTGGTGGCTTAGTGGACTGTGGGCTGGAGGACCCAGGTTCAAGTCCTCTACTGGCAGTGAAGGTTAACCACTGTGGGCCTTTGAGCGAGGCCATTAACCCCCAACTGCTCCCTGGGTGCCGGCTTTGCAGCCTGCTACTTCTATAGTGTAACTAGGATATGGATGAGTTCTAAACTCTTCATCTCAGTTAACTAAACCTATTTAAAATCTGCAATGCTGAATTAAAATCTTGGCAGCGGCATGCTGTCATATATACAGCGCCTCACTTGACTTCATCCCAACAAATAACATTGCTGCATGTGTGAAACTCATCCAGTCATTTAACTGTTAAACTGAATAACATTAAACTAAGAACAAAGAATGAAATCATAATTCAAGGACTCTGCTGCCTGTGAGATTAAACTTCTCTGTTGTCAAGGGTTTATTACAGTTTTACCTACAGCTTTTGAAGCAGGATGTTTTTGTCTTCTGCTGCAATTTGTGTGCAAAACAACTTTGTTTTCTTAAAATTGCCCACAAGAGATGATTGAAATCTCTACATAATGATCGTGAAAAAGGATCATGATTACTATCTTATTTCCTCTCAAAGTGCTTACAAACTTCAATCTAACTAATAACCTCACATTGCTGTCATAAATGTGCTGGCACATTTCTTAAATTGCTTGTTGTGATCCAATATGGTTAATGACTCTTGCAGAGTGGGCTGAGTTTCAGGACCAGCTGTGCAAATCTTCAGTTTTAATAGCTGATTGTTCTGAGAATTGTTTGTTTACTTTTAACCACGTCCTTGTTATTACAGTGTAATGTATGTATTAAACAAAATTGCGAATTGCCCTGAGATGACATTATCGTGAATTGGCGCTACTGTATACAAATAAAGCTGAGGTGAATTGATCATTTCTTCTTCAATCTTTGATGAAATAATCAGGTTGCATGCCAAATTAACAGTTCAATGTCTTTTTCAGTTAAAAAAAAAAAAAAAACAGTGACTGGCGCTTAAATGCGCAGCATTGGTGGATCTTATTAGGTCGGATGCCAACTGGCAACATTTGGCAACGTTATAAGGGTACTGCCAAACAGCACTTTGATATACATTTTCAAAGCACCATGAGTCAACAGATAAATACGCCCAAAACATCTGAGGCCAAACTAAGAGAGAGCTGGACCACCTGTAGTGCTTTCATGAACCGTTTATGTCTGCTGCTGTATATTACTTGTCTAACATTTTTAATAGAGCAGTATTTTTACATGTCAGTCCCAATTGCTTTCCATCTCCATTTCCCCATCCTTACATCCAAACCAATTACCTTATGCGTCCCTCTTGAGAGTCAAAGCAATTAAATGTCAAGAAATTTTTACAAAACAGCATCCCAGTTATTAACATGCAAGCTTGCCCTTGTTGGGACCTGTTTGTTTTGCTGGATTCATCCCTGTCAGCAGCCCAAACCACACTTCTTGTGCAGTGATGCAGTATTAAAGGATATGAAAAGATCTGAGGTTAAAGGTCAAAGCTGCATGACTGAAGCTAATAAGTCTTTAAGCAGTGCATATGCTGTAGGAAGAAAATAATTTCTTGTCTATTTTTATTTTATTTTTTTACACATAAAAGTGCTGGCATAGATGTAAAAACATAATTAGTCTATAATGTGTCTCACATTTACACTGAAGCCAAGAATTGCAGCTCAAAACTGCAACTCAGTGTTAACTTGCATGTTATTGTTGATCAGTTTCAGTCTCACCGGACTTGCTTTGCAAGGTCAGAGCGGAGGCAAGATGGGTAAAAGCCAGGGGGAAAAAAAAAGTCTGTGAGAAGTGAAAGTGTAAAATCTAGCATGTGTGCCAAAGCTCAAAGTAACAGTGCTGCAAGGTTTGGCAACACTTTTCTCCTCACATGTAAACAGTGCTGCCCAGCACATCCAGCCTCTTACAGCCTTAGAGCTGAACTGCAAGAGGGACTGCAAATATTTTGCTTTAAGCTGTGGTGTAACACAAGACAGGAATGAATCCCTGAATCCTAATTTCCTCCATATGGGCAAATTGCCTTTCCAGTAAACTGTGACTTGTGCTCAAGTAAACAATGCTTTTAAAAATGTGTTCCTTTAATATTTCTTAGCATAATAAAGTCAATATTGTATTAGATGTGGCAAATATGTCAAATAATGCAATAGGTTGCTGTCACCAGAAGATGGCAGCAAAACTCACCCATAAGTCATATCAGAATTAATTCTCCCTCACTTTGGTCATGACGTACTCCCTATTATTAATCTATCACCATCTATTCTAATAAATTCTCAAAATCTATTGTTTAATAATAAATGCTGATTAAAAATTTAAAAAGCTGGGTAAAGCTTATCTTTATTCTGACTTTTGGATCACAACATTTTCAAGCTATAACAACCCAATATCCAATTCAGAATGACAGTTTTTATTCCCCATGTTTTGTCATGTCCTTCATTCACAATATTTTCACATTTTACTCTATTAACTGAAGCAAATTGTTTCCTCTTTTTTCTTCTCCCCTCAATCAGTCATTCCAGTTCATATTAATGGTCTGGAATAATTTGCCAGCTGTCTCTTCTTGGGGAATAATGCAGTGGAAATGATGTGCTCTGAGTCGGGGCTGCAAGAACAATGGTTTTGTTATATGGAGTGACTCCCCAACACAAAATAATTGTTTTCACCACTTGATGGCAGTGTAACTGTGGGCATCGCCACATGCTTGGATGATGAAAGCAAAAAGACTTGGCTTTGAAATATAAAGCAGTTTATATGTGGGCAATCAGTGAAAGAAAGGGGAAATACATTGTATTGATTTTAAAAATGAGATCATCCCACAAACATCATCACATGAGAATAATGCACAGGGGGAAAAAAAAATGCAGTCGAACAGCACCACAAAAGCCCTATATCCACCACCCACTGCACCCCCCCCAAAAAAGCACATTAAAGAAAAGAAAAATCTTCAAAAGTGTCAGCATGAAGGGTTCTTACTCTGTGAAGCTTATAGCATGCAACACTGTTTCAAAAGGAGAAAAAAAACATAAAGATAATGAGTATAAAACAACTGCCACATTCCAAGTTATTTGCCCACAGTGTCACTGAATGTACCCACCAAGTAATGCCTCTTTCATGGCGCACAAAAGCAAATTGCTTGAGATATGTCCGGCACTTTATGTATTCCAGCATGCTATGTTATTGCCAGTCTTTTTCATTCAGTGGAGCAGTAGGAAGTCCAGCTGACAGCACTGTTTGAAATGGTAAACAGCATCTTGTGATAAAGTCACCATCAGTGTTATTAAACTACAGGCAGCCTGCTGGCAAAGTTTTAATGTTAAACACAACACTGCGCTGCACGAAGATGAATATTTCATTACAAATGTCAAGGCATGCAGCGACGTGACCTCAGAACTGCATAAAATGACCAGCATTCTGGCACTATTTGCACAGCGCTTTGGCAGGGATAATTAGATGAATGTATGCCCTGAAGTTGTTAAGCTGTTCTGGGTCAAAGTGGTGTCCAGTCTGGTGCAAGATGACTGTAATAATGTACTTAGTATACAACACAGAAAATGTTTTCTGGAGCCTGACATCCCTGATAGGCAACCCTTTAGCACTACCATCTCAGACATGACCCCATACTGGAATACATGTTCTATAAAGCCCTTTTTGGCCCCTAAGCTATTTTTAGAATTAGAATAGCAACAAGAACCAAACTGACCCAGCAACCACATCTCCCAAACGGGTTAATTAATGTTTTAGTTCATTAAATATTTTCAGGTTTGAATTTTTTCTCCTGTGTTTATGCACTGAGGGACCAGTTTCCAGCCTTGTAAAATTTACCTGCAAATGAACTTTCCCGAAAACTCTCTGTCAGTCCAAGTTAGGGCACTTCGCCTGTCATTCAGCTGGGAATGTGGTGAGGTTGTACAAGGTGTGTCAGCTAGATACAGCAGTCAAAAGCCCCAAGCGCAGTGTGTATTAAGGTTAATTTGAACTGATTAGATTAAGCAGTGGAGCTGTTGCTGTGAGGAGCCAGAGCATTGTGGTGTGTCCTGCTGTGAAGGATGTGTAGTGTGCTTCATCTATTGCTCCCAAGTAAGCTTATAAGGGTGGTACTTTGTGCTAAGGGACAGCAGATCACATGAGTTCAACTCTTTGAGAGCACATATCCAACAACTTGTCATGGTTGACGGTAAGTCAGATTGGCAGCGTCTGCAAGAAGGAAAGTCTTACTTTTAATGTTCATTATCCTGACTTGGTGGTGACTTTTCTTGTATTTCTCTGTTACAATTTAAACAAGGTTCACTTTTTATTTATTTGAATTCATGAAAATAATGTAAAACATCCTTAAAAGTAGATAAAAATCCAGTGAAGAGACAAAATATTCTGGCTAACAGTGCTCAGTCCTTTACGTTATTCCGCTTCAATGGTGTTCGATTAAGGTCATGTATGACATGTGTCCGGGGTTGTCTTTCTTGCAATTTTATTCAGAAATAAATGTAAGGATTTAGTCCTGCAGGTAAAAATTAAATAATCTATCATTGTTAGTAGCTGTCTTGGTCCTAAAGTAAAATAGGTCCAAATGATGATGCCACCCCCACCATGTCTCTCAGCTCAAATATTTTTCATGCAGCAACTATGTTATTTTCATTTCTCTGACTATACAGCAGAGCATCTCATTTATACAAGATGCAGACTTATTTGTCAATTGAATATTTTTAAAGGACATTTGTCTGATTTTTCCATATGATTTTAAAAAAACTATGAATTTTTCATTTATGAGCTCTGAGTTATCCTTTGTGGTCTGATCATAAACAACATTCTCTTCATGGTGGATTCATTAAAAATATAATATGAGAAAGTCCATTAATAAGTTATAAGTTACCGCTTGTGACCTTCAAAATATTGCACACATTATGTTCGGTCTTGTTACACAGGCTAGTTGTTGATTGGTGCAATTCTGGCACTTTGGGCATGTTTTCATACCCATTCTTCATTCTGATGATTAGCAACATTCTTCTTAATGTGTATATGTGTGTGTGTAAAACGATGACTTTGATCAAACTTTCAAAATGAAACAAGGTGCATTTGTGCAAATCATTGTTACCCCATTCATTGAAAAGATTTCACTATGAATTTACCCATAAAGTAGGTTGCCTAAAGATGTCATCTTAGTCACAGATACAGGATATCATTTTGAATATTTTTTTTAATCTTAAAAAAAAGCAATTTCTTTGTCATTCTTTAAAAATGACTTCTCTATTATTGTATCATTTTCTGACATTTTATAATGCTCCGGCCTTTTGAAGTCATTGTCATGTAAAAATAAAGAAAAACTTACAGGGTTCACAAACTGTCAAGCACCACAAAAAGTAATTTGTATCTCGATTTTCCCGACAATCTCAAATGTTTACAGCAACATTATGAGGTATGTGCTCTGACACAGCAGTGCTATAAGCTCATTTGACTAAATAACTGTAATATATTGATGGAAAACATGTTTAACATTTAGCATCTGCTGCTATTTTCGTACTAAAAGAATAAATGGAGAGTAGAAAATAGAGGGAACTATTGCAGAAAATGGAAGCTACTGGAAATTAAATAGTTAGGAGGACCACAGCCAGCCCTACAGAAACAAACAAACAAAAAAAAAAAACATTTAAAAAAGGAATATTTATTCAATTCACCAGGATAAAAGAGTGGCGGAAAAAGATAAGCAGGTTGGTTTGTCCGACAGGTTTTAAAGCTGCCTGTGTTGTTGTTTATATGGGAAGATTTTCTGGCTATGATGAAGTAAAAAATACAAACCAAGCTGATTAAAAGAATGAGTGCACGTATTACATGAAAGAGTTGGATGCAAACACATCTGCTACCTGTTTACATGCTGTAAATTTTGATTTACAAGTGCAGCTACATTTTTTTGGTTCAGGTGAAGATGGGAAGATTATTAGTGTATTTTGGTGGGTTCCTTAAATCAAACAATTATACTGAGGAGACATGGACAAGATATAAAAATCCATTAATTAAACCCTCTTAAAAACAGAGAATGTTATAAAAGCCCCCTACTTAACGTCACTTAACTTAACAGGCTCAGTTTAGCATTCGTTCATATTGCTGGTGATGGGACTTTCATTTTCTAAAACTAGATCGCTCATCTTCTGATCCAGACAGAGATTCAGTGCTGTTTAAATACAGCGTATCACCTTGAGAAAATTAAATCTCATGAAGACATGGTTGGATATGGATGGTACACTTCCATTACATCAGCCAGGAATGAAAACATCTATGTCTCCTTTCCAATTAAGCTCTCTTTACTACACATTACGCGCTCAACTTAAGCTGCAGCAGCAGAGGATGCATTTCAACAGAGTTGGATTTCCCTTCACTCTGTCTGGCATGCTGCATATGTAAAGAAATTCCTAAGCCTTGCAAGATTTTAGTTTTTGGAATAAAAAAAAAATACTGCTGCCAAATTGAGACTATCTGTAAGCTGCTTAGAACCTCACGAACAGCTTAGCTTTTCCTTATTAGTATTGGCTGCTGTGTATATTCAGCAGCCTAAACCCCCCACCCTTTTCTGTCTTTGTTACCCATCTTTTTACCTTTGATGAAACCTTGTGCCATAGCAACTTCAAGTTGACACCATAAGCTCCATTCTCCTGCCAGTAGGTTGCATCTTAGGTTCAAAGCATTGAGGTTATAATAGTAAGTAAGGCAAGTAGATCTGCTGTAAGTAAATGGACAACTGACACTTTTTTAAAAAAGAACCAAAAAAAGGTAGCTTTCAATCTTAAAGTTAAAATTTGAGGCTCCTTTTTTTCATAAAAAATGTTGTAGTTTAAGAATAGGCTGGTTTCCCAGATGTGCAGTGAGAAGCACCTCTCCTGGGAATGAATGCAGATATGTTAGATATATTCCTTTGAATCTTTCCAGTCTTGAGAACACCATCTATTGTGTATCACAGATCAGCCTTTCTCCCATCTGTCTGACACCCAAAACAACAGCAGTGAATGAACAAATGTCTCGAGGCTGCAGAAACGCTGACAGCTTCTGTCATTTTTAGTTTTGTACATTGTTTGGAATAAAATAGAAGAAATGATTTTCATGGAAATTGAAAGATTTATTTAAAGTGTTTGATAAAAAAATAAAGGAAACAAAGTCTGCAAACTATTTTGTCCATCTTGCAGAGCACTGGAGAGATAGTGGAAGCAAATGCGGAGCTTTTGAGAGGAAAATACATTTCTCATTCACTACATTCACACACAAAAAAAAAGCTGTTTGAATTACCGTGTAACATTTGTTTACCACAACCAATAAGAAGGGAGCAGCAACGCAGTACAAAGAATAGTCAATAGCACCACTGAAAAAAGTGATAATCAAAATAACGGAGGCAGAAAGGGGTTAGCAGAGTCGTGATAAACATGTTTGGTTTTTTTGGTATCCCTAAAGAAACAAACATGTTTCAAAGACTTCTGGACTAACTAATTTCAAATAAATGCTCCTTTAGAAACCTGGTCCCGAATCTGAGGGGAATTTTTTCCAGAGGGAAAAGAGGGAAAAGGGCTGATACTCGCATGTATTCAGAGAGTACTGCCACATTGCAATTTCTTTGATTACCTCCTGTAATACTCTGTGTTGCAAAAATGAGTTTTCTGTGCTGTAAGCATTCAGTGCAGTAGGAGGTATAGTCTGAAGCACAGCATTTAAGTCTAATTGCAGAACAGCGTGATGTGCAGACTGTGATTTAAATGTTTTTTTTTTTTGTTGTTGTTTTTTGCTTTGTTGCTTTTCTTGACTACATTATTAACATGTGTGACTAAAACTGTAGCCTGACAAACGCCATGTATGAGATGAGATACATGGCAGGTCAGTCTGGGTTCCCCGGTTGGAGGCTGATTTCAAATTTGAGACGAGAGGCGGGACTAACATGAACAAAGCAAACTGCAGAGAACCAATCAGAGAACACAGAAGTGGTGCAAACATCTTTTGTAAGAGGAAAGTCCTCAGAGCAGCAGGTTATTGCAGTTTTAAGGACATATGCAGCTCATTTAAGACATTAGAAAGAGGTCGATGATGTATCACAAAGTCCCATGCTGTAATTGGTCCAGGCAAATTTTTGCCAAGGTGGAAATCAGCCTCCAACCGAGGGTACCCAGACTGATTTGCCTTGTGTCTCATATATGGTGTTAGGCTGGCTTCCCAGGCTACTAAAACTGCACCTTTACTGGTTCCAGTGAAGTGACAGCACTTTCCAAGCTGCATCTGCTCTGTGGTACTGCTAATTCCAGCTACACATTTTTCTCAAATACTGTACCCAACCACTTCTCAGATGTGATGAAAAAAACATGACTGAGACCAACACCATTATTTTTCAATGACAAGTATTTTCATTATTGATTAATCTGCCAGGAGGCTCCATTGTGCTGTGATTAGCAGCGTTGCCGAAGGGTCGGAGGGCCTGATGAATGGCTATGTTGCATTCACTCTCATTGCGTTTATGTATGTTTTGTCTTTCCTCTCACAATCTAAAGATGTGCATAACATGTAAGGGGCATCTAACCATACAGTGTATGGTTGTGTCATGGTTTTCCGGGAACTTGCTCAAGATTAACTCGACCTCACACCCTGTGTCTGCAAGGACAGGCTCCCCACAGCTGTCTACAGGATAAAGTGGGTGTAGCTAATGGATGGATGGTGTAACATTCTGGTGTCAAAGAATTGTGAAAAATGCTTTTCACAATTTAACTGTAAATGTCAGTGTACATGCAGGTTATAAAGTGAAGCCTGCCTATATGGAAAAAGGTTTCTCTTTGATACAAGATGATGATGTTGCAAATATAGACTGACACTTCGTATATGTTAATACCAAGTCATGTACCTATACGGATAATCTGGTAGACTTATGGTCCTGAGAAATTTGAGGGTTGAATGACTTAATCAATAAATAATTTAAGATTCAATGTGTAACTCCAATATGACTGTATCACTATGTGATTTGTCAGTGATTAACTGTACATAATTTGTGTGTGTGGGTGTGGCTTTTCTTTTTCTTTGACATGAATAGATATTGTAGCAAAGAATCAGGTTTAGCATCTTTGTGTCCATTTGGTCATCCGTACAGTCTCATGGCAGGCCAGTCTTACCAGAAACTGTACACACAAGACACACCCTAACCTGCCGTAAGACATTTGTCATCCTCGTTAATAGTGACAATTTTTAATGTCATCAGTGTCTGCAACTGGAGCTGTATGGCATTAAAGAGTAGGGGTGGGTATCACCAGGTACCTGGCAATACGATGCTATCAGGATATTTTGCCTGCAATTATCACTCTGGTGTTTTCCTAATGGGGGTCTTCTCCCTCGGAGCTACCCCTGCTTTGACTGAGTGCTTGTTGCCGTGCGGCTGTCCTGGTTTGGCCGTTCAGGCCTAGCATGCAGTTTTACAGTGGTGGCGTGGAGCCTGTCCGCCTGGACCTGGGGGGCTCCGATGGTGGTGGCCTAGATGGCTGTGGATGGGGGTGGCTCTTGGGGTAGATGGACCCCTATCAATTCATCACCTGTTACCAAGCCATGTTTCTTTCTTTTAGCTGTTTTTCTTCTGTGATAGGGTGGTTTTTAGGGGCTAATGGGGTATGAGGTGGGGGTGGGGGTTATTGATGGATGTCTGTTTTGCTTTTATCCATAGTATTTTGATGTGAATTATTTTATTAGGCTACATGAAGCAGTTTGTACTGTTTTTATGCATGAAAAGTGCTATATAAATAAAGTTTATTTGATTCGATTTGATATCATGAAATAGTGATTCTGCAATAATTGATATACTGCAATTAATTTCATCCACAATACACCACAGTATGTGTCACAGAGGACATTCCAAATTTATTTACTAAACTGAATCCATTTGAAATGAACTATAAAAAAATATTATCGATCCATTTCACATAAATGACATCAAAAACAAATTGCAGGGATAAAATTTCTTGGATCTTTAAAGTCTATCTTCATTCTAGCATCACCCACTTTGTGCATGTGGATTAAAATCCCCACAGTCCTGTACTGGGTGCCTTCAGTGTCAACATATCATGGCATTGTGTATTAATAGCCCACCACTTCAGACATGTTTTGAATGTCATGTCTACCTACGCACTTGAAGCTTTCGCATGTCCTTTTACAATGCAAGATGACACGGGAAATGGTTAAGGTTAGGGTAAAAGGGCAGGGCAGGTTGTCATTCATCAACACCGCATGGTGTGAAATGACATGCGGAAGGCAAAGAGTGCCCAGCGATAATACAAGATGTGACTAGGCATGTTATCCCAACACCATTTCAAGATGCTACGCTGTCAAGGAAGGAACTGATAAGCAGATGTGACTCAAAACATAAACAGGTGCACGGCCCAGCATGGACACATTAAGTCTATCATGTGCAAAACTGTAGATGAGGGGCATCTTTTAGTATCCAATAGTTGGATTATCTATTCTGATTCTTTCAAAAAAACTTGACATGTGATTTCATAGTTTTGACAGCTTCAACTAAGTGCTTTATAATATGGCAGTCAAGCATAAGAAATGAAAACTAAAAGAAAGAAGAAACTGAAGGGAGTAGCCAGTTTTTATATCCCCCCCCATAAAAACAGCACACATATGACAGATATGTGTGTGTTGCATTTTAGGCTTAAGAGTACCAGCTGTCATCAAAAATCTGCACAGGGCCTATTTCCAACACATACAACTGTTCTTCAAAACATAGAAATTTAACCCAGCATGTCAGAACCTGGAAATTGGTATGATTGCAGGGTGAGCATTTTCTCCCCTGCTTCTTCCTCTGGTGACAGGAGTAATCACTGGGGCATCTCAGTGGGCTGCTGGTACTGAAGGCAGCAAGATGGAATATTTTCACTTCTCTGGGTAAAATGGCAAGTCATGTACATTCACTAGCTGTTCCATGAATAATGAAAAACAAAATAAAAAAAGAGAAATTATCTATACAATGACGTTTCCTCATTGTGCAACACAACTGGCAACAAAACATTCAAGTCCTTGTCGTCTTTGTCAAAACAATAATGCAAAAGAATGTACTTAAAATTAATCATTCTACATTTTCATTTTTGCTTTACTCTTACATGGCAAAAAATGACCACAATAAAAAGTACAAAAATGCAGGATGTTTTAAAAGATGTGCATTTGTTAGTCTGTGTTTTCCTCACTGCTGAAAATATAATCTGCAACAATAAAGCACTGAAATTTTGTTTTATTTTAGTCAGCTTTTGTTGTTTGAATTGAATGAATCAACAAAACATTGTGACTAATGGCAGTAATAGAAATTAATCTGTTTAGTTGAATTATTGTCATCATCTTAAAAAAGCATACTTAAAAGTAGTTATCTTATGTTTAAAAATGTATAAAGCCCATTGACATGCATTATATATACTGTGTACACATTATATAATTTACTGTATACTGTATATATATATTAATTTAGCATGAGAAAATGGGCGTGCTGCCTGTCATTAACTGCAAAGGCATTTTGTTAATGATAATGAAAGATAAAAAGTAGAATGAAAATTTACTGTTTTAGATTTAGCAACAAAAAATTAGAGTACAAGATCTCTTTCATCAGTTCAGTTCCCTGTACCAGTGGAGGCATCCTCTCATTAAATGTCTAAAATTTACATGTAATCTTTATTGTTCCACTCTCATCGCTCAGTCAATCTAAGTTCATTACTGGGTTTAGCCTCAACTAATGAGTGCCTCCTTGGACATTGATCTCTCTAAGAGGCCCTGATAAGCTGAAGACATTTTTACATAATTTGATTTAGAAAAAAAAAAAAAAAAAAAAAACAGACAAACAGGAGGGCTGAACAGACAGAAAGAGGCTGTTGTTTTTTTCATTTCATAACAGTCTATATATATGTATATATATATATATATATATATATATATATATATATGCCTGTAGAAAGAAAGGAAGGAAAGAAGGAAGAAAGAAAAAGAAAACCAGCATTTAAAAAAAGTACAGCAAAGCCTTTAACGTCATGATGACAGGCGAAGACATCCATTATGATGGGCTGCAATTGACAATGATTATAGGGGTTCCACTGCCATCTTGTATGTGCATTTGACAAATAAACACCTTGAACTTGAACTATGTTGTTTATTCATTAAAAGGAAAATACTTGAAATAGAATCTGATAAGAGGTGTGAGTGGAAAAAAGCACTGGCAATTTAATATAAGCCATGAACATGTAACATACTGCTAAATCCAAACCTAAAAACTTAAGAAGGTCCTATACAACAAATGCTATTAGGTCCCCTTTACTAGTGGGACTTGTCCGTGAGAACCACATCCATCACCTGATAAAAATTACACCATTTAGCACCCCCAACCCCTTTTCACAGGAGGTTTTTCCATTAAGTGATATCACACGCCAGTACAGTCATGATTTACATATATTCTCGTCTTTTATAAGCAAAGCTGGCTAAGTTTAATAAAGAAGATACAAATAAAAAATATATCATAAAAGTACAATCTGTACAAATGAAAATCTAGATGCTCTACTTTAATAAATGAATAGTGAAGATTGTGATTTGTTACTGTAGTAACAAGAAGGGAGGCATTCTAGATATTCACATCACAGACTGTTACCAAAAGGACCTGGATGAGAAGCTTTTAAATGTGACATTGCAGACTTTTTAGTCTGCAATGTTTCATCATAGATTTCCAAAAGACCTGTACATTTAAAAAAGAATACTGCCTTGACTTTTTTTAACATTGGTGTGAGTTCTGTTCATTGGTTGAAGCTTGGTCAATTCGTCTTCCAAATTGATACTGAGTATTAAGAGTGCTAAAGGCTAAATTTGTTGTTGCTTTTCTTGGGGTCAATGGGAATTTTGGATTCCAGCTACTGATTTGATTTGTTGGGTTCAACTCTTTGACTGTTTAAAGTCATTACTTTATATGGGAAGACCAAAAAATAAATAAAGATAAAATGGATAGATTAAAAAATAAAAAAAAGCATGGACTCTTCCGCTTTCTGAATCACATGTGAACCAGTTTTCTCAAACCCAATGTTTTGATTTGCAGCAACGATGAAATCAACTGTGACTAAGTTAAATGTAGAGGCACTCCAAGTGTCAGAGTAAGTCAGGATAGTGTGAATTCAGCTGCTGTGGTGAGTATGGGCTTTCTGCCATTTTTCTCACAAACATCAACACAGCACAACAAGGTGTCCTTGGCTGTGTATTACATGTTTTTCTCCAAGGTTGAGAGGTAGGAGTATTGAATTTTTCTCACCAACTATGTGTCACCTGCAATCTAGCTCCATCTCACTTCTCTGTTCCTGCCACCACTAGGAATAAAACTGTAATGTAATCCTTTCGCTACCATTATGGCAGGGTTTACTGCATCTGTTCCTCTGAGAGGCCATCTATGATCATTTAACAGCAAAATCCAAAAAAACAACACATTTATGGAAAATTTAGGAGATTCAAAAGGGCTAAACTTGAAGTGATGCACCAAGCAAATCTTTTAGTAACATAATTCTTGCACACACTTTTTCAGTGCTTTCTTAGTTTTTCAGTAACTCATAATCAAATCATTCAACACGTTTTACCCAAATTCATGACATTTTTCTGTTTCCTGAAATCTACGATCAGCACTGCAGTATAAACTCTCCAAGTTTGGTGATGTGATATTCACAGTGTTTGTCAGTTTGTTTGTTTTGTGCTGTGTGTTTACAGCAAATGCATTTTCAAATCAGTTAAGACTTTTTTTTTTGTTTTCTTTTAGTGCATTTTCATTTGTTTTCTTGAACTGCAATGCATATTTTTTCAAATGAATAAAGCAAAAGGAAAAATCACAAAACATCACAACACAAACAAAATTTGTACTGTAGGCACAAATATGCAACATTTGCAAAACTATTGAAAGTCAAGTGAAACTTGAAACACACACAAAAAAAAGAAATGAAGTTCAAAATCGACTGGAATGTAAAAGATATTGGTGCAAAATAGTTGAGTACCAGTAAATATGCTTTTTTCCCCCCAGATAGCACTTTTAGACTGTAACCTTTTATAATCAGATGTAGCCTGCTCGTCTGAATAAACCAAGCATTTTCCAAAAACAGCCAAAGTAGCAGAAAGGCTGAAGGTTGTTATTTCCCATAGCAACAGAGATGTTTGACAGCAATCACAAAAGGGAGGAAAATACTACATACTGTAAAATTAGCAGCCAATCAAATGGCTGATCCCGTCAGCTATAAGGGTAGTCACACCACCATTCCCATGTCTCAGGACCCAATAAAAACCAGACCAGTTCATAATCCTCCATAAAGCTGTAAATTGAGTGTTTTTTTCTCCCCGTCATTCTTTTTATACGTTATTTAAAAAGAAAACATGGCAATGTTTGAGCTTTACAGATGCTTCTTTGCAGATTGTTATCCTTGAGCAGGTACAGGGTCGATGTTTCCTTTTTGTCTCTCCACTATTTGTGCTAAGAGCTTCCCAGCTGAAGTAGTGTGTCATTGATGTTTATGCTATAGCTATAAGACAAACATCAATCTTCTTACCGACACTTGGTATGAAAGGAAATGTCTCAAACTGTTTCTCTTGCCCACAGAGACCTCAACGTACCACTCTGCTGTTTCAAGTCTTGAATATGACAGCAGACCTTTTTTGCTTTTCATTATTAGAGTGGAAAAAATCTTTTTCTGCATTTCCTGCTGGACTTTCTGAACCTCCTGGAAGGCAGCCTTACTTGTCTTAATAGTTTTTGCCGACATAAAGGAGTGACAACACCACCAAAGTCTTATGGATCAGTAAATCCCTCACCCTGTCAAGCAGAGCAAGGCCTAAAACTCAGTCACTTGAAGCTGGAGGTACATTTACTTTTTCGGTCACTACCCAGAGCCCAATAGGTCAGTACAACACTGACCAGAAAACAGACAGCTTCGGCTGATGCACAAAAACTCACTGCTACTCTTTTTCCTGCTTCTAAACACAGAGTTGCGGATCATAGGACCCAGCAAAAGTACTGTAGACTTCTACTATTTATTCAAGAGAGAAACAACAATCTCTCCATTAAGGATGTTGTGATAAGCAAGTATTGATGATAACTGTATTGAAAAAAGTAGATACTCTGAACATGTTGATCATGTAATCATATTTTGAACTGATCTCAACTGAAAAAGTACAAACAAGCCTGATTTCAGATGAGGATTTTTGTGCAGTACCACCTACTTTGAGGGTATTTCAACAGATATATATATATATATATATATATTTAAATATTCACAAAAATGTCTTTATTTTGAATGGTTTTGGCCACATCAGTCTTGTGGTGAAAATCTGATGCTATGGCAACCGCATTCCTCACAAATGAAAATGCAAGACACACAAAGGGTGATGTAATTTTTTCCTCAAGAAAATGTATTACCTCCATCAATCAGTAATGTTTTTGGTGGCGTTGGTTTGTCTGTTTGTCTGTTGGTCTGTCTCTCTGTCCATCCATCTGTCTGTCTGTCAGAAACTTTACAGAAAAAGTACTGGACGTACTGACCTGAAATTTTCGCCAGCCGTGTGTCTCACCCCAAGGACGAACCCATTAAATTTTGGTGGTGATCCGGATCACCTTCTGGATCCAGGAATTTTTTGAAGGATTCTTTATCATTGTAAGATCGGCCATGTTGGAAAGGCTGTTGATGAGGCATGAGTGCCCCCCTGTGGCAGAAGTATGCAGCTGCACATGATGTCAGGATGCAGAAATGGAACTTATGAGCAGCAGTGAACACGAGGAGGGAAGACTGTTGGACAGACTTCTAACCAGTTGTATATTGTAAACTGTGTGCGTCTGTGAAGAACTGTAAGTAACTAGTTGTATTCGTGCCTGAACAGGATGTTTATTTAGCCTTTAATGCTATTTAGCTGATTTGCTTATTCAGAAGTGTTCCTCCATTTACCATGTGCCTTTTTATGCTATTAAGCTAGCTGATCTGTGACATGCCAGTTACTGTAACTGTTTATCTGTAATAATCAATACCTTGAATGTGCCCAACAAATGTTCCTCATGGCTTTGCATTTCTGTGTTTATGGACCACACTCACTTCCATCCAGGTATTCACCTTAACTAGCCCTGGAATTCCTCACCTGTAAGCCTGTTGTTTGTTGCTTTACTGTGCTATTGTGATTAAGAGTGATCAGGAAAGACAGTTAATTAACTGTACAAGCGAGTCCTGTGTGTTCTGACCGACACCCCATGGTGAACATCAAACCTCATTACCAACGCCTAACAGTCTTACGTGAACATCACCCTAGTAGGCCAAATTTTGGGAATTTTTCCATATAACTCCATTCAAATGGCCCGAGTTTTTGATGAAAAAAATTTAAAAAATTGAAGAAGGGATCTCAATTAGTTCTATAATATTTCGAAAGTTGATCCAGATCCAGAGAAAATTTGGGATTGTATGTCCACAACACACAAAAATAAGGGAGTGGAGCTGCTTGGCGAAGGTCTGCGCTCTCCGAGTGCTTGTAGTCTTTTTTAGACATTAAAAATGAGGGGTGTTAAGATGTTTCTGAAGTGTTGTAATTAGATTGCTTCCTCATCAATCTGTTCTTGTGTCACTGTAAGTTTGAAACAAGACAATAGAAACAGAGAGAGAAAACAAAACAAAACAAAACACCTAGGGGGGGGGGGGGGTACTGTTCATACATACAATAAACTCATTTTTGAAACAAAATTCATCATCAATTCTATGATGTCATTGTAGTAACAGTGGCAACAAAAATTATCTTCTAAATAGTCTTCCCAATGTAACATTTCATATAAGGAAATGAAAAACAATAAAAAAAGGAAAACAAACAAAGCCATTCATAAAATACAGATTTCAAATTAAATAGTAGGTTTTCTTTAGTTTTTCCTTTACATCTTTAGTTACATTTCATTAGTTGTTTTCAAAGTTACTGAGATAGTTTACCAACTGTAAGTTTGACAGTTTCCTTTCTTCTTTATAAAGTATAAAGTAATTTAAACATGACATAAACCTGCTGCAAAAAAATGTTATCCAAACCTCCTATGTCCTCATTGGTGTCATGGAGGATGGAGCCTAAGCTGATAACAAAACCTATATGTTGAAATAAATCACATACTATACTGTATACTATAAATTATTGACTACAGTGTTTGATGTAAAATTCCGATTGCAAGCTTTGGCACATTCGATTCCCCTTTAAACTGGTAAACTAGTCTCTCAGAAACATCTAACAAGATTAAGAGGTGAGTGCCGCATAACTCTCTCATCCATGGCTACCCGTTTGTAACACAGAAAGAGGCCATTTCTATGGAAATGCAATGTTTACACGCATGGGAGAAGTCTATTATCTGCCATTTTGAAAATGTTATGTGCACACCGCTTCCTGGTGTTCCTACCTCATATTGCTCTCAGCGTTTTCTTCCTTCTTTTTCTTTTTTTTTCCTCCCATGTGCTCATCCAGAGGAAAAACAAATGGTGTAAACGTCTTTCCACCTGATTAAGCCCAAACTCTCGCTTTCCTCTACATGTCTATGTGTTTCAACTAAAACAGCTCTCTGGTGTTCTCAAAAACTTCTCTCAGAAGCTGAATGGAACCTTTTTTTACCTTGAAAGCATTTAAATGGAGCCAAAGGATTGGGCTTTTCTCTCTCTCCACTCTAGCAAGGTCTTTTAGGAGTTCAAGAGTGTTTGGTGGAGCATGAAGTTACAGAGGAAGCGATGTGTCCAATGCAAGTGAATAAAGAGATAGTAATGCATCGACAGCACCACTCCTCGCCAAGAAAAAGGAAAGAAATCCTCTGAGATGAGACATCTCATAATATTTAACTCTGATTTGAAGAGTCATTTAAAAGTCATAGTAGTCAATTTGTAACACAGTTTGAAAGGACCCATATGGCTGAGATCATTAGTCCCATGGTTCTTGTTTCCTGTGTGCACAACTTGTAAGGTCCAAACGTTATAACTCCTAACCTCAACTCCTAACTTAAGAGTGTTTGAGTGTTTGAAAGCTATCCTCTGACTGAAAATACCAATTTCAAGGTTAAAAAAAACTATGCTAGCAACTGCTCGTGTAGTTTACCTCATCATAGGAACAACTGAGACCAATCAAATATATGGATGTGGATGTAATTTACAAGCAAGCTAAACGAAACTAAACGAAACTCAAATTTGCAGAGACTTTTTTTTATGTTTGTGAAACATCCATTACAGTAGTTGTATGATGGTAAAATCATATACAGATATACATGTATTATTATTATCATTATCACAATGCCAGAATGATACAATCTGACGATAATATAGTTTAGCATAGCCAGATAGACTCCTTCTTTTCTCTGCAAGCATGCTCACCATACAGACAACACAACTGCACTTTGCCAGGAGATGCCAGAATTTAATCAACAGCTTGAAGGTGAATAAAACATTTTTCTAAAGGGTTTTTGGGCCCTAGTGGCCTTTACTTGAAAGTAGCTTGACAGGAAAGGAATCAGAGCGAGAGAGAGAGAGAGAGAGAGAGAGAGAGATGACATGCAGTAAAGGACCACAGCTCAGAACACAAACCAGCTGAGTTGAAGACTTTTGGCATCTGCACATAGGGCACCCGCTCCAGCTGAACTATCCAGCACCCGAGATGACTGAAACATCTGATGTCTGTAATATGTATTTGTAATTCTGTATCTTGGGAACTTTGGGTTGTTTGAAATAAGCTCTGCTTGTTCATGAGTTGGTCTGAGAGGTTCCAGTCAGGATCCCAACTTCCAAAGGAAGAGTATTTGTCATGATTGCAGAACTTAATTGAACATGCTTAGCATTGTTTTACAACTACATTTGACATATTTTTTTGTGATGTAACAGATAAACTTTCATATTTTACCCAACTAAGGATCTTTTTTGACTAATACCCAGATACTACATGACAGATGATTTTACTTACCTCTTAAACCATGTATGTGTGTATAATTTACTCTTTCATATGATTTTGCCTAAATTATACAAATTGGCTTTTTACTGTTACACACAGCAACACTGATTTAGTTTCAAAAAGTCCTTTTAATTAAGGTTTCATAAAATGCTGCTAGTGTGCCTTTGAAACAAAGCTACTGTAGTTCAACAAAGATCAGAAAGTCACTTGACTGGTTCCACATATTCCAGCTTAAAAATGAATTTAGCATAAACTAGAGACAATTTGAAAAAAAAAAATGGTTGCATCAGCTGACACTACTCCATGATAAAGTTTCATTCCTTTGATGAATACAGTGCGGGGCCACTGTGTACGCATAGTTGTGACCTTATCATGCTGTCAAAACCTGTACATAAACAGATGAACATAAACACATCTAAAGTAACCAGACACTCACGTTGTGAGTGTAACATCAGACATGCTGTCATCGTTTATAAATCCTATCTTTGGCTTAAATCTTAAGGCGTTACTACTGTGTAACACCCTGAGCTTTTAGACAGAGGTTTTGGCACTTGCATGCAGGTTTGGACTCTGCGGTCAGGACACATGTCTACGCTACTCTCAGTAAAGCTGGCCATGCCTGGTGTTGAACACACTGTCACACACACCATCTGTTACCTCCAGCGTTCTTGGCCTGAACAAACATGGCTATGAGTAGGTAATGGTGCAGACAAAAATTCTGACCTTGACAGTGTCTCCTGTGTGTGACCAGAGGTAGATTGATGAGAGTCAGTACTCCTTTTGATTTTGCTTTGTTTGACATAGGTGACAGAACCCCTCGTTGCCTGGAAACCTGTCTATCTCAATGTGGGATGACAGAGGGGGGGCTTTGTCTGCCTCTCTTATCTTATTGAACTTCAAAGATAAACATCAAATTAACTCAATACATGATTTTTTTTCTTTTGATCATATGTTATTGCTGTCAAATGCCATTACACATATTTCTTTTTTCATGTTCCATTTACTTATGATTCTTTAAATATATTCATTTCAATGCTTTTCATTTTTGGCACTTTTACAGATGTATAATTCCTACAGTTGGGTTTCTCATTTTAAATCATTTTGAGCCTCTTATTTATTTATTTATTTATTTATTTATTGAATAAATCATATGTAGGATCTATTAATAGAACCATCTAGTATGCAGTACCTTTACTAAAGATACTAATAAGATACTAATGGGTGATTGAAGGAAGCATCTGTTTGTAACAATTTATCACAACTAGACCAGGTAATTTCTGGTGAAACTGCAGAAGGGTTGCTGAGACAGCTTATTCTTTGTCTCTTGCTTACTAAAATTTTAAACTGAATATAAAAAAAAGTGGGATTAAAAAGAAGAGAGATGATCGATGTTCATTATCAAATGCACATCAACTGTGAGTGGTTGAGGTTGCCTGAGTGTAACAATCTACATCATTCAGCCTGAAAGCAACCCTTACCGATGTTGCATTGTTACACAATTTTTTTAATAGGGTAAAATGCTATGAATGAGGTAGTGGAAGTCTGAAATACAAGACAGACTCACCATTAATCAAAATGAAATGTTATTCCAATCTCTAAATTTTCAATGAAAAGTCCAACCAATCCTTGCAGTGGGACCTACACCTAGGATTGGCTGAGGGACCTGCCCGTCAGACCTTTGCTTCCACATTAGGAGGCAGAGGAAAGGGTGGGGGGGAGGGGGGGGGGGTTATATTCAAATAATTTTGCTGTGCTTTCTGAAATGCAAGATCAGTAAGGGTTGCTTTAAAACAGGGATTGTTCTCCAAAAGAGTTTGTTTAAGCCCAAACCATGATCTTATTCTGTTATACAAGCAAAGTCATGTTATTGTCAAACCCAACTGTAGCTAAGGACCAAAAGTGTTTTATATGTACCGGTATGTAAGTTAGAAGTGATCAACCCTTTCTTTGGTCGTCTACTGCATTATAAAGGACTGATTGAATGAAAGCGTTGTGTACTACATTCTGTTCAACCAGTCCACCCTACACTTTCAGTTTGTTGGGGGTATTCAGCAAATCAGCTCTGATGTGGAAACATTCCCAAAAGTTGCATTTGCCTCCTGGCTTTTATAGGGGTCATACTTTTCAGGAGACCATAAGGGGGCATATTTAAAGGTGTGAACATGTGACATTTATTAACTTTCTGTCAGAGGACTTTTTGCAGCCTCCACCAATTAAACTTTAGACAATCAATTCAATGAAGCATGAACAGTGCAGCCATAGTTGCCAACATACCTTCAGTAAGACTCCATATACAATATTTGCCTGCATGATGCTGAATTTGATAAGGACATCTTTTTTTGTTGTATGATAGCCATATACATGTACAGTATATCTTGCTTGCAAAACAGATTTTCTTTTGTTTGTTGTCTTGTGCATCTTGCAAATATCCAGCAGAGTCAGCCACAAATTAAACATTTAGTTGAGCTATCAACCAATTTTCTGGAGAAAAAATGTTACCATTTCACAGTTGTTGTTGTTTTTTTTGGGTTTTTTTTTTTTTTTTTTTTACATTTTACCCTGTAAAATGCTCACCTTGTTACCTAGTGATGCTTTGTGTCCAACATGAAGGATTTTGAAAAGATTGATTTTTTTCTTTTAACCGCCACCAAATTTTTTTTGTCACGAATAGTTCGTCCCGCCAGGGACTAAGATGAGATTGGATTTGCAGAGTTCAAAGCCAAACTTTATGAATCAACAACTTGACACTGAATTGAAACTTTCTCAGATTAAGCCGTGTACATTTTTCCAATGCCCTCTCCTTCCAGCCTTGAGATGGCTTTTTCTGTGGCTGTGCAGCATTTTCTGTAAAAATCTTATTGAAAAAGTTTTTACTAGGCTTGCATGCTTTGCTTGTTTTGTTAGATGTGCTTCTGAATTGATATTAACTTGATATGTGTCACTGCATATGAATGAAGCTATTTGCTACAATTAGTAGCAAAGTTCTTGAGGGATTCAGTCTCAAGTCAATTAAATTTGTCTTGGCAGGTCTTGGGGTGGTTATTAATTCTCAGATAAGTTTATCTATCATTTTATCTTGAAATTTTAAAGATGGGATGTGCAGTGGAATAAAGCTAGATCCTGCCAAACACTGAAATAATTAATATTGTTTATCCACAAACTGGATTTCTTTTTCTTTAATGGAGAAAATGTTGTATAAAAATGTCCAAAAAGCCTTTGCTACACCAAGCGAGAATAAACGGGTTGACAAAAGTCACAATAACAACAAAGACGTTACCATGGAAAGAAATTTGACCATTTTGAAAAAGCGTTATCTGATGGATGAGATCAATCTAGTTTAACGCCCACTTTACACCCCCTCCTTACACATTCATTTTTGTCATTGTCTACAATTATTATTCGATCTTCTGCTGTCAATGCAGTGCCAAAAAATGGTTTAATTGAACCTCTGGATCGATAGCACCTGACACAGCCTATTTCATTCTCATCTCACGGTGAAGCACTGCATTTATAATGCTATTGACTATATTGAGCACAATTGACAACAAGGCAGGATAAGCACCTCAGGCACTGGGTAAGAATAAAGTGCCATTTCTTTACAGCTGTACTCCTTTGTAATAGCTTTTTAAACCATGAACATGAAAACAGAACCCAGCAACTAAAACTCAAGGACTTTATTAAATTATTCTATCTACCTCATGTGTTTTTGTGGCAGGATTTTTAAACCTATAGCCATACAGAAATTTATAGGAGAATATATTTGAAAAAAAAAATGATTACACATTAGATTAAATGGCTTAACAAGAACAAATCTATAAATGTTTAGGTTCAGGAGCAGTGTTGCTTATTAGAGAATTATCTTAAGGATTTCCATTTTATCTTCATTTTTTTCTCAGTTTAACCAAACCTGGCAGACTGTATCTGATGGACACACACATTAGGAAAAATAAGCACTCAATGTTGAACGAAATTATTGTTCATGTAAATGCCATTAAAAAATATAATGAAAATCCATATAAGATAGGGTACTTGTAACCTGCCCATGAAAAGATTACTGAAAGAAAACAAAAACGGAGAAGGAATGAAGAAAAACACAAGTAGACACAACAGAACATCGCAACCAATTGTCCTTTATCTAAACTGCCTGTGAGATTTAGTGTGGAGATATGTTGTGCGTGTTTTACATTCGCGGGGTAGTTTCTCCCAGGGCAGTGGAGTGGATAGGAGGGGCTGAGCTGTGCGGCACCGTGCAGCTACTCACCTCTGACTGAATCCCATCTCCACCTTTCATCCCTCAACTTGTCCCGCGCGAGGATGGATGCCTTTCACCGCTCTCGGACCCGGTGAAGTGTCAGGAGAGGGGGGGATGGGGGGGGATGCGGTCGGACGGCGGAACCGTCAGTGAGTGGAGTGCGTTTGGGCGTCGGTGATGTTTGAATTGGTGACTGCAGGAACCGCCAACGTGTCGGCGAATCGACAGACCACAGCTTACTGGTGCGCTCTTGGAGAGGAGGAACGGACATGTGAAAGAGAACGACTTCCCCTCGGCGCCTGAAATAACAGTTTTTGGTTGTTTTTGGTGAGCTAACCTCACGCAGTAAATTGTCACAAAGTGGCACAAGTGAAAGCGGGACTGGTTGATTGATTAATTGATTGCTTATTTTCTGCTTGAGGAGGAATTCATGCGCCGATAGCTCACGAGGCCAATATGCCAGAATGGGTTCTCTACAGTATTTATTTCTTTGTGGACTTCTGTACAGCCAATCCGAAGGTAAGTTTATGACTGCATCTTTTACTTTAGATTGTGAATTCACTTGAGCTAAAGGGATCGAGATATGACCTAAAGCGTAAGCTACTCTATAGTTTTGCAGCTAAGTGCACCAAGAAGATACTGAGTACGGTGCATGCTTTACAGAGGATTTTCTCTTCCTGCTGAATTAGTGTTTATGATGTGAATGCAGCATGTCACAGTTGGCTGATTTAGTTCTGATGTGAGACATTGCTCCAGGCCAACTCCTCAATGGCTTCGTTAGAAAAAGTTGCTTATTTATTCATGAGGGCTGCTTTAATTGAACTCATTCCTTACGAAAATGAAATTTTCTATGTAAATTTACTATTTTATGCCCGTGTGGTTTTTAATAGGCAATACTCGTCAAAATCAGTCTAAGCATTTGAGCTCAGCATATCTAAAAGGGAGATTAATCTGTTTGGTTTTAATTTATACTCACTAAGTCTGGTTCTGTTAGTCTTTTCTGGTCTTTCAAAGGTGTTGCAAACCTAATAGGCTACTTCCAGACTGCTCATAGTTAGCTTAATTTTTGTTCATGTTCACCGATTACTGTAATGCTCAGGATTCTCATTTAAGTTGAAATGGGCTAATTATGTGTCCCGTAGCACCAACATCTGACGTCTGTACAATCTGGAAATTTGTTACTTACACACGCAATCCATATACCTTATTCTATTTTGTATACTTAGTTCAATTATACCGAAGCTACTTACAATTCTGGGAAGAAAGTGGTGTCCCTTCCATGAAAACTGTGACACTGCCTTAACCCTTCAGTGCATAAAGCATAGAAGTGTGTGTGGAATTACATTTGTTGAAGTTTTTGGTGATCTACAACACAAAGTGGGGGTGACTGAGTCTGTTTCCTACGCATCCTGATAGTGTATTGATAGAATCTAAACAAAGCAAGGTTATGATGCTGCTGTGCATCCTTATTACACTCAGAGTGTTGAGTATGTGTTGACATAATGCCATGGAGGTGTTGATTGTATTCTAAGGTCACTTTAGAGGCTGCAGTGTTTTTTTTTTTTTTTTTTTTTTTTCCTCATACACTTAGCCCATTACTGTTTATACAGAAGAAGGCTGAATAAAAACTTTCAAACACAGGGTTGATTGCAGAGCTGTATAGTTTATGTTTCCTGATATCTATTACCTTGCACAGTGTACATTTCAATTGATGTATTTTTGTTGCCAAAATTCTGTGAGACATCTATGAGAAGGAGGCTTTAGTATCCTCTGTTTGTTTTCATCTGACTGACTGCTTTGGTAAAAAAAAATATGGATAAACTGATCTGTGACAGTTCGCAGCGTGAACATAACATTTCTGACATGTAGACAGGGTGTGTATCTTGACTACTTGAATATTTGATAAATCTTACTGATTTCAAACATGTCTTTGGGAGTGACTTGACATTTCAAACCTGATTTTTAAACCATAGAAAATACTTGAATGACAAGTGCCCTTTACTTGACAGTCAAATTAATCTTTCAGTTAGAAACCCAAATTGAGTTTTTCTGAACTCTACTGCTAGAAGGCTGTCACATTAAATTGACTTTTACCACAGTAGCCTCTGCCTATAAGCCCTAAAATAGCCAGTTTCCTTCTACAAGTTCTTGATTTTCTGCTTCAGCACCATGGATAGATCCCCATAAACAGACAAAACGTACAGGGGAAAATAAGACCCTGACATTCATGCTTAATAGTTTAATGCAGTCACTACAAAAGATTTAACCCCTAAAAGCACTCTGCGTCTACAGCTTATCTCAGGAGTCTTTATCATTGAATATTTAACCTCTAATAGCTCACACAAGCAAGAGACAATCAGGCTGCCATGCATCCACGTATAATTTAAGGAGTAAAAGAAATTCTTAAATCTATCCATGCTGCTTTTATTATAGCATATTCAGGGTTGTGGGCCGCACAGAGCATGAATTGTGCAGCAGGCAAGCAAACCGCCTTAACAGTATGCCAGTCCATCACAGGGCCAAAAGACTGACAGGACCCCACAAGACCTTCTTGCCGTTAGATGACGGCACCAACTGCTGAGCCAGTGTGCCACCCACAACTTAAATCGTCTAATTTAAATTCTGTTGTCTGACAGCACCAGTCTGAAAAGCCACAGTGCAGACAACCAATTAGACAAAGTCAGTGTTCTACAAACTGTGTGTTTGTTTGTGCGTCTCTTATGGATCCGCATTAATATTGTTACTCAGCAGACATATACATGGGTTTTTAAAAGCATTCTTAAAACACAGTGTATCACCACGGTTCTGCGTGTTGTTACCAGCTAATGGAATGCTTTTTGTCAACAAACCTCTTAACATTATAGATGTCACATCAATTCTACTCACATTTACGACTTTATTTCAGTTGCTGTAGCAGGTTATCACCATGGTTGCCTTTGCAATTTATATGTTTGTCATCGTCAAAGCCTAAAAGATGAGAGACAGTGTAACACCCCTTTCATGTATTTATATCTTATTTATTTCTTTGCTTTAAAAGAACCTGCTTTAGCAACTCAAACATCACACTCTTGGTTGTTTGCATGCACACAATAGTAGGTAGACCTTTTAGCACAGTTATTATAATGTGTTCATACACCATGAAACAGATGAGGGTTGGTAGGCTGTCATATCTGTAAACGTTGGCCCTACATTTGGGCCGTTGTGGTTTGACATTTAAAGGTGGAAATTATGAAATAGAATCGAGCTTCGCTGAGGTTGGTCATCTTGTAAGTGGAACGAGTAAGCAGACTTTGGAATGCGTCACTACAATTCATCACAGCAGGAAAAATGAGATTCTTGTGCCATTTACAAAAGATTGATGATCAAATAGTGGTTTTAAAATGTAAATATTATGCATGATGATACAATAATGTAGAGTCTTAGAAGGAGAAAGAAGTGTAAATATGTTTATCCCCTGTATTATAGTAGAAAATGAAAAAAATCAGCGTAGCAGTTGCTGTAATACACCCACTGAGACAACATGTTTGATAATGTCAGTGTCTGATGAAAATGTGTTAATGAAAAAGCTAATGAGATGTAATGACTTTTCCGCTCCTGTCTGTGAAAGTAAATACGAAAGCTTCAGTGGTAGGACAGCTTATAACAGCCAATAAGAACCTGACACTAATTATGATTCTTTTCAAGGACTTTGATAAAAAAAACAACAAAAAAATACAGTTTTATTCCACCAGCTGCATATAAAAATAAAACTGTGCAACATTTTTGGAGTAAAGGGGATGTTTATTTAGCTCTAAAGGGTGGAATAGTGTGCATTTTGTGACATTTGTTTGTAAAGTTTCATGAAACTTAACTTGGGAAGCCATGTTTATCCTTTCAGACACAGATTTTCTGCATTTTCTGGCTCACCTGGTTACAAGTCCTGCCCCTTTTACGAAACATGTTGCACACTTGAAAGACTCCACCCACAGAGACACATCACCTTGAAAGCAATGCTATGAGTTAGGAAACAAATTTTATAAAACCATCAACATGAACGCAGGGATTTTTCTGCCATGAAAGTTAGGATAAGGACCTCATCAGCTCTTCTCCTCTTGTTTTCCATCAGGGTCTCGTCTTCGCCAGGAAGATTCCCCTCCTCGCATTGTTGAACACCCTTCTGACCTCATTGTATCCAAAGGGGAACCAGCAACTCTCAACTGTAAAGCAGAAGGCCGTCCGACTCCAACGGTGGAATGGTACAAAGACGGCGAGCGTGTTGAGACGGACCGTGAAAACCCCCGGTCCCACCGCATGCTGCTGCCCAGCGGGTCCCTCTTCTTCCTGCGTATCGTCCACGGACGGCGGAGCAAGCCAGATGATGGCAGCTACGTGTGTGTGGCCCGGAACTATCTGGGAGAGGCTGTGAGCCGGAACGCATCTCTGGAAGTAGCACGTAAGTCAACCTTTCATCACTTTTTATCTCGGTGTGAAAGAAAACCTAGCGCCGCATGAAAGAAAAATGGATATTCAGCAGTGTGATGAGGTTGGTAACCTTTTCTGGGGTTCAGAAAACATGAAAATGTGGAAATGTTGCCTCTAAAAAAGTGTAGATTTGCTGTTAAATTAAGCATAATGTATCGGGGCAGTTGTTCTTTGGGAGCCATAGAGGATGTCATCTGTCATATTATCTGCAACCTCACCTTGCAGATGAACCTACAAATGCATGATGGTGTGTGTGTGCGTGCTCAGCCTGTGCATGCATATGTGTGCAAATATGTTTTGCAGACTGTTAGTGAGACCTGTTTGGATGACCTGTTTGAGTAATGTATGGGCAAAGCTGTGAACTGCTCCAGGGAGGAAGAGAGAAGGGGGCAGGATTTTAACCCAGCTAACTCCCTTTCACTGGTTGGATTTGGAAAGATGCAACCAGCTCCCAGCCAGATCTCTCCCTGTGTGGGAGAAAGATGCTCTGGGCTATTCACATTTCCATTATGTGCTAAACTGAGCTGATTTCTTGCCATGAACAAGATGCACACATGCTCAGACGCACACACTGATATACATGCGAGCACACACAAACACCCTGTTTCCTGCTCATTATCTTGCAGTTTGGTGTTATGCTAGATATTTCCATTCAGGAATTCTTTGTTGAGTTGGGGAAAAAAGTTAAGTAAAAAAGATAGAATAGTTGGATGTATTGACTTGTCTAAGATGGACCATAAACTGCAGTTTTCTGTGATAAAAAAATAAATTCTCAGAGATGGAATAATGGTCCTTGTGAGGCTGAAGTGACTTTTGCTGATTCGTCACCCAATCTGGATCTGTATGAGACTTTATGGGGGAAATCTGGGGAGGAAAAGAAAAGAAAGAAAAAACCGATAAGAGCCATGAACCCACTGTAATAGTAAGTAGCTCAGCTGTGGTCCTCATCATCTCCGCCTTATTGCTATTTCCACATTAGACACATTCACTCCTATATTTCATAATCATAAGTGGCAAACTGCCCCGGAAATGCCATTCCTCATGGCGATGCTGCCTGTCTGATCCATCCTTGAAGAAGATTATTTTTACTTTCCTGTGTTTGTATGAGTGTATCAAAGCACATACAGTAGAAGTGACTTTCAGAAACACAAAGAGAGAGCGTGGTGTTTGATATGGTACCAGATTACAATCGTGTGCTGATGCAACTTTAGGAGTATCCCTGCCAACCTGCAATCAGAACTTACACCGCACTGCACGTCACATTGACACGACACATCTCCGGTTGTACAGTTGCGTTTGAGGATGGTGAATAATTCTCTCTCATAAGAAACCAGAGACCCAAAACTGTCTTTACAGTGTCAAGAGACTAATGCTATGGCTGCTTCACTGATTCCCTTGACTGAATAGAGGGCGACTTTATGAACACAATGACTGTGTCAGAGTGATTTTGTGAGGATTTTCTGGTTCTCTTTGAATACAATGAAGCTCATTTGTATTTCGCCGCTCAAACAGACATTTTTAATTCATTTTCTGATTTCATTGTCATATTCTTTGTTAGTGTCAGAGTTGAATTTATTATTGTTGAATAGTGTTTTCTCCAATCTCTTGTTGGAAGAAATGCATGGCATTTGTATCGGCAATGCATATTAAAGGGGAAAAAAACTAACCAACATGATATATTGCTTTAAATGTGGAGTACCAAATGTACAGGAGCTAAATCGAAATATCATAAAGTAAAGCTTCAATCATTGCCCCAGAGCTGCTCTAATGTTCCTTGAAATGCTGTCATGTGGGTCTTGGATGATGTATAGTGTTGTTTAGAATTGCTGAAGCCATTTCAGAGACACATTGGCTTGCATTTGGTTACATTTATGAATACAGTAGCATCCTGGATGAGTGAAGACAACTTGAGGGATCAACGTTTGCTCAGGAAAGTCGCATCATATTGCCTCTGAATTCTTTGGCATGTATAGGAACAGCCATAACACCGATGCATACTCTTACTCTTGCTCTAAACATTCTTTTTCAAATATCTTTGATCAGATTACTGTGACTTTGTGAAATTTCTAGGTGCCACGATCTTGTCTGTTATCAGCCAATTAGCTCTCTGTTTCATTATTTAGTGGCATCTGAGATGCCACCACATTTTCATTTATGTTGTTTATGTCGTGTTGTCAGAAGGTTTCATTTTCTAGGTTTTCTCTAACATCAAAGACTAACCATGGCAGCCTCTGGTCCTCTTTGTGTAATACAGAATATCATGGCTGCAAGGATGCATAATCACATGACTCCTCCAGGGGCTGCAGGTTCCTGCCAGTGTTGCTGTAGCCAAAGTCGTCATGCAAAGCTGCGGGTGGGAGCAAAAGGGTAGATGAATGTGCTGTGGGGTTGATTTGACAGTGAGTACAGCTCCAAATAGTCAGTTTCTTTATGAGCCCGCAAACATCTGCAAATTTTCTAATGGGTTGTAGCTTTGTATCTCAACCAGTGGTTTGGAAAATGTAGCTAACCAGAGGGGTGCCGGTCCCCCCTGTGTGCATTTGTGCTGTACAAGCTCAATTTTGGTGGTTCATCATGCATTTTGTGGACTTCAGTTAGACTGGAATTTGACAAGGTATTGTTCATTCCATCTGATGGAAAACACTTCAGCTGTTTAAGATGGCAGGGGGGCTTAAAATATGTAAATTATGCAGATATGCCAGACAAACCTTCAGCTGGCAGGTTGGCAAAACAAATAATATACCTCATAACATTTGTTTCTTATTAATTAACCACTCTTTACTCAAATATTTATTGATACTCATTTGTTTTCCAGTTGTGTTTCATAGGGCTGTATCGGTTAGAAAAACATCCGATAAACTGACTGTGGGCAGGATGACAAAAAGCAGAAAAAAAAACCCAGCACACACCCAAGATGTCTTTTTTTAGCTAGGGAAATGAATTAGAATTAAATCAACATAACTTATTTGCTTCATTACGTTGCAACACGTCATGTTACAGTTAGTTTTAAAGCTTTTGCCGATAACTCGTTGTGCCTAATCATCTCCCTTCAGGCTTATTTCAATATGACTGTGATCTCTGCTGTGACATATTTTTTTTTCCATCTGCATGATTATTTTATCTCCGTTAAATCTTTCACCATATTGTTCTTTCTAGAATGATGGATTTGCAAGGGAATTGTATTACACTCAACCCATAGCTTACTTTAGTTCAAAATGAATGCATTAACCCTATTCCAGCACTCTTTTCTCTGACTGGAAATCAGTAAGCCAAATAAGGACGCAGAAGAGAAGAAAATCTGATCCCTAGGCCACTGGGGAGTGGGGGGGGGGTATTTATGGCAAGGGGCTAGTTGACCATCACAAGTCGCAAATGCGAAGTATTTTCACCCTTGTTGAAATTCTATTTCCTGAACACCGATGCTGGGTGAATATTCCACACAAATGATAACATCAGCCATTTCACCAAGAAATGAGGCCATGTCTTTTTTTATTATTAGTGGCTCTTGCTTGATAAACAAGATCCATTGTGTTGTAGGATGTCGCTTGATTCCCACATGCAAGTATGGAATTTAATATTCAGCGGGCACCTGGTGTCAATGTGTAAACACTTTTCTCATCCTCAAGTCAGCTAAGTCAGACACAGCAGCAAAGCTGCGCTTATACTGTAAGCAACATCGATGAAGAACCGGCAACCTCCAGGCCACCAGTGGACTGGCACTAATGATCAGAGTGAGTGGCTGTTGATGGAATTAGAGCAGCTCCCTCAAACTATTAAGAGGGGACAGATAGAAATAAACAGTGATGTGTTGAAGGGAGGTGTGGGTGGAGGGGCGGCTAATGCAAGGGTGTTCATTAGCAAAAAACTCAAGAAGATGAACCTTCTTCTGTTTGACTGTGCCAAAAGAATTAGAGTTATTGTCACTCAGCCTGATAAGCAGCAATCAATGTCTTGATGGGGGGTTTGTTAGTGCATTTCATCATCATATGAGGATTAAAGTAAATGGACATTTATTTGAAGTATTAGTAGAAATTGTGGAAAGATTGATTTTAATTCACTTCCTTATGGTACAGTTGCAAACTCTGAGGCAAGTGCTACACAGAAGAGTAAATATTATAGTAGGTTTAAGTGGATAAAAACAAAAAAAAAACGTTTTTAATGGGAATGGGAGAAATGAATTTACAATCTATTAAAATGAAAACCAGCTAATAAAACTAAGACTACAACAATGTTTGTGGTGCTAATTGGCTGTTACCTTGAGTTTAATGTGTACATCAACTCATCCTCTCAAATAGAATGGTAAGCTAATTGTTGTTCACAGTTGCGTTGCTTAGTTCACCATCTTAGTTTAGCATATTAGCGTGCTGACATTTGTTTTTTAAGGCCTGAATAAACACAACGCAGCTGGGTGGATCTAGGTGGGTTCTTCCTTCAAATGGCTCGCCAATCTATCCAATAAATAGTTTATGAGACACTCACAGAGCATAGTCCACTTCCAAGGCCAGCTCCTTACCTTGCGATTTTTAAAACAAAGACTCTCAGTTGCTCTGAAAAAAAAAAAAGAAAAAAAAAATCTGGCCTCAGTTTTTGTAAAACCTTGCTGTCAACTGGAGGAAAAACTAATAGAGGTAAAAAAAAAAAACAACAACAACAACAACAAAACGTATGTGCGTGTGGCACTAGTGAAGGTTAAAGTTTGTGTACCAAATACAATATGAAAGTTTTGGTCTATATACAGTCTATACTGTACTGTATGTTTGAAGACTTGTTTTATTTTGATATACAATTGTTTCTTTTTTTTTTATCACAGAATATTAAGAACTTTGTGTTGAATTTGGCAGGTGCTTTATAAATAAAGTTTGGTTTGATTTATTTGGTAATGGCAGTTTACTAAAATGGCAGATATGAGAAGGATAAAGTTACTCCAGTTCTGGAAATGGCTGATGTACACTGGAAACAAACCTGTGTTGCCTTAGTTGCTAGCATAATTGAAAGCACAAATAGGGAGAGGAATGAAGAAAATGATCACTTTCTTAGTAGTTTTGTTTCCATCAATTCTTTGTTAAATCAAAAAACAGATCAGGGTTTTGTTTCAATGATTAGATAGATCATGATTTGGAGAGCAAAAAGGAATGCTAATTAGCTTGTAGCTTTGTTGAATGCTACTAGCAATATTTATAACTTGTTTTTGCAAATGTGCAAATTGGCTTGAATATTATATTATTTGTGTTTCTTTTAGAAAAAATGCAAGCCAAGGTAACATTTTTTTTTATATTAATAATTAATTTAATCAAATACTGGATACTGCTGAAAGAAGTAAAACTAACCACCCAGTCTGTTTACCTGGACAGAATTTGAAAAGCAAAAGTTACAGTTTGCAGCATTAGGTTGTTTATTCTTACTCATATTGTAAGTTAATATGTCTTACAAAACAAACTAATGTTATGAGAACCAAAATTACTTACTGTAAATCGCTTTTCACAATATTTAAAATAAATGTGTGCTTTTCTCTTTTCAGTCAACATTAATTACTTTATTGTCATGAAAGTTGATTTTGTTTTTAAAAAATAACTAAATTTGACCTCCCCTTGTGTTGTTTTTCTCAACTTCCTTAATGCCAAGTCCTCTGCAAGGATGGACATTCCTCTGAGCCATTGGGCACTTTGCTGTAAACAACATAGCCTAGTTGGCATGATGGCATGATGACAGTCAAAGCCAAGCTTTCTCCAGGCATGAAATGGTCTTTTATAGCAAAGTACATCACATGGAAGTTACTATTTATCCATAGTTGTGTTTAACAACTGCCAAACACCATGCCGTTAGCTGATTAGAAGGTTTGTTTGTTCAAGCATCAAAGAGATTTAGTCATGAGTTGCGGATGAGAGTTTTGTTGTGAAACCAGAGATGAGGTTGAAGTCAGCAATTACTAACACTAAGCTTGCACTGGTGTCAGAAAAATGAAAATGTCCTTCCCTTATAATTCCCCTGGGAGGCTTTCTCTTGTACTCCAGAAATTTGGCAAGTTGCCTGTTGCCAACTGATAACGTCCAACGTTATTGCTTGCCAACCATGTGTGTTTTCAGGCAGACTGTCAATGTTTTGTATTAGTTGATAGGTTGGCCACCTTGCCAGTATGTCCCCATTCCAGAATCCCTGATGTGTTAGTACCTTTCCCATGTTTGCTTTCCTCTGCTTTGCTCTCGTTTAGCATGAACCAGATTCAGCATTTCTTAAAAACAAGATCTTTATAAGGTAATACAATGAAATCTGTATCCCATAATTTAGTCATATTTACTGAGTTGACTGAGTACAAACTTATAACTAATTATTTTTTGCTATTTATTTGCTAGCACAGACTAGATACTGGCAGCTTACTGACCATTACAACTCAACTTGACATCTGCAGAACACCATTTGATCAAGTTCACATAATTTTTGAGATGATGCAGGAAAGACACAGTGGCCATGTTTACACTGCCATTAAAAGTGGCCCATATCTGACTTTTTACTCTCAAGTGGCACAGATCGGGTATTTTCTTGCCAGTTTAAACACTCCAAACCACTTCAAATCTAATCTTTTCACATCAGATTTGGTCCACATCAGGAGGTGGTCCAAATCTGATCTGTATCTGATCTTTTTAAATGTGCCCGCAGTCTAAACAGCCATGTGACCTGTATCGGATCTGTATCTGGCCTTGACGTCATCTTCGGGAGACATACGTTGTTTGTGTGTGTGGGGAAAGAAGCCAGTGTTGTGATATTTGGTCAGGTGGGTAAAAGCTAGCTGCTCCTGCTACATGTTAACTGCTTTTCATCAAGGATCTTACTGACAGACTTTACACTATCCAAACCAGTTCAACTTTTATGTGGAGAGGCCAGACAGCGCTTGTTGGTGCCCAAGAGCCTTATGATTTTCAAAATCCTGGTTTACAAACCCGAGAACCTACAAATGGCCGGAAATATTGCTAACTCATTGGCTTACCATCACATTTCAACTACCTCCAATCCACAATAAAAACTTACACATGGTTAAAAGCTCCTAAATATCTGGTGCAGGATGGTATCAGACCTTCAGCTGTGGAAAGCTGTGGAGAGTTAACGTTCCAACAACAGAGAGAACATGCCGCTGTTTATGATTGTTTCGTTTATTAACACCACAAAGGAAAAAAAAGTCTGTGACTTATTTTAATAACACAGAGCTGAAAACTCGTAAGCTGGCTGTCTGGTTGTCTTGCAAATGTTTCCAGGTCGTCCTTTTTCTTTCTTTTCTCTGATGTGCAGACAAACACAACGATAGACAGGACATAGGCTGGAGATAATGGGTTGTTGCATGTTTACTTGAGGAAAACAAGATAAAAGCCGTAGTTGGATGTCCATTTTGTTTATTTAAATGAACAATGGTTACGTGAAGCATCTGGTCCCAATAACATTAAACCACTGCGGCTTGCCGGATTTTAATAATGTATTGTCTTAACTTTTCATAGATAAATATATTCAAAGTTTGGTCAGTTCACCAAAATAATAGTTTAAAAGCGTATGAAACAGAATCTGTGAGCTCCCGAGAGCTCTCCTATGGTTTCCACGAATCCCGTTTGATGGCAGGGGCCAGCATGTAGCTCGATGTACAGGGGTCAGTGGGCGGCCTATGAAATTAAACCCTATCTCTGTAGATCGGAACCTCCAAAGGCAAAGCACAAATTTATCTTTAAGGCGAGATGCTGTAGCAGCCGAGCCGGTAGCAGTTAGCCTGCTTTGCTTACGTTTTTGACAGCCGAACAACTACTTCTTCTTTTTTTCCATTCTTCTCCTTGTGCTGTTTTACTAGCGGCTGGTTGGCAGATAATGGTGCATTACTGCCATCACCTGGTGAGGAGTCACGTCATTACGAACTTACTCATACTGTGCATGCCAGTCACATTGGGGCCACTTTGAGCGTTTACAATGGAGTCTGAAAAAGGTCGGATTTAACCTGCAATGTAAACAGACATGATCTGGACCAAATCAGTTTCATGTCACTTTTGTGTCACTTTTGCCTGCAGTGTAAATGTAGTCAGTGATATTTAATGGCTTCTTCCCTCTCTGTGATATACGTGCTTGTTCAAACTTACAGGAATAGATAAAAACAAGAGCTCTATCATTAAAGATAAACACAAACCGATTTATAAACCTGCCTGTACACCTGCTTATAGCATAATTATTTAAAACCCTCAGGGGGTGATTACACACAAACTAAACTTTTCGGCTACATTTGTCATCCCAGTCAAAGTGCTGCTGTATTTTTCTTTCTCTTGCAGCGGGGGCAGCTTGCAGTTACTTGGCAGCCTGTAATCAGCCATCAATTACTTGTGTGCCCACCAGCAACATATAAGTATTTACTGCAGTAACGTAAAGGCCAATAAATAAACAGTAACTTGAAGACAAACCTAAAAGAATTACCCAGAAGTGTCCACTAATGTACTTCTAAGCTTGCTGGGTATGCATAAATCATATACTGTAGCTCGGGGTGTGCATACCACCAGCCCTGCTCTCCATTTCTGTTGTCAACAATGCAGCTATGGCCAGCCCCTGAGCTCATGCGATTAGACAGGAAGGGGAAAGCTGAAATACCCTTCAGCTTTTATCTGCACTGAGCTGAACTTTTTCCAATTCAAGAAGCTTATAGCTGTTTTTTGAGATTTGCACAAAGTACAACAGATATGCATAAAAAATAAATAAATAAATGATAAAAAAAAAAAAAAAGTTTCATTGCTTTGAAAATGATCACCAACATTCATTCTTTATACTCACTTTATACACTCTTTAGTTTTTGGTGGGTTTTTTGGTAAAGAGATGAGGGGAGAGATGCTGATGGTGGGGTGATCTAGTTATCTCGTTTATTTCCAATTACTGATCAACATAACCTGCATGCATACAGACTGAGGTGTCTGGAGGTGACAGCGCTTAACACTTTATCATTTTGGCTTCCCCCATGTGTCATCGGATACTTTATATTTCAACATGCTACCTTTGACCGAGACTCAGTGATTTGTGAATTACTGAGTTTAAGTCTCAACAGACCATACAAGTATGAATTCATACTAGTATGGCCTGCAGTCATTTTTACAGGTTAGCCACTAAGATAGTTTGTGGTGTATTGTGCTTTGGTCAATGTTACAGCAAGAGAATTTCAATAAAAGCATATATTTGCAGTCTTTTCTAATCCTACTATAATTTGTTATTGCGTCAGTTATCATTTCAAGATTAACAATGACAAGTGCTCCTATTAAGGCAGTGGAACTGGGAGTAATAATTTTTTTTTCTCTGTTTAAAGCAATCTTATTTTATAAAAGTGCACACAGAGGTAACCTGTGTAAGCAAGCAGAACTAATTCCTAGTTTTTTCCCCCTTTTTGGCTGAAGACAGAGAGATAAGGGGCTAGCATCTGGTGCTAACTGGGCCATGTTCACTCCTTGGAGGTCTGTATGTTGTGAGGTACGGTAAGTTAGCTAAGGGCTAGCATCTGGTGTTAATTGGACCATGCAAACACCTTTAAGAGCTCTGTCTTGCACTTTCTTACAGTTGGTTGGAAGAAACATATGTCTGGCGTGAAGAGGCACGCTATCTCGATTTAATGTGTTTAAGCTTGTTGTTGCTGTTAAATTGTGAAACAGCTGCATGTTTGCAAGAATTCAGGGGAGTACTCCACCTTACATGTTTGTTTCTGCTTTTAATAAATACTCACATTTGTTTTCCAAATTGGTGTTTTGGCAGTTTTACATCAGTTTTAATATTCAGATTGCAGGATATGAAATGATAGTTTTATATATCTTTTATATATTTATTTTTGTATTTATTTCTTTATTGTTTATGTCAATATTGATATGAAAACCTGTATACTATTAGTAACATACTTAAATTAATATTTTACTTTAATTTTGAGCTATACACCTGTTGAAAGAAGCTGAATAAATCCTTTCCTATAGCCAGTAGCAACATTTATTCTCAGTGTGCCGAGCACTTCAGTGAACAAAGAACTGGAGCCTGTAAGGTATGAAAGGATGGCATTACATTGCATCACAGCTTTGACCACAGCTTATAAGAACAACCCTCTGAGTTGAGTAAGCTAGTTTATTGTTTTTGACTGAACCATGGATGATAGCTTCATGTAGTTGTACTTCTAGTACTGTAAGGTACCAGCAGTCTTGCAATGAGGTGCAATTAATCAGTCTTGTCTGTTTTGTTCACGAGTCATTGCTATATATTTCATTACCTCCTGCATGACGTGTTACACTGAACTTGCATTTTTAAGAACCAACAAAAAAGTAGAGCTAACAGTTGCTGCTATCACAGTCCTAAGATACACAAACTTAGCATGTGCTCCTCATTGTGTTCCCATTAATACTGACTGAAGCTGTGGGGAAAGTATGCAGATACTGCAGAGTCATTTAATGCAAGCTTAACTCCAGTTAAAGACATTACGATTGCACTCAGAAACCAGATGTTAGCTGTCTCTATGAATGTATGATAAAAATGAGTTTGGATTCTTTGTTCAAATGTAGTTAATTATGTAAATTACAGAGTGAATAAAATACATAAGACAGTCTTTGTCTGAGGCATCAACCCATGCTATACATCCAAGCACATTTAACAATATGTTTGCTGCATATGTTTGGATTGGTTTTGGCAAGGATTTTGTCACAAAATCTATTTTAAACATGAAAGATTACAGAATGATTCATTACATGCCACTGTCTACTCCCAACATAACATATTGGATGCCATACCCGGGACAATATTGTCTATAATTTAATGTGGTCATGTTCTAACATTTGAATTTGAAATATTGCTTTACATCTCCTTTTAGATGAGTTGGCACTGGCTTCAGCTAGTCCATTAGCAGACCCTCAGTGAGGACTACACACTTTCTCACAGCAACTTATTGCTACTGTGTAAGTTGCAGCTGTAGCTGGGAGCTGCTTCCTGTTTTCAGAACGCTAACGTCATTATTATATTATATAAAGTCATGTCTCATTATGAGGATATATACAGAGGGGATTACTGTTTGCAATATTTATACACACCCCCAGCAAGTTCATGTGTTCTCTGCATATATTTGTGGGCATGTGGAGTGTTTTCACTAATGTCTATGGGTGAGGCAGAGCGAATGTGGCAAAAGCTAAACAGTAATTTATCTGCAATCATTCCATAAAGTTTTTAAATGTCTAAGAGGGTTTCTTCAGGCAGATTCACTAAGAAAAGAAAAGTAATGTAAGAATAGAAAGTAAGAATAAACTGGCGGTAGTTGTCTGTCTTTGGTGATAACAGTGATGAACATCCCCAACCAGCCAGAGGGGGTTTGTAGTTCATTTTATTATTTATGTGGCCAACCCAACATTCTATCCAATCTAGGCCAAATCGCTGTTATAACTGCTAAGTGTCACTTCTAAAACTTCCATTCCCCTTTTCATTCACATCCATCACATCAATCCTCCCAGGAATCATCAACCACTCCATTTGACCCATCTTCTGATTCATAAGAAGTGGAGAGTGCCAGGCTCAGGGCAGCAATAAAGTGGCATCAGACTTCCCCCAGCATACACCTGAGTGAGTAAAAAGGACTGGGAATATCCGGAAACCTTATTTATTCATGAAATCCACTGGACCCCCCCAAACTCAGACTCTTGAGCATCTGTTTCCTCATGCTTTTTTACCTGTGATAGGTTATTTCATAAATAAATGTTCAAGATGGGGTAGGGCAACGTGTCCGGTCTACACCCCGATGTGTGCCAGTTCTTTCTTCACAGTTCCAATAGGTGCAGGGCGCATTGCTGTGCTTCCATTCTCTTTAGCATGTGTGAAATCAGCAATACCTACAGTTGCATGGACCATTGGCTTAGATGAATACTTAGGCAAAGTATGTACCGTATGTAAGGAGTCTTATGCACTGAGCTGATAATTAGCCATACAACACATCTTGAGTTTTTGGGAAGTTCATTCTTTCACCTTTGTCCCTTTGTCAAACTCAAACAGTACCTTTTTTATGTCAACTTGGATAGTTATTCAGCTGAATGAATAAGCATATGAAGAGGTAGGCCCCTGAGAAGACAAAGCTAAAAACTAATTTAATGCATCAGATACACAATTTCCCTTAATATATACAGTATATATATATATATATATATATATATATATATATATATATATATATATGTATCATCTTTTTTTTTTTACCTACAGGGTCTTCCTGTGTCCTATATTGTAGAAAATACATAACGGCCAGTTGTCTTTGTGATCCTTTCGTGTGCTTTTTTTCATTTATTTATTTATTTTTTTCCCCAGAAGCCAGTGACATGAGGAAACCCAGCAAGGGGGCCTTTTGTCTGTGCCAGTTTTTCACATCAGTTATAAGAGCTATAATGGGTCCACTTTTGGGGTTAGATTGGTGCTAACCATGCTGCACAGCATGCCTTACTAACCAGTTTTTTCTTGACTTGCTGTTCTGTATACTGTATTTATATTCTACTTATTGATTCATAGATTACCATTCACATTCTTTATAATGCATATATTTTTATCATTCTACTCCCTACTTACTTTCTCAAATATCCAATGTCCTCCCTTTTCCTGTGGAAATTTACATACACATTGAGTTTCTTGGTTGTTGAGTGAATTTTGCACCTTTTACTGTGCTTTGAAGACTCTTAAAGTCCTCCACTTCAGCTGCAAAATCCCTTATCTGAATTAAAAGTGATGGGGAACACATGTTGTGAGCTACAGTCTGTAATGGTTTAACGTCATACTTAAAGACACTTAACACCAACTTGCAGTGAAGAATGGCATACCGTGTAATTGTATTTTTTTTCTGTACAAGTGAAACATTATATTGCCAGAGACTCTTCAGACTTTTTTTTTTTTTTAAATTTCCACAACAGACTGGTTTTACTTCTGCTTATAGGGGGAAAAACAGTGGTTTTGTATGTTTAATTGAATTGGATGCATAATTTAAGATTATTGTTCTTTTAGCTTGTCCTCGCAGAACCTTAAATGTCCAAGACAAGTCACAGGAAAAGAAATGAGACACTATGACACCAAGACCAAATTAATCTGTATCATCATAAGGGAAGAATAGATCTGAGAGCGCCAACTTTTAGACTTAGAGGAAGTAATCAGCATTGATGCTGTGGCTAAAACACCAACTCACAATGTATGCTGGAAACAGTACAAGCAGCTGTTTTATGAAGCAATTGTGTTGCTGTGTAAATGATGCCCCCATAGTGTGTGGGTTAGCTTGGTCTCATGCTCCAGTAGTTAATGTGCACTAGTCCATTGCTGCAGATGTTGTCCGCATGGGGACTGGAACTGAGGAGTGACCAGCGGAGCTCAGCAGGGGGACGGTGGACAGTGTGTTCCAGAACAGATGTTTCCAGCCTTTGTGCATTTGTCATGTGAGCTTTAATCTGGTCAGTGAAGGGCATTAGAGTATACTGAAGGCAAAGGGGATAGATGCTGCATGCGCAGGGACCCCAGCTGTCCATGGCCTTGAGAAGACCCCACCAACCCCAACCCCCTCTCCAGAAAATCTAAATACATTCCCACATTCAGGGCCCTCCCAGTTAAAGCCATACTCGTATTCACACGCAAACCAAAAGCCACACAAGTCTGTAATTGGCTGAGAATTAGGGCACAGGGTGTATTGTTGAACCTGTGGAGATTATGCATTATGCTTGAATCTGTGGAGATTATGCAGAGCTGGGATATTATGCCTCCATTTTCTCTGATTGCCTCTTTGTATTATTTCCCATCTATGCTGTGGCAAATATCCCTCTCATTTTATCCTGCTTCTCTTCCTTAATATTGTAGCTCATTCTCTCCTCACTTTCCTCTCTACTCCCTTCTGTTCCACTCTCTCTCTCTTCCTCTTCCCCTCTCCCCACTATTTCCTTACTCCCTCCCTCTCCGTCTCCTCCTTAGGGCCTCTGGCTGTCTCCCCACAAGTGATGTTCTCCTGGCCAGATGATGCATGCATATCTCTTGTGTCTTCTTGATGCTAACTCACGTCGACATTTGCACGGCATTGTGGGATTCTGCTCTCGGTCATATTTCATGTAATGATGAAAATGATGATGGTGATGAGGATTCAGGGAGGGGTGTGGGGGGATGCTTCTATTTTCTGCCCTTGTCTTGTCTTCAATATCAATCAGCACAGTGTGAGAAGATGGTAGATAATGGGTGGTCACAGAAGGTGTAGGAGCTTTGGTTTGACTTTGGATGAGCTTTCATTTTTTCCCTCTTTTCATATCTCATGAGCAACAGCCATTATTACAGAGAGGGCTAGCTTTATAGTCTGTTTTGAATTTTAAACTGCACGGCTTTCACAACTGCTCATATTGGATTTTTCTTTCACGTCACAGACGATTGTGTTTTCTCGAACACTTTGTTCCAATGAAGCGACAGGAAGTGAAAATCATCCCTAACAGGATAGCAGTTTTCTTGCAAGTGCACTAACAAGGGGAAATGTGTTGTGAGCAAAAACAAACTGAGAAGGAAACAGAGAGGATGAACACATTTGGGGAATGGAGGGGGGTATCGTTATTGGAAGAGCCTTGGCCATGGCAGACTTTTGGCCCTCCTACAGCGTCTCCTTGAGAGTGTGAGCAGTACATTTGTGTGTGTGTGTGTGTGTGTATTACTGCTGGTTGTGTACAGATTTTAGGGACTTTCCGGCATGCAAAGCTGTGTCAGTGGATATAGCATCTATGGATGAGAGATTTCTTCACAGTCTTTGCTACACCCTAATTAATCTTCTTAAACCTGCTAGGCCTGTCTCCAGCACTCTTACACATCAGAAAAGCCAGCTCTGGATCCAACCAGGATTTTCTCCATGGATGCTGGTAGAAAATCACTCCAGCCTCACATCTGACAGCTTTCTGTCAGTGTGCAGAAAAGCCTATAGAACAGAGACAAACACACACCTCATCATTTCCTATGATGGATGTTGGATGGGGGAGGTTATCACAAGGGGTCATGAAACCCCTGAAACAGATGGGTTGCTGCAGGTTTATATTACCTTACCTGCATGAGCTCCTATTTAGATGACAGACACATCAATAGCCAAACAATGAAGCAATTTATGGCCAGCATTCTCTTAGCCTTTCCCTGATATGTCCGTGCAATCAAGGTATGTTAATACTAATAACTGGAAACCCACAGTTGATTATATTAAGGTAATTTCAGACCAATTTTTAATGAAAGCTGTCCAGACTTAGCTGAAATCTCGCTTACTCACCAAACTACATTCGAGTCTGCTAAGTAACAACCTCTTAAAGACTTTTTGTGTAGCAGTCTCGCTTCCCATAATACCTTGTGCTGTCTTGAATATCAAGTCATTGCTGAAGATAAGGTTTCAGGATTTTGGTTGCACTTAAGTAGATTACAGTGGAACAACTAGTGAATAAGGACTCATCACTGAAGCAAAATGAAATGTCCAATAGTCTCTTGGCAGTATGCTATACTGTCTACTATATGGCACATTTACCAAATTAGTGGAGCACATTTATTAACAAAACTGAACAAATTAAACCTAATCTTATTCTCTAAGGTAAATTTTTAAAAATAAAAGCATTTTTTTCCAGCTGCGTCTTCAAGGTAGAGGCAGGGTACATCCTAGACAGGTCGCAGTCTACCCAGATACTGTATCCCTGATTTCAAAGTATTTGTTGTTCTTGTACAGTACGACGCCCAGTTAGCTAGTTGAGATAATATAGCAATAGTAGTATCAACTTTTTTCATGATTACTTCTAGTGTGATGATGATGTGATCGTAAGACTAATTTATGGGGAAATTCTGTTCAAATACTGTGATCACTGTGGAGGAAGGCTGGATATATTAGTATTTAGTAATAATAAACAAATAAGTTAAAAGGATGCATTAAATGTTTTATGGTAAAAAAAACAAAAAAAAAACAAAAAGGGTTATATTTACATAAAAATCTACTCAGACTGATTTGTAATACATCTTTTGTGGCTGTTCCCTGATCCAGTGTTGTTAAAAAAGAAAAACAAGACAGCAGATGAATTTGTCATACTGATTAAGGTTTGCAGTAGAGTTCTTGAGCTTGATTAACTCGTATCAGCCAGGCATTTAAATGCTTTTTTTATTTTTTCTGTTACATGAAAAATCAAATTTATCATCCATGTGTTGCAACAATTCCTGCCCTTCTATTATAGGGAGGGAACACAGATGCAGTCCTTTTTGGGTCCTTAACAAAATTAATTTCTATTTTGAGGTGAGCCACTTGCTGGGTACAAAATAGATGAGAAGATTAACAAAATGACTCTTCATGTCGTTTGCTAAGCCAAAATGCACCATTTGTGTGGATTTCACTGATGTATTTAACAACATCCGTTGCGTACTGTGCAATGAAATGGTAATGGCTTCAGGGAGGGAAAAATAAAAAGGAACTTCAGTCTGCTTGTGAGATGTAAGTGGGAAAGCATTTCCATTTTGAATATTGTTGATAATCAAAAAATAATTCTTTAGTGTTGTGGTTTTTTTTATGTTGTTGAGGTTTTGTTTATTTTAATAAGATTTTATGGAGAAGTACTAATTTTGAAGTGCAAAGTACTGAGGAGAAAATACAAAATAGAATAAAATGAAGTAAGAATAATAATTTGAAGTGTCACAAAGAGAAGTGTAATTGAAATCTCCACATTGGCACAAATCCATTGGGTTGTAGTTGTGGTCTGACAAAAATGAGCTGATGACATCGCATTGAGCAACAACAGTGAACGGCTGGTTAAAAAATATACAAAAAAAAGCAGAAAAGGACACAGACAAAAGTTTAAAATCAGATTACAGGGACTCCTTGTCAGTAAAATATCCAGGAAACCATCATCTTCTATAAAGAGGCACTGCAGTCCCGCCTCTTCTCCTCTTGTTGATCTCTCTGCAGTTTTCCTTTCTGTCCGAAAGCTAAGTAGAGAAGAGATTCAGAAAGATGTCCTGCAGCCATGTTTTTGTGCAATATTGCTTTACTGATGCTCCAGTCTTGTTTATTTCATTTGTTAGTTATTACTAAAATATAGTGGAAACTTGCTCCTTTGTGCTCTCTGTTTTTCTTCCATCCCACATTCCTAACAGCTCCACTTTAACTCATTTGGACTGTCTTTATTTGGGTTTATAAATAATGTTTAGTCAGTTTCTTCCACTTACAAAAATAAACTGTCTTGTTGGCATGATTAATCACTCGCTATGAGAGATGTTAATATGGTACAAGTGCTAGAAGAAATCATTTAACAACACCCTAAAAAGAATAAGTCAGGGTTTTTTTTGTTCTTTTTTAACAAAGTAACACAAAGAAAGTCAAAGTTTTAATAACTATTTTCTTTTCTCATTTTTCAAAGAAAAAGTCAAAGACATGACTTTATGTCAAAAGAGCATGAATGCCATTGGGGAATCAAAACTAACACACAAAATCTGTTATTGGCATTATTGACCAGGGCTTTGTGTCTATAGATCACAGCTTTGTCCCCAGATTTGTGTGCTACATCACAATTCCCACCTAACCCTACCTAATATACCACACCAGTGTAGTATATTGTCTATATTACATTTTTCAGTTCATGTTTATCTAAACACGTTGTTGTCAGTACCCCATACAGTAGGTTATGTATGAAATTACTATACAGTACGTACTTTATCAATCTCAATTGGGACGTTAACCTCCACATTTTACTCATCTCTAGTTTACCAGTGAGCTGCCATGTTTCAGCATCTGGGGAGGAATTTGGGTGTTAATAGCTTGCTTAGAGGCCCACAGTTTATTTCTATTTATTTATTTTTTTTATTATATACAGTACCTTCCATATTTCTCTGTACATTGTTGTAGAAATTGTATATATACTGCCAGTCAAAAGTTTGGGCACATCTAACCATTCTAAATGAGTGCATGTGTCCAAACCTCTGACTTGTCCTCTATATTCATGCCCTGTACTGTACCTTTCAACACTGTGTCGTTACTTTACTATCTCCCTTTTAGCGCTCATCTTTTACCTGACTGTTACTGCTACGATGACTGTCAACAACAAAATTTTGTTATATTTTTACAATGACAACAAAGTATCTTGCTTCTTTATTCTCTGCAGACAACAATGCTCATGTACATAAAGGTATACAATCACGGATTTAAAATGTTTCTAAAGACTTCTGTCCGTTTTATTTTTCATCCTGCAAAACTTAAAGTTTAAGTTTTATTTAACTTTAGTTTTAATTGTGGTTAGCAGCATCTTCTCTATTTTTGTCCAGCCATGCACAACTTAGGCTTTTATTCCATAATGCTGACGAGATTGTGTAGCCTACTTATTCCAATCCAGTCAGTAGGAACCAGCCATGCAAATCTTTCATGAAAAAGACTTTCAGAGATTAGCTTGAAATGAGTTTTGCTGTAGGAATGAAACCTAGCTTGTGTTGTTCTTTGATCTTCTTTCAGTGAAGAAATACTCTCAATTCTTTATAAGAGTTATGCTATAACAGCAACCTCCTAACCTCTTTAGTGCTGATTGTTGACTGTGTGCCAAACAGCCTGTAACTTGCAGCAAAGGCCATAAACTCATCTGGTCTGCTGTACCACCTGCTACAACTATGTGATATGAGCCCATGGAGGATGGTTTCTCTTAGGATGAATCTCATGAGAACCCATCTGTCAAATAAAATTAATAACATTCCAAAAGGTTAAATAAGGGGACCTTTTTTGTCTAATTATGGCAATTAGTTTTAATTAAACTATTTTTTTTTTCTTTTCCTTGAAAGGAGCTTTTATTAAAACAGGTGATGGCCTCTGTTTCATCATCTTTAATTGCTCCATATTCAGTTGGACAGAAGAGAGGACTAAGTGTTGCTTGCCATGAGACTATTCCCAAGGTAGGAATGATTCCAAGAAAGGTTAAAAGTCTGGGATTACAGTAAAGGTTATGTTTTATTTCTGACAATATTCAAAACCATAACCTGATTATCAGACTCTACAGACAAGACTCTGTCTTCTTGATTTTAATGACAAACTGTGTAACAATAGATAAAATGTACAATATGTATGGAAGTATTGGTATTTTAAGTCACAGTCCACCTTACTGTATCTCTGCATCACACATTAATACAGCTGACACTGGTTACAGATGAAGATTGTACTTTTTTAGTCAGGTGTCATAATTTCACCCTCCATATTAGAGTCATTCTATCTTTTAAGGAAGGATTTAACATGTCAGTTTAGTCTCTTAAGTGTTCAGACACTTTGCCTATTTCGCCCACTCCTCTGTCTAAATTACTGATTATTTAACAAAGGATGTGATGACATATGTCATGATTTTTTCTAAAACTCTTCTTGTGCAGCTTAAAGCATGCTATGATTATGGCCTGTAGAAGAAGTGACATGACAATTAAAAGAAAATGGAAAAAAAAAGTTGTGAAATATTGAACAATAATAGACTATAATGGTCTCAAGTTGTTGGTGTGTTAGCCTCGGACCACTGCTCTTGCCTGTCGGCTTGTTTGGATTTGCCTCTGTCATATCCCAGCCTGCACCAGTCAGCCCCTCTGCAGTCACCCATACAGGATGCTTTTCCTTGTATGTTTTGTGGAGCCCCGCGACCTCACTGTCAGAAGGACGCTAGTTCGAGCCTTGGCTGGGGAGGGGTACGAGCAGTTCCAACAGTGGCCTTCCTGTATGGAGTTTGCATGTTCTCCCCGTCAGTGATTCATTACTTAGTAATCTAATTACTTTTTCAAGTATAAAGTAATCTAACTATTGTCAGGTTGCAGCTCCTTTTCTTCATACCTATGTTATCTACATGAGTTACTCCCAGTGTGGTAGGACGATGTCTCCCACTAAAGTAAGAATGATGTTTAGACTTTGTTATTCTTTTATCATGAGCATGTTTCTGCAGGACATAGTATTGTTAGACTGAACATACGTTCTCAGTCATGGTGCGGAGGAGACTTTCTAGATATCAGAAGCGTGCAACGACTTTTATCACCTGACACCCGGCTATGCTGAAGAAAAGTTAATATAAACATGAATCATTCACTGCACATTACTTTAAATAGAATTATACTGAAAATTAAACCTTTTATTTTTTGTAAAACCAACCACTGCTTTAATGCTGAGAGAACTTTAAGTAGAATATAGGCTAAAAGAACGATTGTCATTTTTATTTAACTAATTAAGTAACTAATAAAGAAGCTTGTAATTAACTAGTTACTTTGAAACTTAAGTGAAGTGAAGTAACTCAGTTACTTTTTAAAGAAGTGATCAGTAATTCAGATTACTTTTTCAAGTAATCTGCAGTTCTGCTCCTGATGTATCTGTGGAATCTCTCCAGCTTCCTCCCACCGTCCAAAGACATGCATGTTGCGTAAATTGATCGCTCTCTGTGGTCCTCGGAGTGAATATGAGCATGAATGGTTGTTTGTCTCTCTGTGTTGGCCCTGCGATGGACTGGCAGCCTGTCCAGGGTGTGCAGTACCCTGCCTTTCGCCTGATACTCTAATTACTGGGATAGGCTCCAGCGACCTCCGTGACCCTGAATTGGACAAGTGGTACAGAAAATGAATGAGTGGATGTTTTGCATGTTTCATTAGATTCATTTTCATCTTCCTGAAATATTTACGATATTAGATTTTGAAGTGGCATTATAATACTCACCCAAATCCCCTGTGTGCCACACTACAGTACCACAAAAGCTAGAATAGAGTGTAAATATTTAGTTCTGCCCCTGGAATGGGTTCATTTACAATTTTGCTCAGGCTCACAGTGACAGGGATGGTTATGAATAACCAAAATAATTATTTCCGCTTGGCGGATTTTGTGTCACTTAAGAGAGGGTCTGTTTCAGTTTACTCTCCCCTATGAAAAGTGGATTATTAAGATCATTTAATGTGACTTGACATGGGATATCAAAGAATTTTTAATGCTCAGTTAAGTAAATGATTCTCACACTCAAAAATCATATCAAAGCAGACTTTTTCCATAAGGCGCAGATGGTTTGTCCAATCTGAAGTCAGTTTTTTAAGATCGAAAGTAATCAGGTCTGCCGCATCAGTTTTCTGCTCTGGAATATGTTGCCTTAGGCAGGTTACAGAGCAGCATTAGACTTTCTCACCTTGACCCGCAAATATATTTTTCATCATAGAGCTGCTATACATCACTCCTTAACACTGCTGGCTAATATTTTTGTAAATAATCTAACCTACAGATGTAAGTATGAAAATTTCATATTACAGTTATTGTGACAAAAATGATCATTGTTATCATTATTATCACGGTATTATTGAAATCACCCCCCAGTATCATTAAAAACATCCAAAATGGGTCTATAAGTCTACTTTGTCCTTTTTAAAGGGGAAAAATTCTCCAGAGTGCTGTCCACCTGGGTGCCTTTGTTGCCTTCTGCCATATTTTCATAAATTAAACGATGCAAACTGGGACTGCTGCTGCTTTCCAGCCAATGAGCAGCATCACTGGGAATTTTTCAAAGAGCAGAAATCAATCACGGTTTTAAAGATAATTAAAATTTGAAACGGTATTACTAAATGTGGGGAATTTTATCACGGTTAATCATTTTACCGGTAATCGTTACATCCCTAGTCTAACCCTTCTTTACCTCATTTGATCAACTGATTAGTTTCCTTTGACCATATCGTAAAGTTTATTTGGCTGTTGTAGTTCTTTTCTCCATCTTTTTCCTTTCTGACTGTAAAAAAAAACATCCAGTAATACAGAAACAAGGTTGCAGCTGCAAATACAGCATAACCTTGTCGAAATTCTTCAGCTTGAAAGCAGCAGTTGGCAAACAAGCTCAACTCCACCTCTATTTTCTGAAGCCCTGTGAAATGCGCCATGCAGTCCTGATCAGTAGATTGACTTATCTTACTGCACATACGTACACACACCGTACTCACATTCATACTCACAGCAGTTATGCTGAACTGACAAGCAATCAGTTAAATGACGTTTTAATTGCCTTTAGACAAATACTTAAGTAGAGAAATTCCAAAACCATCCTTCTCCTTCTGTGTTAGCTCAATTAATCCCTGATTGGCGCTAATTGCTTGCGCAAAGTTTATTTCAAATAATGGTGGATATAAAATAATCTGAGCATGCTCCTTAATCTTGCTTTCCTGCCAAACAAACCAAATATTTGATGAGAGAGTGTCTAATTGCCATCTTTCTGTTTTGCTCACTCCCTGCTTGTAATTAACAAGCATGGGCAGGTGCAAGCGATGCTGAAATATAGTGGATTCAGATTTATATTCACACACCATGGATTATATATTGACACTGCTATAGTTGTTAATCACTAAATCACTATGCACTAGTCCAGTAGTCATACTTGCTGTTTTCCAGTCATTAAAACACTCTGGTCTGGCTTCACCGGGGCTATTAGAAGCTGTTAAGCAGGCTGAAAAAAAGCTAATGATTAGAATGCATCTGTGGAATCTGAACTTCATAGCACCACATTTAGCAGCACTTAATTAATCTTAATGGATTCTGAAAAAAGCCAGCCAAACAAATATCTTATCCATAAATTACTTTTCTCTGTTCCATGCTACACGTTGCTCCAAAGCACTCCCAAGGGATGCTTCAACACCCACAAATGAATGTATATGTGTGTGGGATATGTGCACACACAGACACACCTACAGTAAAACACACATCCTCTCACCCTGGAAGGGAATTAGGTTTGCCACCATATCAGCATCTTAAATGAACCTTTTTTCCATTTTCCCTTTCTAATCATTTTTATTCTGTGCTTAAATTTGTTTTACTTTCTCCATAATTATCTGTCTGTCGTCTCATCATAAGGGAACAGAAAGAGTTGGAGCCAGCACCGGTTCAACCTCAGTTAGTTGAAGGGATGCCATTTCAAATTCTGTGCAGAAGTTGAGTGAACAGTTTCCGTAAGTGCTGTTTGCAGGTGGATGTTTATTTGTTTGCATGTGTGTGTGTAGCACTTGTCACCACGTTCTTATCACCTCCCCACACACCTGCTTCCCTCGAAGACTGAGACTCCCCTCTTCTCATGCCTCCTCATCAAAGCCAGATCCAGCCGCAGTCGTCGCTTCCTTTCCCCTGCACGCCCACCCCTCCACCCCCCACCCCTCCCTCCCCCTCCGAGATGCTTTGGCTTGTGTTCAACCACCACTGCTACCCTTGTATCAGTGTGTTGTCCAGGCAGTCAGACCTTCCTGGTATCATACCATCCCTGAGAGGAAAATTCATGTGGCATGCCGGATGTACGTACAGGTGCTGTAAGTCTTGGAAGGACTATTAAGGATTAGGAAGGATGACAACCGCTAAAAGCACAAAGCCTCAAGTTGCTGGCACTGAAGGGGAAGGATTTTTATTTCCCCCTGCAAAAAACACGTGTTAAATCAGACATTTTGACAAACAAAACAATGTCAGTTATTGTAGAAAAACCTCCTAGAACAAACAATTTGAAGGAAACATAATTTGTTTGAACTAAGGCAGGCATTAAATGATCTAACTGTTCAGCTTTCAGCATTTTGCTTCTGTTCTTTGTCATCTTGTGTCTGCAACAACAGTGATCTCTTTCTATAGAATGCACTGCATCACTGACATGTAATTTAACCTGGAAAAAAACAGTCCTACCTAATTACAAGAAATCTGTGTGGGTGGATAGCATTTAATTTGGTTTCCAGTCAACCTTTGTGCTCTCATAAACAACAGTGTTTTCCGAGGCACAAATGGGAAGCAAATTAGGAAAGAAGCAAATTATGCAAAACTGTGAATACATGTAAAGGCATTCTACTGTGTGTAAATGTGTTTCTTAAAATCTTGACTAATACACAATGCAGAGTTCTTGACTTTAGTGCTCATTACAGGCAAAGTACTGACCTTTTGTACATTGGCCAAGCTTTAATTTCTCTCCTGTTCGCTGTTGCTGTACATGCAACATGATAATGATAATTCTGTCTTCCTTTTCCCTCGACTTTGGTCATTTTTTTTATGTTTTATGTTTCCCTATACAACACTTCATAGTAGTGGTAATTGTGCTCATTTTTAATTAACTCTGCCAAAAGAGCGAGTGTCTTTGGTTTTGTAATTAACTGATACTGAGGTTTGAGTATATTGAAAAAGTGAAATGGGGAATCTCAATTTCTTTTCCTCCCTTGAGGCTGGGATTTTAGGAGCAATTTTCGTTATGTCTCATCAAGCATCTAGTGCAGGGTTATTGCATTCAGGTCTTACCACTTTCCTGATTGGTTTGATAATAATGTATCTTTTAAGAGATTACTTTCACAGCACTTCCATGCCCCCCAATTTTTTTTTTTAAATAATGAGTTTGTATTTGTCCAACTCGCCGAACAAAAGCTGCAATCTTTTAGTCACTGAAACAATGTAAAACTCAGTCAAGCATATAATGTAAACAGTCCTTTCTCCAGAGCCTCTGTGCCAGCACCCCCCCCCCCCCCCCCCCCCCTCCGATCTCTTCCAACCTTCAACCCCCCCAGCTGACTGCTCCGTCCTCCCTAGAGAGCCACAGCATTAATAACTGTAAGTGGATAATGCTCTAGCTCGAATTCCGATCAAGGTTTAATAAGAGCATGATTCAGTCGGCCACTGGCAGCAGGAGGCACTTTGTGTGTGTGTGCGTGTGGGTGTGTGGGTGTGTGGATTTGCAGGCATGTTTGTGTGCCCTCACATAAGGTATAAGTGTATTACTGGTGGTGCATTCAAGGGCTTCAGTGGTCATTTCCTGACCTTTTGCCTCACAGTAACACAAATGTTAGTGAATAAGTGTCACGTGGGTGAATTGGTGTCAGGGTCAGGCTGTGGTCTGTTTATAAATTACCAAGCAATTTCATGGAAGAAATACCACAAGCTGATAATGTAATCAGAAAGGGAGCAATAGATTTGCACTCATGCACGTACTCTTTTGGTTACAAACCAAAATCTTAAACCTATCGTCCTGTCATGTGTTAGAGTATCAGTACTTCTGATTTTGTCGGGGGTTATCTTCATGTCTACATCCCAGATGGATCTGCAACATTGTACAGCTCTGCAAAGGTTGTAGTTTCCACTGAAATATAAATGCAGCTAACAGTTAATTGGAGCATTGCATTCTATACAAGCATCCTTTTGACAACCAGCTTTGAAACACAAATGGACTGATATGTACTGCAGTGCTGAATAACACTACACTTTGCAGCATGAGAAGAAAAAATGTAATGCAGCGTCACTTAGAGGCATTTTAGATTTATTAATGTTTCTATGTATTATGTAATATTAAGGAAGTTACAGGACAATACAGAGGAAGCATTATTCATGCATTATTTTTGCTGAGAACCCGAGCCATTAAATATGCTATCTGCTCATAACCATTACCACCAAATGCTCAAAGAGAAAACCTGACTTTGACATTTAATCCTCTTACTCGGAAGAGGACTAATGCACTCAGAGTATATGTTGCAGTACATCTGACAAACAGATCCATTTTTATGCGCATACATTGAAAGGCACAGTATCGATGGAAGTCCTGCATGTGTTGTCTCCCCTATCTCTTTTGACTTGTTTCTGCTGCCCCCTCTACATCCCTCCGCTCAACCAGATGGCCTCCCTCTAACAGAGCATTGACACCAGATGTGCAGTTCCAGTGTCGACTCAGGGACCAGCTGGGCTGTGTGTGCCAGTGGTTCTGTTAATGAAAATGGCTATGCTGTGTGTGTGTTTGTGTTTGTGTTGTTTACTGTGGTTCAGTGGCATGTGACAGTTGGGGAACTCTCTGTGGGTGAGGGTTTTTCAGAGTGAGCCACAGTGAGTTGCACTGCGAGCTCAACTGAGCCGTGTAGAGCTCCAAAGCACACCCACCAAGGTTGGAACAATACCGCGACACTTCCACAATGAGCACACTCAGTCCTTACATTCTGCTTTGAGGCATGCTATATTTATTTTTATACTGTCTTTCTTATCTGTAAAGTCTTCCACAACCTCCATCTTCCCCTCATGCATAATTATATATTCTTTCCTAACCTATTTAGCAGCATGGGGATCACCGGGCTTATTACTAATTCAAACATACTGCTTAAACAAAGAAGTAAGAGTACACACTGTATGGGGTAGAATTTGCCAAGCTGTTACTACTTACCCCGAATATGTTCATTTTCATGAATTATTGCTCTAATTTTGATTGCTCACTGATAAAACCATGGATGCAAGGTAACACCATAATGAACATTACATTCTGATAAAACCTCAAGCCCCAGCTAATGAAGTTGTAACTACACGCTGCGCTCCGTCATTTGCGAATTTGCTCAGAAACAATTCATTATTACACATCATTCTGCTGATCAATTAAATGATAAGGAAACAAAGAAATACTATTTGCTTGGCAATAATTTAGACAGCTGCCATATGATGAAGACAAATCCACTAATTGAAAATGTTTCATGGAGGAAAAAAGTATTCCTTTTTTTAAATATGTAACTAAAAAAAAAAAAAAGATAGATATGGAAGCCTACCTCTGTGATAGCCTCGTTATCTGAGCTGATTATGTTTTGCTCTTATCTCCCAGGATAGAGGGTATGAAGGAGGTAGTTTAATACCTTCGCCAAATGGCTGACTAGGTGGATGAGATTCCTCGAGCTTGTGAACAGCTCCAGAAAGGATTCTTGCACTTAAAGGATAAACTGCAGGCTTTCAAAATTCTTAAAGGAAATGTAGAGTTCACTCACCTTTGTATTATCATATTTTTCAGGATTTTGCTGAGCAGGAAGTGCTGGGGCATTGGGACATAGAAGGAAAGGTTCCCAAAGGATTCCATCCGTTAAGTACTATGGGGGCAGAGTTGTGACTCCACATCTTGGAGATTCTGTTCAAATCTATGTGCACACCAAATGAATGATACTCAGTGTTTTTACTGATTAAGGCCCTGATTTATAAAATGTTTTCATGTACTATACACGTGCTAACTTGACTGCACACGCAATTATCGGCCACAGCTGATTCACTAACAGGGCAAAACAAGGGCTGCGCCTGTTAAACGGGCAAAATAGTACCCACAATCCATTTTGCTTACATGCTGTTGATGCAATCCGAGTGTTTCTGCCAGAACCGGCAAAACATTAAGAGGAGACTATGACTATCAGCTTTGCACACACAATGTGATTTGTCTGTCGTGTAATGGATAGCGATGGCAATTGTTTGCTTCTATTTAGCACGTCTGAAAAACAGGTATTACCTGGCAGCTTTATGCACAAATGGCTGTAGGAGAGCAACAAATCACATTAGATAACAATCAACATCTCTATTTAACTCTGGCTTATTCTAGACAAATGAATCAGAACATTAGCGCTACTGCAGCATAATGGTAGTTAAAGCTGGCATTTATTGTCATTTTATTTCCTTAATTTTTGCCAAAATCATATATTTTTTAAAAATTGAGATCCTTCTCACCAGCACTCATGCTGCTCTGAGGTTGCTGGCCTGTGTGAAGTTGGTCCTCCACCCCACGCAAAACTCAGTTAAGATAACCAACACAAACGTAGCAGAAACGATTGAGACTATTTTCTCTGAGTTTTAGGTGTGGGGGGGGTCCAGCACCTGGCACTGTCCCAAAGAGTGCGCCTTCCATACATAATGTCAGACCATCTTCATGGTTTAATTTGTTCCAACAGCGTCTCCTAATCCATGCCCGCGTAAACCAGCTTCTTCTAAGGCTCTGCAGGGATACCTGTTGTAATGTTTTAGTTTTAGTTTTTTTATGATTCTTATACTTATTTTATATTTTCTATTTTATTTGTCTCTTTTATTGATATCTATCCATTGAGTTGAATTTCCTTTTGCATTTACAACTTTCTTGTTCTCCTGAACTTTCCAAGGCAAAGCAATAGCACACGTTAAATCCTCATTTCGATACTTCTGCACCTGTTACCGATTGCATGAGCAATCCCTGTACTGTAGATCACCTGCAAACAGTAACGACACAGCACACACAATCTATCCACAAACGAATTACCCCTATTTATTTAAGATTTTTTTTCTTTTTATGTGTAATACACATTATAATGTGTAGAGATTATATGTTTTTATGCAACTTTTTGCATGGTACATATTTGTTTAAACTATCTGACATAATCATATGTACAAACAGCCATTAAAGGTATTTTGTCAACCAAGACAAGCTTTTTATATGACAATGCAAAAATTTACTTTATCAATGAGATGAATTTACTGAGAATTTTTAAAACCTGAGCCATTAATGGTATTCTTAGTCTTACATGATAAGTAAAAATAAAATCAAGTAAATCAACTTACAACAAAAACAACATTATATAACATGATTGTCAGGCAGCAATTCGGTCAGGTAAAATTAGAAGTGTAATATGAAATGGGGAAAGGCTCTCAGATTAAAGAATGCTTCAAAAAGAGATTCAAAAGAAAACACTGAATGTGCCAACCTTATCTCCTCAGGGAGCTTGTTTCAGAGTTTAGAAGCTTTGACCGCGAATGCCCTGTCACCTCTGGTCTTGAGCAGTGTCTCTGAAACAAGTAAAAGAGCTCTGCCAGTGGATCTCAGACTCATATAGTGCTAAAAGGTTAGATAAATAAGAGGTGAAAAGCCACAAAGGGCTTTAGAAGTAAGATATAAAAATCAATTCTGAAACACTGGGAGAAAATGCAGAGGAAAGATATCTTCTCATGTATCATTCTTTTCGTTTTGGCAAGAGTCAAAGCCAAAACGAAGTTTGATCAGGACAGACCAAGTGAGAGAAAATGATGTCCCAACACAGAAAAACGTGATTAAAATGTAACGGTACGGTTGATAGAGAGAATCCGCGTGGTAAAAGGGCTGGACTCTGATGAATATAAGGAGCGGATGTCTGACGTGAAGTTACTCAAACGGCTGTGTTAGCTTTTGTAGCTACTTTAGCAGCCTTACTAGCCGCTCTTGTGGCCGATTCTGGTGAGAAGAGAGAGCCCGCTCTCAAAAACGAAGCCACTGTGACTCTCTGCAGTTTCTGGCACATTTTAACTGAGGTCCTGTTCCAACACACATGTTTTAACATGAAAAAGTGCAATTTCCAAGTGATGACTCCTTTAATGCTCAAGTTCATGTTCATAAGAGAAACCAGCACATGTTTGTTCAGTCATTTTCTGGGGACTGATTACAGCGATCAGATTTTTTTTGTTTGTTTGGTTTTTTTTTAGTTGTAGAGAGCTCTGCAGTAGTTTTTAGCATAATGATGGTAGTCTGTGTTCAACTCAGCAAATCAGGGCTCTAAAAGGGAAACACAACTGTTTGTATCATCCTAAAAGTTAAAAGAAACACCACGAATCTTTATTATATGTCCTCAGGGAAGCATGTAAAAAAGATAGTGGTCCTAAAACTGATCTCTGTGAAACACCGTATTTTATTGCTACATTTACAAGTTCAAACGGGGTTTAAAAGTTTTAAGAGGGATTTTAAGTGGGTTTTCTCTTAGCCCACATGCTTGTGTTAAACACAAGTATGTGGGTTCACAACCCACTTCAACCCACAACCCACTGTCCATGCTTGTGCAGCTTTTATTTATTCATTCATTCTTTTCTTGTCTTTTCTTTTTTTGGGGGGGGGGCTGTTAATCCTAATCTTGCTGTTAGACTCTAACATCGGCTTTTCTGGGTGAACATCAGTGTTTTATTTTCAAAATATGAGAAACTGGTTTGGAATTTGGTCGTAGTCACAGGCTTGCCTAACAGAAAGAGGCTTATGAGGATCTACAGTACATGAGTAAACTAAGTTCATTGTCAAACGGTTCATATGTTTTGAGCTCGTATAGCCTCGCCACCTCAGTTAAGCATGTTAGCATGCTAATGAGGAACCAGCCTAGTGAAACTTCAAAAATAAATGTTAAGAACTGTGCGCTGTTGAGATTCACAATATTATCGGCCAATATTTGAGTATTGGTTATCTGCCATTTGGAGTATTGGATCTGTCATCCAATTAAATGAATTTCATTGGATAGGGTTTTGAACGGGCCGTACTAAGTGACTGAATGATTCTTAAATCCATCAAACTTGACTGCTGTTTGTCGTGCACCCACCGTCCTTGTGCGCACGCTCGCGACTCGCCATGAGCATCTCACAGTGCAGACAAACCGAGAGAACATGGCTGCTTACTGCTCCTAACTATGCTGCTGTTTGCTCTTAAAAAGAAAAAACAGATGTGGATCAAGTCATTAGGGCTGGGAATAAATATCGATACACTGAAATATTGCAATATTTTCATATCCAGAGTTCATACAGATATTCAAAACTACGATGTTGATCTATTTTACCAACAAAATTTTGCGAGATTTTGTAAGATAATGGTGAAATCTCACGAGATTTCACGAAAACCCATGAGATTTCTTGACTGAACGACGAAATCTCGCGAGATTTCATTCGTAAAATAGATCGATAGCACATTTTAAAATATCGATATACTGTAATATCCGCATATGAAAATATCGCAATATTTCAGTGTACTGATATTTTTTCCCAGCCCTACAAGTCATGGAGGTGTTGATGTTTGCAGTGAGGATATTTTATGCCGCAGAAGAAGTTGGAGGAAACATGGTTCCTCTGTTGTTTACTGGGAAGCTAACAAGCTAGCCACTCGGCTGTTCTCAGTTATGTTCGCCGACAGTTATGCATGCACGCGTTCCTGTGCCCTGGAGGCGTGGTTTCAGGGGTGTATATTTTTTCAAATGTAGCTTGTTCAAACCATTTTTCCAAGATCCCCTACCCTGCATTTAAGGGCCAAATGATTTCTAAATATCAGCATATCAAAAATAGGCCAAAAACCAATATCGTGCATCCCTTGTGTGCTGGTGACATAATTTAAAAATAAATCAATCAATAAAGGCATGCTGATGATGCCAGCTAGCTGCAACTTTATTACAGTTCATGTTCTCTGTCTGGTCTCAGAAGAAAGAGATCTAAAGGGCTATTGCCCCAACTCCCAGTAAATTTAGCTTAGCTGCCTCTCTTTATACTTTTGTTCCAAGATTGTATTTCTGTGTTTTTAACCATCAGAATATTTGAATCAAAATGCATCTTTTTAAAAAATGTTTGAAATAGACATTTCATAGATTTTCTTAGTTAAAAACTTGACACAAACTTGCTGGTTTTACTTCAGTCAATAAAACACAAATTATTAATAATACAGTAACAAAAACTGTTCAAACCACCATGGTAAAAATAGTCAGATGTAGTCAGTGATTTTATTCCCCACCCTTAACCAAGCCGCAAAAAAAGTGACATTTTACAAAAATATTTCTTTACAGGCAGATTTTCTAACTTTTTCTTTGCAAGTGTCTGTAAGCAAAGCTTTTCAAACTTGGCCTTTCTTCCTGTTGGCTGCAAAGTAACAATGCATGTGATGTACCTTGAAAGCAGTATGCCTGAACTCAAATTCATGTTGTGTTTTACCTTGAGACTGAGAAAAACATAAAACTATTTTATGTTTGGATAAGACAACATTCTTTGGCATTTTTATTTTTCTAGCTAGAGGAGGAAAGTTCAGGGCATTGAGTTACCATCATACAGCACAACAGCCAAATATGTGAAAATAAGATGACAGAATAAAGCGTAATTCACTTGCTAAAGCAGACAAATACTAAAGCATAAATAAAACGGTCCACACATTTTACGTCTATACTTTACGCAAAGCTCCATTTTCAGCTGCCTGCAATTTGGACTGGATGCAGTTTTTTTTTTTCTTTTTTTCTGTCCCTATAACTGTTAGCTCTGTACATCTGCAGTACGTTTCTGAGCCTGTAAGCATGCTTCTACATCTTCTGCCTGAAGGCTGAAACCCAGAGGTGTCCAGTGCCAGACTGTATATAATAGACAAACTTCCTGTCATGTCGACTACAGGTTTCTGAAAAGCAGAAGCTTGATTTGTGTCTCGTTACTCCTGGAAATTACAAAAATGGGCAGAAAGATGAAGCTGAGACAGGCGGGGGTTGTGTACGTGGGGGCAAATGATTGACACTCAACAAACTTTGAGCTGCTTGTAGCTAACCGCTAACCCAAAGCAAACAGGAGCTAACAGTGGGCTAAAGCTAAAGGATGCTGTTAGCTGGCTAAAATTTACGGTTGTGCTACTGGTTTAGGCCTTCTTGGGAGCAAGTCGCTATAGCCACCAGTGCTAGCACTCACAGTAATCTGTTGTCCGTCAATCTAAAAGACATGCCCCTAATTATGCACGATTTAAAGATTAAATAGCATCTAAATGTATGAGATTACATTCCTCACAGTTGTCATGAAGGTAAACCTGACCTAATACCTAGACTGTAAACATGTTTATTTCTGCTGTGAAGTTGGCCTTTTTAACATGGAAGTCTATGGGGATTGACTCCTTTTTGCAGCCAGCTAGTGGATGTGAGGTGAACTACAATTTTTTGCTCTTCTGAGGTGGCTTCACTTTTCTCTGCTAGTGTGTACTGCTTATCCAGAACACAGCAAAAAAAAGCAAAGAAAATACCAGCATAGGGTTGTGTCTCTGCAGAGAAATAAATTTGCTTTGGACATGGTGGAGGGAAATATGCCTCTAAATTAGTTGGCATCATTCCCAGCACATTTAATGTGAAGCGTGTTTTATTATAAACTGGTTGCTGGTCTTTCACAGGTTAATGAACTAATGAACACATTTACACCCAAAGGCAGTATAAAGTTTTTAAGTCACATAGCTTCTGAGTCTTTGGGCTATAGGAGAAAAAGAGAAAACCCAAAGGAGATGTAGACAGAAACAGGGAAAACATGCAAACTCACTTCAAGCCTGGAGTCTTGTTGCTGTTTGGGGACAATGTTTACCACTTAGTGCTTGTGCTGCTGCCCTTTTTTTTTTTTTTTTTTTTTTTTTTTTAAACCAAATTTACTTTTTAAACATGAATTGAATTTTTATTTAGTTATGACGCTAAGAAAACTATCAATATTTTAACAGAGAATGGATCATTTCGGTCAAAGTGGTAGTGATATATGGCTGAACAGAACTCTGTCAGTCAGAAATGTGACTCCTCTGCTGCCATGTGGACTATACTGTCTCCTAAGCACATTGTGAATGCAGCTGTGTTTACACACATCACTGCTTTCAGAAATAGTGGGAAAAAAATCTGAAATACATTTACATTTATCTTCACTCCCAAAATATTTCAATAAGACGAATAAGTTATTTTACACAATGCAAATATTTCACTTTTGACATTGATAGTGTTGCATTTATGGAACATCTATCTGTCAGAGAATATAATAACAGTATGCTATGCTAGACCGAGGCTCTGAAAATGAAAACATGAACCAGGTACACTCCACACATACTGTAAGCCAAGTAATAATTTGCTGAGGGACTGGACGCTCCAGTGGGTGTGTTGTTCCACAGTGTCTCATCAATTACATTCCCTGAGAGAAAAAGCTCGGCTGTTTTCTGTTTCTTCGGATGCTGGGGTTAATGGTGCTTTTCTCAAAAGCCTCTGCCACCAAGTAATTGGAGCAACTTAACTATCATAAGTGCAGTCTTTGTAGTGCTGGGAGCATGGGCTGAATACAGCTTTATTAACCAGAAAAAAGCCGACTTGTATTGATTGACCTCTTCTTCATTCCTTCATTCCTTCCCCTTTTGTCATCTCCTATCTGCTTGGCTTTTGTTCTCCAGATTAAAGAAAATTGTTGCCAACCATCATAGAAAGACGGTGATGAGAAGAGAGTATTTTATCATGTTTTGGTGCTTTTGAATGTGAGTTTCAAAGCTGTTGAATGTTTAACGTGAAGAAAAAAGACAAACCTGCTCATTGGTTTTGGCAATACCAATTCAATAAATAGTTGAAAATGTTTTGAATTTAAGGGATTTTATAACTGGCATGTTCCAAGCTAGTGTGTTTTAGCGCTACATTGGGTTTATCAGTGTCAAGGTGTTTTAGAATTTTATTCAATTTTCAAGAAAATCCTTGCTAAATTTATGTAAACTTAAAGTAAATACAGGGTGTGAACAATTTGCAGGGTTTTTGTCTGTTTAGCTTTAATGCTGTAATTGCATTAGAGATGTATATATATATATATATATATATATATACATATATATATATATATTTGTATGGATTCAAGCGATGAAATCAAGAAAAAGAGGCACACATCAAAATATGTTTTGTTTGCAGTCTGTTTATATGCTGGCGGGGTATTGCTAGATTTTTCCTATCCAGTGGAGACGGCATTGTCAGTTTTCTTACATGTTGCACCTAGAGAATACGCCTTGGCATATCTGTCCGTGCTTCCATCTGTCAGTCATTTATTGCACGTCTTACACTTATGACCTTTCTTCTTACTGATACGTGACACAGATGCTGCGTTGCCTATTCCTCTCTCTTCTTCCTCTGACCACAGACAATTGAGTTTGGCACATGGCGTCGTATGCAGATCAGACAGTAAAGTGAGTCCAGAGTGGCTCCAGCGTGTCAGCAACAGAGAGGTGCAGCGCTTTGTCCTGCAGAGTCAGCCTCTCGCAGCAGTCATTTTCACCATGATTTAAGGGTTATTGCACTCCCCCGAGGAAGAGTACCATCCGTGTGTTTACCACAAATCATCAGAGGGAGCACTCTGGAATGAGTGATAGCGAGTCTGTTAGAAGTCTGATTGACAGATTATAAAAGCATCAACAAATATGATTTGATAAAATCAAATAAAACATGGAGCTAGAAAATCAAATGAGTGTGATCCGTCTTTATATTGAGAACATCTGAGCTAACCATGTGGCTTCGCCTCATATGTAGCGTGTTTACTTACAGAGCTTTGTGCTTTATCTGTCAGCCTTAAAAAGGATTTTCTTATGAGTTGCAATATAAAGAGGCAAACAGCAGGAACAGCACAGTTTTATTTGTTGCTTTATTTAGTGTTATGGAGACATGGCCATGCTTGCTGTTCTGTTCAAACTAAGATATGTGGTATTTCATTAAAAAGACCAGCTGTAAGTACTTCATTAATTATATGAATAAAATTGGTGTGCTTTATTTATCAGTATCACCTCCAGCACTGTATTTTTACTGCTGTTAAGAATAAAATTGATGTTCTTTTAGTGTTTACTGCGGTCATTCTGACTTCCTGTGTGTTGCAACTGTGATTAAACTTGAAAGAAAATAACTTAAATGCAGATATTACAGACTTTTAGTGTGAGATTGCAGCAGAGCCAGTGATATTTAGTCAGAAAGCTGCTGATGCACCACAAAGACTGTGCTGTTTGGAGCTGTGCTCCAGGACTCACAGATTCACAGCTTATCATGTCTAAAAGTGAGCGTCAGGCCAGTCTGCTGCCTTTAGCCCACTTGGCAGGCTGGTGGCTGTTGCTCATCTGTCCCCAAGCCAGTGTGAGCACATCACCGATCTGGACCAGGATTAAAGGACCTAATACTAACAGCTGTGCTGAGATTAGCCATGTCAGTATTTACAGTTATTTTGTCAACCAGCACACCACACACACTGCTCAAATAATGAACTGCGATATTTGAATTCCCTCATCTGTTTGTTTCAATTCATACTTTGCCATTACATTCACTAAAAAAGAAAAAAAGAAAGAAAGAAGGACATTTTTTTGCGTAAATGAAGAGATGCACAGAAAGATGCAGGGGACATACAGTACTGTATAGGTGGAGAACGACATGTTAGATTGAGTTGGAGAACAATGGCAGGAACTTACACAGAGGTATGTGGATTAACAGAGCTGGTTGGAGAGTTGGAAGCACTCACCTCCTTTGTTCCACCAAAATGTAAAGTCTGACTGTGAGAAACAAAAATAGAGGGAGACTGACAAAGGATGAAAAGATGATTTACTTGAAATGTGCAGTGTTGATAGGTTGTGTTGGCAAATCTCCTCAGTTTCTGTTTATATGATAGAGAAATGTTAGTTGTGATTTTGTTTGCATAGTTACCTCCCTATGTGACCTTCAATATCAATGCATGACTATGCATGCGTGTTATTTACACATGCATGGAGACTGGTTTCCCTGAAGATTGACTATCACAGGAACATTAGACTGATTCTTCATAGCTTTTTCCTGATGAAAAGGTCATTTAATAAAAGTTTGCCTTTTTTGAAAGACTAGTCTTTTTTTCTGTCAAAGCATCTCAGTCTATGTAATATACATAGATTGAGATTCATTCTATCACAGAAGCATCTACAATGTAGATCTACAATGTGGATGCTTCTATGATATAACACCTAGAAAGAGATCTTTGGAAGGTGTTGGAGACAGTATGTCAGCAAGCAACAGCTGCTCCCTTTCAGTGCATGCCTAAATAAAGTGTATGTGTTGGGTGGCCTTGGGTTTACCAGGGGGTACACATGGATGTGATTAACACAGATTTTGGGTGAATAATCTTCTAAGCTGCTCAGTGGAGCATCAGTGTTGGGGGCTGGGGGACGAGATGGGAGGAGACCGAATAATATACCTGGAATTCTATCCTTCATGGAATGAGACATGACTTTCAAATACTTGATACTGTGTGGTAATTGGCATTGTAGATAGTCAGTTTTGGTTTTGAATCAGTGATCCGATAAAAAACCTGAATTAGTTTCTGAACTTATCCCAACAGGGAGGTTTATTTAGCAGCTAATATGTGGCTGAATGGCCTCAAAATTGGGTGAGAATTCTTTGCTGTTTACAGTCAAATTAGGTGAACAATGTCAGATTTTTTGGGTGGTTGGTTTGGTGGTTGTCCTCTATGCAGGTTTATGTTAATATTTAAAGCCAGGCAGATGTTCATTTACCAAATGGAGATGTTTAAATGTGTAACAATCTATCTAAACATACATCTTTGACAAAATTGCAAAATTTAAGAAAAATTGCACACACATATATATATATATATATATATATATATATATATATATATATATATATATATATATGGAGTTTGCATGTTCTCCCCGTGTATGTATGGGTTCTCTCCGGGTACTCCGGCTTCCTACCACCGTCCAAAGACATGCATGTTAGGTTAATTGGTCACTCTAAATTGTCCCTAGGTATGAATGTAAGTGTGAATGGTTGTCTGTCTCTCTGTGTTGGCCCTGCGACAGACTGGCGACCTGTCCAGGGTGTACCCCGCCTCTCGCCTGATAATAGCTGGGATAGGCTCCAGCAACCCCCGTGACCCTGAACTGGATAAGCGGTACAGAAAATAACTGACTGACTGACTATATATATATATATATATATGTATATATGTATATATATATATATATATATATATGTACATACATACAGTAATGTATTATTTTGCTTCAAAAATGTTCAGAATATATTTATTCAGAAATATGTTTCAGAAAAATGTGATACCATTTATTCTCTTTTCCATGACTGTAGGTCAAGACACAAAATGGAAAATCCAAGCAAAAATATGCATTTTTTATCAGTTAATACATCGGTTGTCTATAGGCAAAGCAAGGCAAGGTTATTTGTATAGCAATTCAAAGTTCTTTTCATAAAACATTGAAAGCATTGCATCAGGGTGCAGAAAAAACATCAAAGTGCATAAATAATATGAAGACAAACCAAAATCATATTACGACATAATTAAAACAGCAAAAATCATAATAGAATCATATAAAATGAAATGGTTGAAAGGAAGCATTAGTGTAGATAAGTTAGTAATGCATCGGCACACTCTGTTATTAGCCATGGGATAATAGAGTTGTGATCATATATTACAAATGGTGGGATCGACATAAATTCTTGGGCACGTGGAATGGATCAAGAGCTTTCACAATGTCCACATATTGTTGTCCAAAATAAAGTCCTTGAGCTGAAATAAGGCCATTTTTGAATATTTCAGACAGCTCCACATATGACTTAGGTAAACCTTCCCACATCGCTCTGTTTCCAAATTTAATGCCTGTAAATGGTCATAGTCAAACATGTTTTTTGAGGATTTGTTCCACCACACAGACAGTGTAGCCAGGTGTTCAAAATGAGCTCCTCGCTCAAATAAGGCCATTTTTCGGGTCATGCCCGCCCCTTACTTAATTGTCCTTCTGTGTTAACAATAGATAGCAGAATATCATCGTAGCACTCCTATGTACCAGACAGTGATGTCTCTGTAGATCCTTCCAAGGTTGAAACAAAATGAAGTCAAATCAAAATTCTCAATGTTTAGTGGGTGTAGAGAAATAGGTTACACCCATAAAGGTGCTTAACTATCTTTTTCCACACATGAGCAAGACATTACCATGACTTTGTAATATGTGGCTAAACAGTTTTTGTTTTGTTTTTTTGTTTTTTTTTCTGATGATGATGCTGATACCAACACAGTGGATAAAAGACCTAAAGGAAGAATGGAACTCAACTTAATGGCGTTGGCTACTCTTTTCTTTGACAGGTCAGCAATATGTCATAAAGCCAACACACATGCACACCCATCATGATAGTCAATATAATCACCAGTTAACCCATAATACATTCCCATACTGTTGGAGAAAGTCATTTATTCAAATTCTTTAGACAGTAGTGTTTAGGCAGGTGGTTTTGGGGACCATGGATGTGTAAATGCATAATATCACCTCTTGGTCACATTAACCTGGGGTGGTTCTTGACAATTAAAGTTCATTTTTCACATTTAGAGATCAAAAGTCAAATCAGTGCAATCAAAGCTACAAGATCTACCTTATATAATTGCTTTATATGACATTAACATATTAATTAGTTTTCCTTTTGTGCCCAAAGGCAGCAGTAAAGGGGGGAGCAGTGCCCTGCATCTTAGCTCCAAGCATTTATTCAAATGCATTCACACATATCTATATGCAATCCAAACATGCACATATTGTGGGCCATCTGTATATGCCCATGCAAAGAAGGATAAAACCAGAATGCCGGTGGTAAACACAGCTCAGTAACCATCTCCAGTGGCCACTCTGAGATGTGTTTGATCATGTTAGATGGTGCAGATGTACAGATTATCCCAGGTGGTTTTTATCTTTCTATTATATTACTTTCTTCCATTTTAACCTATAAGAATCAAAGCAATAGGACATATATTATGATAAAAAAAAAAAAAGATCCTTCGACTGTATCTCTGAAGCTAAAAGAAATGCTAGAATTACAGGTGAGATGTTAAAAAAAGAAAAACACATGCTTTTGTAACCTTTAAAGGTGTCTCGGAAAATTCTTAAAGATTTTTTTTCTTTTTCTCTCTCAAAAAATAAAACTTGCTCCAACATTGTGGTGATTCCAATGATCATAACTGCAAAACACAACAGCGTGCATAATTTTAGACATAGAAGAAGAGTGCCTGTAAGAAAGCACTCTTTTCCTTGGTGACCACTGCTTTAGTGAAGCAAGGCGGATAAAATGCCAGATTCTGATCCCTGACTCATTTTCCAGTTCATGTTGTACATCTCCACAATATTGCTGTAAGGGTCTACCATATCCATGGTCTTTGAGAGAAAAATAATGCTATCGACCTTTTCTATATTTTGCTTTCATCTTTTTTTCTCTCTTTCTGCGTACTGTTCATGTTCCTCCAATAACTGCCAGAGTAGTATCAAGGTTTATGAACAGGGGGCATTTGTGCCTCCCAGCCATCAAATGTGAACATTTTTATTTTCTGATTACAAAAAAAAAAAAAAAAAGGAGAGAGCACTGCAAATAATGAAAGGGAATTACCCATCCTTAAATGCAAAATCATGAACTAAAACCATGTGCAAATGTTTGATCAGTGTCTCGCCTGCAAGACTGCATCTGTATTTACAGGTGTAAATACAGAGGATGAGACTAAGACTAAGAGTCTGGGGAGCTGGGAGAAGCAGATTTACATAGGTTACTGTGAGAGATAGAGGAATGTGTTCTTGTGAAGAAATGCATGGAGACAGGAGTAATTAATTATAGATGTGGGGATGTGGTCTGAGGGAATGCTGTTACAGTAACTAGAGGCAAGGCAAGTGAGAGAAGAGGGGAGTGGAGATGTGAGGAGCGAGAGAGAGAGATCCCTCCTATACCATCCACAGCTTCCATTTACATTACATGACAAGCGAATGGAGGTTAATTAAACATGACAATGGCAGAGTGTTTATTGTTAACCCTTCATGGTGGTTGACTGGCTCCTAACTCAAAGGCCAAAGAATGCATAACTAACGTTATTATACAGAAAAGTGTAAATCCGCATTCAAAAACGCCATGGGTGAAAAGGTGTTGAATTAAAACATGAGTGAATTTAGCTAATTAAATGTGGATTTTTTCATATTTATGGTGTAGGGAAAAAAAACAGGGCAAAAGACTTGAAATTTTATTCTTGTCCAAGCTATGCCTTACACAGAAAGAGGTTAAAAAAAATGTAGGGTTTAGATGCAGTAAAAACTAAACTGCAGATAAATTCCGCTTAAATTCATGTTGCCACAGGCATGCTCACCTTTAGACAGAAATCTATTTCCAACCTCCATATTGACTCTAATTGGATTTGACACTAATGATGCCAAAAAGCAAAGCAAAGCAGTCCTAAGTTTACAAGCTGTCCATTTAGACTTTTGGAGACTGCTGACTGGAGTCACTTTGGACCTCCTGGTCTTGCTGCTTTTTAGGTTTATGTCAGCTGTAAATAATGGAAATAAAATTGGGTCATAATTGGTCTGAAAGCTAAACTAATCATATCAAAATGGATGTATATTAAAAGAAGGGGGTCTTTTGTCTAGAATCCAACGCAGCAATCAGTGAAATAAATTAGAGTTGGAACAATAAATCATAATTTGTAATGAGCCTGATAATCACTTTAGTGCATTTTTTAGCTCTTGTACAGTCATATTGTAGTACAGATTATTTAATAAATGGCCTAACCTTAATAAATGCCACCAGCTTTAATGCCTTTGTTTCTTAATGCAATGTTATTTATATGAACTAAAGGCTTGATTTCCTCACGTTGTGCTCTCCAGCTGAGAATGCAGAAATATATTAGGTAATGTACATCAGTGCTGGGCTCTTGGCCTCAGGGGACATTCTGTAAATGCTCCTCATCTCCCCGCTGATTGTAGTCCTGACTGATTGCTGATGACTTTTTTTAGGACACGGACATATTAAGCTGTTTATTTATGCAAAAAAAAAGAGAGAGAGACGAGAGAGAAATAATCCCCAGTGCAAATAGCCCTCTTCACCCTGGAAATTTCCTCCCCTGTGACTGTGTCGGCATATCTGTCTTGGTTTCTGTTTCTGTCTCCTGAACAGCGATGATGTGTTGCGGACATCAGCAAAGTTTGCAACATGGGAAGCAGGCAGCTGTTTTCTGTTTGTTTGTGTGTGCCAATGAGTGTGTGTGTGCATACGTGTCAGTATACATTTTCTGCATGTGACAGATATGGGACATCCTTGACTGCTGTTGAGAAAGTGACACACCCCTACAGGCTAAATTGTTCAAAAATAATCTTCAGCAAACTCCAAACCACTATTTAGCAGACCACTGTCAGGAGAAATCATTTGGCTGTGATGCATTTTCTGACACTGGAGTGCTGACTTCATGAACCTATGCACGACTGATCTGCTTATCCTCACTCATAACCACTGACATCAGCCTCAAATACATAGCATATATACAACAGCAGGGTTGCTATTTAATCATTTCTTTAAAGCTAGTCCTCGGTTTAGTCGAAATGTGTATGTGCTGCCTGGATGTGGCAGGCTTTATCTACATGCGGCGCCTCACTTCGTCATTGCATCTGCGATTCCCAAGTGGAAACACAGCCATCTGCTAGACACAAAAACTCACAAGGTGTTAGCATCTTCATCTTCCCTCTCTACTCATTAGCAATTTCCCTTTTGCCTCAGCGGTGTTCCTCCACTGTCACAACAGTTTTCTTTGTGTGAGTTTGTACTGCATGAAATTATAAATCCCCCTCTATGGATTGTTTGCTTACTTGCCTGCAGACACACATGCACTATATTATAAGGTGCTCAAGAGCATGTACAGCAGAGTAAACAGAATGATGCCTGAGTTCATTTAGTCTTTTTTCATTTGTTTATTCTTGTCATCTGTCACCATCTTATAAATGACTTTGTGAAAAAAAGTGTCTTAATTATTTATTTATTTATTTTTATTTGATTGATACCCTTTATGGAATCAACTAGTGCACAGCCTTATTCTTTAAAAAAAAAAAAAAAAAAGAAAAAAAGCAAATGACTCAGCAGCCCAGAAATGGAAGTATGAAATACAGACATCCAGAGCCTCATGAAGAGGAAACAACAAAGTTTCATGCATGGAATAACATTTCTGTGACAATGAGTTCTGCTTTAGTGATGTCAAGTTGCCCCAAGCAACATAAATTGGACAACATGGTCAGAGTTTGCTGCTAATATCTGTGTTGTTTGGTAATATGACCGTCTGAACCTGTCAGTTCATTGTGAAGACAAGCACATGTTTTTGCCATGGAGAATTGCACTTTGGGGTGTCATCACAGCAGTTTCACAATTATCAATGAAAATCTCCATAACAAACTATTTCATCTTTCTTTTACACTTTTAAAGTTTTTCACTTTTTAAAGTTTTTTTTTTTCTTCTTTTTAAGTGGTTCATTCAGGTGAACCACTGTGGACCCTTGAGCAACGTCCTTAACCCCCACCAACTGCTTGGGTTAAATGCAGAGAACGTATTTCCTAATTGGCTCACTAATTGGGATTAATAAAGTATAACTTTCTTTCTTTTTTTCTTTCAGAATATTTAAATTACAAATCAGCCCCTTAATGAAAGCTCTAATTTTGTGATTGTTTAGAGCTTTGAGTATACCTAACCTGACTAGGCTACAGTATGAACAACTCCTCTACTTCCTGAACTTAAGCCTTCTCCTTTGTCTCCTGTCTTTTTGTACTGGATAAACTGATTAATTCAGGTGTGTCTGGCCAATGTCGTCATGGTTACTGAGGTCATACCTGGATTAGTCAGTTTGTCCAGTGATAGAAGACAGGAAAGAAGTTCAGGAAGTGTTGGAGTCGTGCAAATAGCCCGCTTAGATTGACAAAAAGAGAGGCCATAGTTATTTCAGTTTACTCAAATTCTCATGGTGCTGCGCGAGGAAAATCAGGGGAACTCCACCGACCTGCAGCAGGACCACTGTGTGACCTTAGCAAATTTCATGCCAGTCCTCTTTTACATGTGTGCTTATTTATTGAGCCATTACTCTTTCTGTTGTTACTGTATCACTAGAGGTGAATCAAGATTAAAGACCAGAAGGCTCATCCTCTAAGCACCATATGGATATTAGTCAGAAATTTGTGGAAATCCATATGACAGTTGCCACTTCAAAAAAACAGGTCCCAGAAGCCAGATTTATTTCAGGCTCGACAGGGTCAAGAGTTTAATTTAATACACTTTACATGAAAACTATAAATTAGCCATCTGGGGAGGCGGGCATGGAAGCTCAAACGGCTCATCTTACAGTAGAGACAAGGTCTCTCTAAATCATTGTTGGTTTGAACTTTACTGCTCTACAAATGGAGATAAAGCAACAACATGTACATCATAAAAAGCTTAAACACTGATATGGCACATGAGATGTCCTGACATGTGGCATGCTACAATTTAAAAGCAGAGGAAGGAGGTCCATGGCCCCTTTATCCACCTTACTGCTGTTTGGATTTAAAGCAGCTTTAGGGAGTCACCATACTCTTACATTTGTTTCCTTTAATTTTCTTGAAGTCAGCACAATGAAATGTGTTTCACTGCTGGATTGCATATTTTTAGAAAGGCTTTGTAGTTAATGAATGTAAGCTTAATGGATACATGAGACATTAATTTTACCAGATAATGGATTTTGTGATCAACTGCCCTGTCTGTGCAGAGCTGAGATGTGTTTTGAAACATCACCTTCCATACAGGAATAAATAGGCTCTTCTAAATCCATGTATTTGCTACCAAATGGAAATGATTTTCCCTGTTTCAGTCATCTGGAGAGCTTGGCAAGCTGAGCAACACGCCTCAAGATCTCAAGTGGGATCTTTATGGATTTGATGTGATGGTGAAATGATGAAATTCAGCTGTAGAGTGCTGTTTTAGAGAGTCTCAAGAAATCAGAGGGGGTAAGATGGAATACATAAAAACTCACAACAACCACACAACCTTCCTTCCCCTGTTAATCATGTAACGATTCTCTGTATAGTTATTTGTATTCACACACTTCCACCTTGTCACATATTTTTACCACCCATTGTGCCATGAAATGAAGCCTATTTACAAATCATTCTCCCTCTGATTTGATAAATGTAACAGGCAAATGGGTGAGTCTCCTGAATGCCTTGTTTGAATAATTGAGCAGTACTCAATCAAACAACATTAGGCAGTGGTGGCGGCCGCACCGTCTGAAATAATTACCACCAGACAACAGACTACACATGGATGCTGCCTCCACAGGGGTTCCTCATTTGAGAAGAACAGATTAGAACAGCACCACCTCCACCCCATGTCTCGCATGCCATCATGCGTACCACCCACAGAAACCTCCATGGGCCTCTCTGGGAGAATGAGAAAAGAAGGAGAAAAACCAGCACATTGCTGAGGTTGTCGGATAACTGCCATTAATGTATACTGTCAGGCCTGAATAAATCATAGCCCCGGTACCAACACTGCTGATTATTTGACCCCACCTCCACAGCCTTTCAAATTGGCAGCGGTCTATTACCCAGAGACTCTATGTAATAAGTTATTCACTTCCAATTTCTTTAGACATGATTCATCATGTACCAAATCAGTCATAAACCACATACCTAAAAGAGTGAAAAAACCTAGAGGAAACTAGTGTTCCCCACGAAATTCAGACAGAAGACAAAACCCGTGAAAGCAAATGACCAACATCTAATTAGTACCTGCAAGCAGGCAATATGTTAAATTTGTTTGTATTTTCAGATTACTGTCATAGAGAGGTCCAGCTATCAGCACCATTTATGAGGCAATTCTTTTTCACCTCCTTGCTCCTCTGTAATTGGGGCTTACTTCATGTCTCCAATTATCTCCAGTGCCTCCTGTTTGTGTCTGAGTTTCGTGGTCTCTTGAGACAAGCTTTACTGTTACAGAAGCATCATCAACAAGAGGACAGGAATTTAACTGCGCGCTTGGATGAGTGTTGTGGTGCCATCACAGAATGGGTCACTAACCGTATAGTACAACATGACAGCCAGCCAGGCATATGTCCCTGCCAAAGTACTGTCTGCAACTGAGACTCATTTACAGCAGAATGTGATTGACAGCTGGGCCAAAGGGCCGCTGGCTGCCTCCTGATTTCTTTTTCACTAGAGGTGTCCTCTGGGACTTGGAATTCACGCTACAGTATATCAGCTGAATAGCTTATGGCGGTAATGAGGATGAGAAGCATTCTGAACACCATGCCAGCTTTTTTTTTTTTTTTTTTCTCTACTTTGAGTTTTACAAACTATCATTTACAGTGAGATATAATTAACCCAACTTGTTTTCATTAATTCATTGCACATGTTATAAACCATGATTGAATCATGGGCAGCACACGGAAACAGAAATGACAGTTTGCAGCTAATTTTTATTCAGATGCTGCTAGCTCTTTATAAAAAGATTGTTTTTCTTCTGTGGTGATTGTTGTCATGCACTGCACTTTATTATGTAAAACAGCAAGACTTTTCATAGAAACAACATGTCATAAGCTATTAATGCAAAGATGTTCCAACTCATTGCAGGAACCTAAACTTCAGTCTCTATTTTTAACCATCCTGATGATGGCTAACAGTGCCGTCCTTCCTCCAGCTGCTTAAAGCAGTCGCCTTTTCACTGATATTTGAGATAACAGTTGTGACAGAATTAGGAAGTTTTGAAGCTTTAACCTTTTAACTTTGCAGCAGCTAGCTCATACATCTGTTCAATATGCATCAGTAGGTGTTGGAACTGTTTGACAATCCTTGCATTTCCATTTCTTTGAATAGTGACAATTAAGCACAGAAATCCCTAAATGAATATATTGAAAGCAGAAGGGAGAAACTGTTTTGAAATGGAATTCAAATTAACCAAAAGTGTGTTGATGGGGGATTAAAAAGGCATTATTATTTTTCCCTACCATGTTTCATGTGTCAGTTTTAGCGCAGATATTATTTTTGGTGTTGTATTTGGCCTTCTTCCAGCTGCAGTGATGGTTCCTTTGTGAGAGCTGTGGTGGACTTTCAGTATGTTTTTCAAAACAGACACTAGAACTGTGCAGAAACATGAAATTAGTTAGTATCAGTAAGATATTCTGACATTGCTGCCCAATGGGACCTTGCACCTGTTTGAGTATTTGATCCATTTTGTATCCTTGGTCACTTGTAAATTTGTATATGCTAAGGTACAATCTCTTTTCATGAAACCAAGGTCCAACCCTGTGTCTGCTGCAGAGGACAGGCACATTTTATAACTGCTTTCTTTCCCCAAGGTTTCAGAAAAATAACATTTTCAGGCAGCATGTTACAAAGGAGATAACTCTGTATATGCTAATCTGATCATAGTTCAATTTACAGCACATTTACCATCAACAACTGCATTTGCAGATGTTTTGTAATTGTTATTTTAAAGCCCACATTGCACCCTTGTATACACTGGCATCTTAAGTGATTTTAAAACATCTGTGGCTTGGACTTAGTGTGTGGTTTAGCTTATAAATGTTTTCACTGACCACAAGCTGCTTATCTTCACTATAGCAGAGATTACATGCAAGGCTCTTTACTTTTGTGCCAAACACAGACATCTAATATTATTCTTAACCATAACATTCATTTTTATGCCTCCGCACTGGGGACAACTGTGGCTGCGGGCTTTGTGTTTCAGGGTTGTCTTTTCCGCTTGTTCTCATGGAGTCGATATCTTTTGAATGCCTCGAGGGAGTTTCTTCACATTTTGGCATGAACATAAACTTGGACTCAAAAGGAAGCTGATTGGAATTTGATGGCAAAAGGTCAAAGGTCAATTTCACTGACCTCATAAACCTTGCTTTTAGGCTAAACTCAAGATTACTTCTGGTACAACTGAGAAAATATCAGCTACATATTTACTCCCAAAAATAGAATATCACTTTTTTGGAGAAAGTGTTTTCTGCAAAGAGCAATTTTTAGCCATTCTCCAACATCATTGTTAGAATTAGGAACAGATTGTGCCCACATTTTCATTTGGTGGCATACTGAATGGATGGCTCTAAATGAGGGTTCTGACATTAAGTATGTTGCGATTGAAAAGATCTTCTGTATTTCTCCTCCTTCTCACTATATTTTCACTGCACATATTTGCTTTGACAAGTTCATGAATGTGAATTGTGAGACTTGACCAGTTAGCAAAAGCTGAAGGCAATCATTCTAAATAGTGTGCAATAGCAAATATTATCTGCTTATATTGTAACTTCATGTGTATGTTACACTCAAAAAACAAGAAACTGTTCTGTAGAGCGTCAGGCAAAATAAAGAATACGTTTTGATAGTTACCTCCGCAAAGGGGTAATGTTTTCGGTAGCGTTGGTTTGTCTGTCTGTCTGTCAGCAACTTTATGGAAAAAGTACTGGACAGATGGATCTGACATTTTCACCAGCCGTGTGCCTCAGCCCAAGAATGAAAATTTTGATGGTGATCTGGATCCCATTCTAGATCCAGGAATTTTTTGAAGGATTCTTTATCATTGCAAGAGCTGCTTGGTGGAGGTCAGCGCTCGCTGCGTGCTTTCCTAGTTTAAAATGTGGTTGTTGCATGAAATACCTTGGAATGATAAAGAATAATACTTGGGCAAAGGGTTAAATTACGTGTAACCCTATTGCTACACCTAACCAATAACAATACAGCCCATTCTCTGTGGTAGCACAGGTAGCAGACATGCTAGCTCTGGCACCATTGGTAACAGTAGCCTACTGTACACAACAGGTTAGCCTTTTAACATTTTATCAAATAAATATATAAAAAGCCTCAGTACTATTTCATACTTTAGTCTCCTGTATTTGGCACTGCATACAAAGCATACATTGCATTTTTATACATTACCAGTTACCAAACACTATCCACAGAAAGTGGATGAATGAACCTAAAATGTCTTATAACCTTTAGAGGTGAAATTAATAGGCCTATGACTTTATCTCAGCTTCTGAACGCACATGTGCAGCTGCTGAATGCTTAGGTATTAATTGCAAGTTATTCCCATTTATTTATCACACACAGTTATTGACATTTTATGTTGTGATATAACCAAGTTTGTTGCTTTTCGTTCAATAAACAGTTTGAGGTGAAGGAATTTCATTTGTATCCTATTATTCTACTTACAGGTAGATAGGTATACATTTATGATGTAAAATCAGTGTAGCACAGACTTTTTCATTTTCCTGTGTATTTCACCTAAAAGTTGAATATCCCTATCTTTTTGTGAGTAGCGTGCTCTCATTTAGCCTTTAATTTCACCTCCACATATTTTGACTTTCAGTCAGTTTCTAGAGGATAAGTTTACTGCCATTCATATGATACTTGTTGTCATGTAATTAGCAAACAGCTAGCTTGCACTCACGACACTAACTTTAATGCAAACAACATGTGATTTATAGTCCTCAGAGGTTGATCTAGTTAAAATGTCCTCAGACAACTTGAGGCCAAGTTTTATGACTAAACAAATATGTTTGTGGGTTAAGATTTATCTGTAGTTTTATCCAACGCTTCACATTATTTGAGTAAGCCTCATACAGTAGTACTGCCAGTGGCAGCTGTGTGGTCTTTCATTGATTGTATAGCACTCCCAGAAATAAGATGTTCCTCATCGTCTTTATTTCAGATTTGTCTAATAGTCTCTATTAAGCAGTTTAATAGAAAGAGATTTAAAAAAAATTCTGTTAATCCTGCTTGGATTAACACACACTGAAATTTATCTGCTTAAATCACAAAGTTCATACCTATGCCCAAGGGAGCAAGATTAAAAACAGACAAATTGCAAAAGATCCAGAGAGGCAGCTACTTAACAGAATTATCTTTTGACTCTTACATTAGAAAATGGTGATAGAGTTCAGCTGGTTGATGACAGTTTGGTCTTGAGAAGTGACTTTCTGGTTCTTATTACAACAGCCGAATTGGAATCAAATTCAAACCTACCACCTTCTGTACGTATGAAACAGCTACATTAATGGTAACAATTCCTGCTCTTTTTTTTCTCCTCTCCTAGTGTTACGCGATGACTTCAGGCAGAACCCACAGGATGTGGTGGTTGCAGTGGGGGAGACCGCCAGTTTTGAGTGTCAGCCTCCACGAGGGCATCCTGACCCCACTACCTTCTGGAGGAAAGATAAGACTCGTGTTGACCTCAAGGACGACAGGTTGACGGTGGGTTAATCCTCAGGAGGAAACTTGTCTGTTTTCTAGTGTAAATCACAACCTCAGTCACACGTTTTTTGATTCGTGGTAAAGGACTTTTTTTTTAGTGTGCTTATTCTTATCATCATTCCTCTTTCCTCCTTCAGGTTCGAGGGGGAAGCTGACTATATCTAACACCAAGAAGAGTGATTCGGGGATTTATGTGTGTGTGGCCTCTAACATGGTTGGAGAGAGAGAAAGCGAAAAAGCTCAGCTCTCAGTGTTTGGTAAGAAGTCTGTCATACACTCATTGCGTGGCTCAAACAGTAATAGAGCATGACACGTTTCTTTGGCATTTACTCCACAGTGGCACATACAATATTTAACCACTCTGTCAAAAGTATATTTAGCAGTTATGCTTTGTGCTACCCACATTCAGAGAGACCAGCGTTTGTGCAACGCCCTGTGAACCAGGTGGTTTTAGTTGACGAGAGCGTAGAGTTCAGGTGTCAGGTCCACGGTGACCCGCCACCTGCGCTGCGCTGGAAAAAGGAGGATGTGGAAATTCCTCGTGGCAGGTGAGGACTGTGAGTGAATGTGTGTAGTCCATTTGTATGCATTCATGTCCGTGTGAGTGTGTCACTAGAGGAAAAATGAGAATGACGCGTGAGCAAATGTGCACTATTAAAAGGAAAAATTCAAAGACTTCTATAAAAAATAATATATAACCCTGACTTTCAACTACAACCATGTAATTCTACATATATAGCTCATATATTTACTATAACGCATTAGCCACACAAGCTCTTGTATTGGCTTGAAGTTAATAATGTCCACTTTAGCTGGAAGGGGGTTAATTGAATTATGTGGTAATTTCTGAAGCCAGTTTAATGCGCTCTTACACTGGATTGCATCATACTGTTGGGGCTCATGAGGTTTGGTCTTTGCATGAATACACACATACAAGTCAAACTGGTTCACTGTCATAGAGATGATAGGGAATACCAAATTGCAGTTTAGTTATGCAATCATACTTTTATTTATTGCTCTGAAAGTGAAATTTCACAGTTAGAATGTAAAAGTGATTATGAAACTAAAAACTAATTATAGATTATGCTCCTTGAAATGTGATAGTAACTTTTTTGAAAGGCTTTCAAGACAATCAAATATTAGATAAATGAATTAAATTTAATGAGAAAGGCATAATTAAAACTCAGTAGGTCAACTCTGTGAATACTGAAAAAAATGTCATTACCTTCATAAAAGAAGAAGAAAAATAAATAAATAAATTGAACACATGTTGCAACTAAGCACGTTTGTACTTTCTCATCAAAATGCAATGTGAGGTCCATATAGTATTAATAGCTGCTAGTCCGCCCATATCGCAGTCTGTCTGCATACCTATGTTGTGCCCTCTACTGTACCCCATGTCCTACTTTTAGACCTACCTCGCCTCACTTGCCTCCTTCCAGTTCTTTCATTCTTTTCCGAAACCCCGCCAGCCTCCTGGGAAGTCTGTATCTGGGTCAGAGATGTGCTGTGAATGGAGTCCTCACCAGACTCTGGACAGACCCCACAACCCCCATCGATATTCTGCCCAGACCCTTCTGGAACATCTATTTCGAATGTGACTTTTTCTCACCCCTTCTGCCATTCCTCTGCCTGACTTCTCTCCCATCTTTGAATCAGTATGGCTGGCTAGACAAATTCACAAGCTATCTCGTGCCAAAAGGGACCCCAGAGAGGGCGAGCCCAACTCTTTGCTTCTCAACTCATTCCGTTTGTGGGCCCTCTGAGCCACTTATCTAAACTCTGCAAGCCGAGATGTTTCTCTCACTGTAACTGCAGTGCTTCTGCCGTAGAATTGCTTGACTGGTGGATACACTCTGATGCATGGAACATCTCTATGAATTAGTCATGTCTTACTGCTTGGCTCATTCATCAAATTCAGCTTGTCAGACTGTGCCACTCCCTGACTCTCAGACTGTTTGTCTATCTCTTCCTCCCTTTCTCCGACCTCGCTTACATTTATATGCTCTCTCTCTCTCTCTCCCTTTAACACACACACAAGCTATACTGCACAGCCCACACTACAGTGGGTACCTTCTCCTTATGAATATTGAAACAGTGGAACAATCAGGGTTCCAGCCGAAAGCACCTTTCATTTTGCCATCCCTTCATCTTGGTATAATTGCTCTTCTTTTTCTGCAAATACAGCAACTACCTTAGAAAGTCTGTTGTTATGCTATCAAAAATGACACATGCTTCTTTAAAGCCCCGATCTAAAACATCACATCTTCACACAATTAATGAATATTTGTATTTGTTTTATGCGTTTACTTCAGTGCTATTAAAAATGATTTGTATCACATCAACCTGAGATGTATTGTGACTTGCTGTCTTTCCTATCACTAGGTATGACATCAGATATGAAAGAGAGGACCTCCTGCTGAAGATTAAGAAAGCATCAGTCAGCGACCAGGGAACGTTTACTTGTATAGCAGAGAACCGTGTGGGTAAAGCAGAAGCCTCCGCCTACCTGACTATCAGAGGTGGGTAACTGCTCGTGGTCTCACATGTGCCAAACCTCATAAACCTTCAGGGTATTTTTTTGTTTCTCCCAAAGCAGGCCACAATACAATCAGCACTTTATTGCCTGCTGTATAAATGTTATTACCCCACTGTTGAAAAGCTGAGCTTGACCTCAGCCCCCCCCCCCCCCCCCCCCCCCCCCCCCCCCCCCCTTTCATATACCAGACTAATGTAGTTGATCTCCAGATGAGCAGATCTCCAGCTAAGCTCCAGATATGAACAATTTAACCAGCTTTAAGTGAACCTTTATGACCTCTCCGGGGGGCTCAATCCTCACCCAGGCCATTCAGTGCAAATTCATATCATATGAACTGGGAGTTGCTGGTTTATAATTAAAGCTTTTATGTGAAAATGAATCAAATACAGCTTCTGCGAGTCACGTCCATTTTGCATTTTCTAAAGTAGCATTTTTAATTGGGAAAATATTGCCCACACAATGTTTACCAATTTGTTAGAAGCTAACTTATATCCTAAACACAAACATATATCATCATACATGGTGTGCATCACAGATCTCATGCCATTTACATTTCATTCAGGTATACAGTATTATTATACTTCAATTTTCTGTTGACTTAATCTGTTTAAAAAAAAGTCTTTTGCCAAAGCTCTGTTTCATTTACTGTATATCTGTTTGATTGACAAACAGATCCGTCAGCTGTGTGAATGTGTTATTTTTTTCAAATAAGTAATATGTCAAAGTTTTTGCCATATGGTTTCCCTCCTCCCCCCTCCTCTGATGTTACCAAGGTGAGGCCCATGCCATCACCTACGTTGGTGACTGAGCATTACCTTCCTTGTCCCAAAACTTCATGGATGGAAACCCAACTCCATCTCATTCATTTCTGATTTTCATTTCTTTCTTTTTCTGTCCCTCTGTTCTGCTCCTCTGCTTTCCTTCTCTCTGTGTTGTGTGTCAATGTCACCCACACCATTGTTGTGTCACCAGCTCGCCCTATTGGTAAGTAAGAGCTGACCCCATTGTGCATGCGTTGCATCTCTTTATGTTTTTGGTCACACACATGGTCAGTATGAATGCACTGTTGTGGCATTCCACAAGCACAATCATCAAACTAATATTAGACATAGTTTCTATCAGCCTCTGACTTCTGGCAGACTTTTACTGAAAATATGAATTTACTTCACCTCTTTCCAAATTGGGGCCCACTCATGGTTGACATGCTTTAGCTCAAAAACCTGAATAGAGATGGACGTTAAGGTACCGTAATAAGTTAGTATCCATCATTTATATGTTCTGGCAGTTGGATGAATAGCTTGTGAGGCTGGCGGAGAAGAAAAGTAGTTCTAAGTAGTTCTTGAAAAACACAGCAAACACCAAGTGCATGAACCCTTTTAGACTGCAGCAGGATATTCAGTCCAGAAATTTTATTTCAATGACTGACAGTGAAACACTCAGAATTATGTCATCTATGTTTTGCTATTGTATTATGGTTTATTTTATCTTTAAATTCAGAGGCACCTCAGTTTGTGGTGCGACCCCGAGACCAGATTGTGGCTCAAGGACGGACAGCCACCTTTCCCTGTGAGACCAGAGGGAAACCTCAACCCACCGTCTTCTGGCAAAGAGAGGGCAGCAAGGTGAGGACACTGATTTTGATGCATCTGTAAGGACACTTGCATTATAAGTGTTGGAAAAAAGGGAAGAAGCAAAAAAGAAGGGAATTCAACACGTTTAAAGAGCAATAGCTTAAGCTAAGATGTGAAAGATGGACAAGGATGTGACTAAAAGGATCAAACCCGGGCACAGCAGAATATGGTTATGTTCCACATATATAATAATGAAGTGGTCATTTATCATCTATCTACACTGCTCTGACAAGCCAATTCACTTAGCAAGAGACAATGTCATGTGCTGCATTAGCGTGATTAGACCTAATGATAGCAGGCTAATGTCCTTTCCTGCCCATCAGCTGGTTTGCCTGAGGTGCAGAAACCCACAACGCTGATGCCTCAATTTCATGACCATGACTGCAGGTTATCACAGCTAGATTATCACTCTGGTGGCAAACTGCCATTCAGACCAAAAAAAGAAAAAAGACACCCACATTTCTAGCTAACATAATACATACATAATTGCTGGAATATAAAGTTTGGAATAAGTGTTTTAAATGCAGCATGTTTCTTTATTCACTTAGTTTTGGGTTTTGAAAAAGCGAGACATAATTTGTTGACATGATTTTTCCTAACTTTTCAAGCTGTGGTTTGGGGGTAGGTCACTGCATATAATGTCATATATAGGCCAAACTGAAACTACTCATGAGCCAAGCAATTCCCACAAAATACAACACCTGCATAAGAAAAAAAGAAAACAAAGAAGAAAAATAATGTATTTATTTCAAGCATATTTCAAACAGTTTACTAATAAATGGACAATCATTCAAAAACAACTTGATTTATAAGTTAGAGAGGAAGCAGGGTGCAGCAAAATATAGCTTTATATAAAAGGAAATGGTTTAATGGGCTAAGATAAGGACACTACAGTGCTCTACTTTCCGTGACATCTGGTCTTGCTGCTCTACCTGCTATTGCATCTCAATGAGCTGTGTCTCAGTGAGTGTGACTCTGTAAAAGATATCTGTAATAATATATTCAAAGCAGGTGGAGAATTTTCTGAGGAAACCATATGTAGATTGAAAACAGCTTCACTCAAGACAAGCCAATGCCGAACTAACATTGTAAACAATATTTAAAGAGCATTTAAGGAAGATAGACAGGGTCTATTTACACTTAGATAGGAAATATGCTTGTCAGTTAGAAAGAAATCATCACATTCTTTTTTTTTTCTTCTTCTTTTTTTTGCAATTTCCTCCATGTCACTCCCTGTAGGATCTCCTGTTCCCCAATCAGCCAGCACAGGGGGACAGTCGCGTGTCTGTGTCTATGAATGGAGAGCTGACCATCTCGTCTGTGCAACGCTCAGATGCGGGGTATTACATCTGCCAAGCCCTCACGGTGGCAGGCAGCATCATGGCCAAAGCCCAGCTTGAGGTAGCAGACGGTAAGGCGGGATGCAAAAGCACGTACATGCCATCCTCACACACTAAGACGGAAAAAGTGATCTACTTATAGAATATTCCATGAAAGGAGAGCTCCTGTTTTCTTAGTTATCCAATATAATTTCCAATTTCCCTCTGGGAAAAATAAAGTATATTCCATTTAGTTTTATTCCATTTAAATCCAACAGCACTGCACTGATCACAGCACATCCATCTCCACCTCTGTATGCCACTACTCTAATATATGTAAAAATGAACTAAGTACCAGTTTGTTTATTTTCATACATTCATAGCATAACTGATAAGAGTAGATGGCACAGCTGTGGAAACGTCAAATAAAGTATTTTACATATTTTAGCCAACTGTGAAAGAATATAAGCAACTTTTATTCTAAATAAGAATATAGCATCTATTTTATGTCGCTGTGTCTTCATTGTGATGCAGTTTGGCCTTTACGAAACACAAACACAAGCTTTGCAGCACTTCAGACACAGATTGACAGCTTCCAGTTTCCTAGCAAAGATTTGTAAGTTTGAGAATCCAACCACCCAAAATCAACTCTTTCGTTTTCACCTTACTTTGGCTGAAAAGACCAAGAGCATCTAAAATAAAACTGTCTACTCTGTGGAGAGACACTTTACACTTTTTTAACAAAGCTTTAATGTCAGCATTAAGTGCTCAGCCGCTGCCAGCTGGGAGCTGTTTATGCCCCTCTCTCCATTTGTTTCTTGGCTTTTTCTCCCACACATTATTAAATTAACATCTGTTGAAGTGTTTTTTAGAGAGGAAATGACTCCTGTTCAGTCACTCAGAGGAGATGGATCAATATCAAAATGTTAGGTGCAGAGTGTGAGGGACGGAAGAAATGCTTTTGACAGATGGCTGTAAACAAAGATGGATAGAGAGTTGGCATGATGCCCGGGGGAATTTTGGAGGCTCTTATGGTGCCATTTCTAGCATTATTTAAGTTTGGATAACTGGCAAATATGTGGGTGTTCTCAAAGGTCTGCCAATGGATAAAAACTTTAAGATTCAGAAGTTGCGTATTACCCCACCCTCTATATTGTCTTGAATGTGATCCTGGCAGACTCACTAATTATCCACTTAAAGAACTCTCGTCTTTCAGCTTGCAGTTAAAGCTGCAGTTGTCATTGTGTTGATTTGTCAAAGGGGCCATGCACTCTGGTACACTTATACTACTATATGTCTTAAACAATTTGCAACTTACTGTGCACGCTGAAATAAAGCTGAGGTGTGGCAAAGATACCTAAACAATTACAGAGGAAAATGTGAAACTGCATGACCATTAGAATCCATTCTAAACTGACCACAACTAACCCCCACATTGGCACAAGTTACCCATTTTTCAAAGCCATATTTCAAGCCCATAGGGACGAATATGAGAAGTATGTCAGACTAGTGAGACTTGGAGTGCTTCAATGCCTCTGACTGATTTGTATAGACACTGCGGATGCCTGGAATGTCATAATGGCTGCTGCTATGATGTTAGATCAGAAACCACACCAGGCCCTGTGCCAGTAGACTTACTTTTCAACCCTTCTGTTGAATAGTGGTGTTTGTGCATTCATCCAATCAAGGGTTAAGTCAAGCTCACTGAATAGCGGGAGTAAAACTACAGTCTGCTCTCCCATCCCCCGATAGACGAGAATCAAAAAATAACAGTTCATTATTACCATGGTTACGAAAGCTGGAGCGAATGATTGCATTTCACATAGTGCTATGTCTGAATCAGGAACAAGAACATAATGTTTTTGTTTGCTCTGTAATCACTTGGGATAATGATGCTTGCTTCGTGGTAGATGTTATATTTTTCTGAAAATGCTGGGGGTTTTTGCAGCACAAAACATAGACTAATCACATGGTCGCTTAAAAGAAAGTAATAAAGTTCAATTCCCATGAAAGAATGAATGGAAACTAATTCATTTAAGGTTTAATTCTCATATCACCAATATCTCAAACAATGATTGGCAGTCACACAATGTAGATGGTGTTTATATTGTTCTACAAATGCTAACAACCCATCCTCCATGACAGCAGGGTTTCATGTGCTTTTACTTACTACTGTACTGCACCTAGCTATACTACATTTTTCTGTTAATCTGCTTAAGATGCTGTGTTGCTCTTTGTGCTGAAGGAATTGTGATAAAAGATAAGGCAGCCTGCTTCACACACTTGTGTGAATGGAGGCACACCTGATAACACTGGAGAGCAGCAGTGAGGAAATTGGAAGTGAGGGGTAGTTACAAGGCCTGGAGAGGTTCAACACTCCAGAAATTACTGTTTCACTGAGTGCAGAGGCTGTTTCCTGGATGATATAACATGCACTGAAAAGCTCTCAAAGAACTGTATTGTTGTTCTGCTTGGCATGCTAATTTCGAGTTTACTTTTTGTCTGTTTGTTGGGAGGGCTGGTGGGGTTTGTAAAGGAGGGAGGTGCAGCCATGAGTCACAGTAGGAAGAGGGAGGACAGGCATGAATGTGTGAGAGGTGTTATAAAGAAGCTATGGTAATTAGCGCCACGGGTGAAGCATCGCTAATCCTCACCTTGTAATTAAAGCTCAAAGGTGTGATGCAGTACCATGAGTACACCGCCCAGTCATGGAAAAGGTTCACAAAACAGTCACTTCCTCTCACAACAAATCCATCAGACTAAATTCGAATGTCTTGGACGTGCAACCGCAACGGTAATTATTGCAATCACAAATTAACACCTTGTGATAAGGTCAGCTACTTTTTTCACAAGCCTGACAACAAGTTTAAGAAAAGAAAGTTGTTGTTTTATTCCAGATCGATGACAAATAAATTACTGGGTTTAAAATACCTTCAAGTGCTAACACCGTCTTCTTGATTGTTATTCTCAGCCTCGAAGGACCGGCCACCGCCTATCATCCGACAGGGCCCATCCAACCAAACGCAGGCACTGGGAGCGGTGTCCCTACTTAGGTGTCAGGCATCCGGAGATCCAGAGCCTACAGTCACCTGGCGAAAGAATGGGGCAAATTTGCTTGGAAAGGACCCACGCTTTTCCTTACTGGAACATGGAAGCCTTCAGATCCAGAATACTAGGGTGGGTAGTGAATTAGCATTGGAAATGTACCGTAGCATAGTACTCATGAAAGAATTCATCCAAATCAGTAAATATGGTTGTTATAGTTTTGGCTTTCACTAATTGTTGTGTACCCAGATTTCACCTGTCAACTTGGTCCAACTTCATTATAACTAATACCAGCAATGGCCACAGCCACAAATGATATGAATGAGAAATCCATCACAATTATCATTCAGTCCAACTGACTGTTTCCAACTGTTTAATAACCTGTTTGCATCAAGAGCATTATTTTTGACCAAGCGCCCCTTTCATTTTGTCATGTGTAAAATTGTGATCCTAAATTTAACTTGCAATGGTTTTATCTGATCAAACCTCATGCACCAACTTTTTACGAATGGAGCAATGTAAGCAGAACTCTGAAGAAACCATTCGGAAAAAGTCAGGCACTTTTAAACAGTACTTTGCAGTTGGTATAGGATGAAGTGTCGGATGATCACTGTCTGAACTTCAACAAATCAGGTCAAAACGTGCAACAAATCCCCCACTGATGACTGCCACAACAAAATCCTACCTGTAAGTGCCAGTAAAGGATGCTGATCGATCTCAGCTTTCATCTCTTGGTCACAAATTGGTAGCTTAGAGCTGGGCAAGATGAATTCTCCATTGATGCTAGTCTCTAATAAAAACTAACCCACACACAGAGTAACAAGTCTTGAGGGTTGAAATGAATTTTAAAAAAAGAAGTTGTTAATTAATATTTTAAATTAAATTTCTTACCTTGTACTGTTTTGGATTATTATCATGTAGATTTGTGCCTAATAATAAGCATGCAGAGATTTGCATCATAACCTGAGTTACATTGTAGTGAAAAGTTTCTTCCTGATGTCAAAGCACAAAAACAAAAACCAAAGTCTCTTTGATTTATTTATTGATATGTTTTTTGTTTTTTTGCACATCACATCTTGTGTTGCATGTGAAAGAATAAAGAGAGATCTGTCCCTTTGTCAGATGATGTCAGCTGAATGTAATTCAAAGGGACAAGTGCAGTCGGTTTGCTTTTAAAAGATGAATAGCAAGTATTGATTTTTATAAGTCGTTAAACGTTGCTTTTTAGTCTGAATCTCTGAGGCTGCAGTTAGACTCAAGGACTGGAGGACACGAAGCAGTGGGAAGAGTCTAAAGGGGGTTAGTATAATGGAGGATCTGCAACACACGGCGTCCTGTCACGGTGTCAAAGAGCTCTTCTTCGACACTGTCACTCTTCTACTTTCTCTGGAGAGATAGTTGTCGGTGGCTCCTAAAGCACTGCTGCTATAAAATATGTTGTCATATCTCCTATTCCCTGTGTCAGCACTGGTGATGATAATGCTGATGGCTACAGGATTGGTGTGTCACCATTATTGGAGGAAATCAATTAAGAAAATTAATGTAAGCTTTTACTGTGATCTTTTTTCTTTCTTTTTTTTTTTCATTGGCCAGTGTTAAACTTTCCTCTCATCCACTCTATGGATTTTCCTGTGCCAAATGCAGGCCAGAGGAGGTTAATGCATTTTTACTGTACTACTAGCTGCAAACCTCCTTCAAAAGCCCTGACTGACGTAAGAGCTTGTAGAAACCATCTGGGATCACTGTTACAAAGGCGGCTCCGTTCAGCTGGACACGGCAATAGAGCACAGCCTGAAAGGAGTATTATTTGTGTCATGGATCTGTGGAAAATATTTATGAGCAAGTTCAATACCCCAAATTTGTTCTTTCTTACAAGTCTGGAATGGGGTTACATTTTTTATGGTTACATATTAGATGTTGCTGAATAATGATATTGTAATGTGTCTTCCATAGCTGTCTGACTCCGGGTTGTACACCTGTGTTGCTACCAGCTCCAGTGGAGAAACATCATGGAGTGCCTACTTGGATGTCAAAGGTGTGACTCGATATAAATAAACCATTTAATGAGTTTTTTTTTTTTCTTATGGAGTAAAAAAATTGATGAGTTTACTTTGCTTTTGAGGATATTAATTTAGTCTCTTTTGTTTCCTCAGAGTCCACTGACCTCATGGATTTCATGTCTCACAATACAACTGCCCTCCCAGGGCCACCCTCCAAGCCAGAGGTCACCGATGTTACCAAGAGCAGCATATCATTGTCATGGGAACCGGGGCCAGAGCTGGGCTCCCCGGTGTCCTCCTATGTCATCGAGGCTTTTGGGTATGTCTGTGACCTATAGCCAAAAGCTACAATTAGTGACCCTGAACTTTTATGACAATAACAGATGTGGGTGCCTCTGTGGGGAATACATTCAGGACAGTTTCAAGCAGGAACTTTGTGGATTATGTCTTAGAAAGTAAAATAAAAATGATTTGTTAATTTTATTTGAATGGATTTGGCAAATAAAATGCAATATTGAGAGGAATTTGGATGACGTAATTTATTTTTCCCTGATTGAATACTCTTTAAATCATGACTGGATGTATTTCAAAAACCGGCTTGTTGGCATTTTAATACTGCTTTACATATCATTTTGGCTCCCAGTCTGACAGTGTGAAGCTTCTCTTACGGTAATAGTACTTTTTTTCTGACCAATTGCATTTATTCCTTATACAGTCAATCAGTGAGTAACAGCTGGCAAACAGTGGCCGACCATGTGAAGACCACCGAGTTTACAGTCAGAGATCTACGACCCAATACCGTGTACCTGTTCATCACCAGGGCAGTCAATGCTCAAGGGCTGGGGGACCCGAGTCCGATGTCTGAGCCTGTCCGAACTCAAGGTAGAGAGATGAGTTTAGAGTATAATGGGTCATTTGTGGTGATTGTTGCTACTCTGATCTGCATGGCTGCATCTCTTTTTCTCCCACAGACATCAGTCCCACAGCGCAGGGTGTGGACCACCGTCGCGTGCAAAAGGAGCTGGGGGATGTTGTGGTCAACATGCATAATCCTGTAGTCCTTAGCTCCACTTCAGTGCAGGTCACATGGACTGTGAGTACCAGCGATATTTATGAAAAGAAAAAAAAATCCCTGTGCATTGTAAGACCTGGGCTACTGTACAGTAACACCCTAAAATAAAGCTACTCTAAGCTTATTTGAGAACTTTATTCTTGGCATGACACCGCATCTCAGATTAGTTGGCACGCACACAGGGTGAGCATGATGGGATGGATACACATTTGTAGTCTGAACAGCTGCTATTGCATCAGCTTAGATTGGTTTGAGGTGATTCGAAAATCAAGACTAATGTTTCCATTTAGGACAAATACATCACCATTAAGTGTTACACGTGTCAGGTCTGGAAGCTGTATGTGTTCAGGGCGTTTTCCAGGGGAATATTATTTCAGTCTGTTGGCAGGATGTCCCTAACACCTGCTGTTGTAAGTTCATTGCACACCTCGGAAAGGTTTGCACGAGCCTGTTTTCTCCTGCTCTGTCGTATGACATCCGAATACCAAACTGCAGTATTTAGACTAACACAGTGACATAGTAAACTGTGTTTGTGGCTGATCTGAATGGGTCTACAGACATCCTTTTATTGTGCTCCATTTGTAAGAAGATCACTCATTCATCATCAGCAGAAGTTTCTGTGTTACAGACAGGGATAGAGTTGGCATTATTTTCTAAAAAAAAAAGTTTTTTTTATGTGGCATGTGCATATCCTGCGGGACCAGTTGCTCAAATCCCCTTTCCCTTTCAGATTTTGTGTATCGGTTCACTTTAATTGGACAGTCTGTTATAAAGTGAGATGGCAGTGTCATTGGCCTAGTTTTCTCCTCGCTTTTCTCATTCCAGACTTGATATCAAAGACCTAATCCTGGCCTCTATATTCAGTATCTACACAGCAGTTCCAAGGCTATCTTGACTTGTGCAGACATTCATGTTTTTCTGAGACATTCTGATAAGAATGCATCATAAAGGGCAATAACAGAAACTTCTCCTTTTTCATGAATATCAAGAAGTTGTTGGGGAATGGAAGTATCTGTGTACCCTTTCATTTAGAGCTATACCCCAGAACTGCAGAGAAATGACTAACAAGGAAAACATGCCTTTAACCCTGTTTTGTTAAGAACATGTAGACCGAGCTTCCAGAGACAATATGAAAAGAGAACCAGAGATAAGTCCAAACATGTCTGGAATAATCCAGTATTAAACAGTTGCTGCGTTACTTATAAAAGCTTTTTCCTGTTTCTGACCCTTTTAATAACTAACTTGTATGGCTTACATCTGTATAGTTTGCTTCACTCCTGAAAGATACAAAGTAAAAAATAAACTACTGGGCATGTTTCAGTCCATTACTTTGAGCCCTGACTGTGTGGGGTGTTTCTCTGTCAGGAGGAGCATGCAGATGAAGCAGATTTCCTGCACCTCCTTACATCACATTTCTTGCCTATGTGCTGCTAATTAAACTGTGTGACTAACTAAGCATGCATTGTTGCTAACAGAGGGCACAAGCTGAATGCTGATCCAAAGCAGTTTACACACAGATGTCTGACACCTCCCCCATTATCACTCTCTTTCCCTCACACCTCCTCACAGGTGGAGAATCCATCTCAGTTCATTCAAGGCTACCGTGTTTTGTACCGGCAAACCTCAGGGCTGCCGTCTCCAGGGCCGTGGCAGATGCAGGACTTGAGGGTTGCCTCTGAGAGGGACATTACTCTCTCTGGTTTGAAGAAAGGCATCGTCTATGAGATTAAAGTGCGGCCGTTCTTCAACGAGTTCCAGGGTGCGGACAGTGAATCCATGACAGCGCGCACCATGGAAGAAGGTAAGAGAAAAAGAAATTCACATTTCTGGCAAAAAATAAATGAATAAAAGTCTTCCTAGACTTAATGATGGAGAGAATGTGGGGTTTAGTTATTAATGCATGAGCAGATGCTCTTGTGTTAATGTTTCTACCTACTTTTATATTTAGTTGCCGCTAGTAATGGCTTCATGGCTAGATAGTAATGGATAATGGCATTTCAAGTACACCCACCCACACACACTTGCTGCTGCAGTACCATGTCCTCAGTGTGTGAAAACAGGTCTCCCAGACAGCACAGTGGGGTTCTGTGATAACCCCGGGCCTCTGTGGGATGGTGGGCAGAGGGGGAGGGCAGAAACCATCTCCTGTGACTTAAGCTCAGTTCTCTCTCGTTGCCTCATACTGGACCCCTGCTGCCATTTCTCTGTCCAGACATGTATTATACGACCCCCCATCGCTTACACACTTACTAAAGAGCTTTATGGGTGGTAACAGTTCTTACTGTCCTCCTGTTGTGCAACTCAATTGATCAGCTACTGATTCCTCTAGAGCAACATTTTGTTGCAGGTAAACAGGAAAGTTAGCTCAAAGATCACCCTGCTTCTTTTTAATAGTTATCTTTTTATCTTGAGTTTGCTGCAAACAAGAGCTGCACATTACTAACTAAAGTAAAACTAACTAAAAGAATTGTAGGGTAAGAAATTATCTTCAAGTGTGCTTAAAACTTATAGATAAACAAAAAATAAATCAAATCTTTCTGTGGGAGATTTCAAACAAATTATCAGGACTGCATCTGTTAGTTACGAGCATTGATCTGTTGGCTAATTATGTCATAATTCAACCTTTTATATCTTTAGAAATCCATTCTAGAAAAGTGGTTTTTGTACAAACTACTTTTCATGAGGTATGTGATGAATTATTGTGGCTCTTCCGTGTTATATTTACTCTAAGCAGACAAGTGGAACTCTGTTTTACTGCAGCTACTGTATGTGCTACATCATTTGGACTGCTTAGTAAATGTCTTTCACTGGGAGCAAGTAGTGACAAAGCCACTAATGTAAAAAAAAAAAAAAAAAACATTTGCCCAAAGCAAGTTTGTTTAATGATGAGAGGTCAGGGCTTGGTCTTTCTCCCAGTTTGAGAATAAGGACAGGCTAAGGCCAGAGGATATAACTGGTAAGGAAAGCGAAACTCACCTCACTGGAGTCCAATTAAAATGGCCTCACAGGATTACCAGAGGTCTTCACAGACTGGGACACATGCTGTATTTACTGGGGATCTGGGGATCAAGGATTCACAGTACTGGAAGAATTGGCTTGATCTGGCCATTATCTAGAGCCCGTACATGTGCTGCTCTGTGGAATTATCAGAGAACCACTTGTTATCTTTCAAAGGCAGATTGAGAATGTACCTCTGCTTCTGAGGATGTCTCAGGGCTAACAGATATCAAAACAGTTAACATCTCCTACTGTATAAAGGAAAGAAATGTATATCAAGACTAATGATCCCGACAACCCTTCAGTGACTGTTGGTGTGAGGCAGGACACAGGAGGTTTTCTCATTGTCACAGATAGGAGCCTGAGGCTTTCCAGCTCTACTGATGACAAATGAAAGGAAATGATATGGTGTACTAAAGTCTCAGAAAGTTATGCTTTTAAAGATCATAATATGCTGATCTTACTGTTTTAAACCAAAGTTACAAGAATAGAGATGGCAAAAAGCCAAGATCAACCAGCTAGTGTTTATTTTCTGCAGCACATATGCCATTGGGCAACAGGCAAGTGGTGTAAAAATGTTTGCTAATTTGTGAATGAATTGTTTAATTTATGCAGTCATTTGCATAATATGTTTCCTACTTCGTGTCCTGTATAGCAGGACAGTAAGCAGCTTATGTGCCTTTTGTTTAATTGCACAGCTGTGAGTAAATCTAAAATCTTCCCTGAGACACTGAAAGCATTAATTGCTTTAAATTACTCTCCAGCTGCATTGTTCATCACTTTTGTTATCAGTATTAGTCACATTGATAAGAGCATATACTTTCTGACCTTTCTTACTGTTGTGACCACTTCTAGAAATGTTCCCCTGCATCATTAATGGTACTGTAGCCATATTCATCCTCTGGGGGATGCTCTTTTGTTATATGGAGATTTCAGGAGTACAGCTAATGGTTTGCACCTTCTTCCAATGCATACCTTTGACTGACCGGGAAAGTTCCATCTGTTTGCTGAAGCAGCGCCACTGAAATGACATCTGAAAGGAAAACTGGAGGTTACTTGCATGATCGTGCACTTCCATTTGGTAGCTAGAAATACATTTAGTTCTAAGTTAAACCTCTTATATGGCATGATCATAGCGTGAGGAGCTGCAGTATGTGAAAGTGAAAGCATGTTTTACTGCTCATTTTGATTGCTGCCTTGTTCTACCATTTATTCTAAGCTTACTTGCTGTCTTGTGGGAAAAGTGTGAAGCATTATTTATGATATGATACTGAAGTGTTATATCCAAACTGATAAGCCGAGACAGAAGCACTAAAAAATTAAAAATCATCACATAAATGCAGTAGAACCATGAATTAATGTTGTATAGTCAAAGCACTGGTAGATAGATATGGCTCTTCCTGTGTTCCTGTGCCAAGGCTAAATCAAACACATGGAACATACTGAATAGTTTCTATTCTTTTCCTGGAATAGGTTTTATAAACCCAACAAATAAACAAGGACAGGGGTCTGTGCTCTCTCTCTCTCTTTTTTCTATTCCTGGTCTCTTTTTTTCCCCTGGCTGTTTTTTTGTTTGTCGTTTTCCCCTCAGCACATTTCATGATTATGGTTTGATTTGTCAAATTTAGTGCACAGAAATGATACATGGCTCCAGAAATGACGAGCCAAGAACCACAGTGAAAAAGCCTCCTTTGTTTATAGTATTGATTGGTGTTTCAACACATGAAGCTGAAATGCTTAAAAGCCTGAATGTTCAACGCAATTTTAAATTAAAATGCAGGATTTTGAGCATTCCAAACATATTAAAATGTGCATAAATGGGACGTCATAGTCGGACATTAGCTAACAGCAGGTAAAATGGCGGACAGTCTAAATCCAAACACTGCTTCATTTACATTTCTCATAGATGCAGTCTTCTGATTTCTTCCCCCCACCTCCTTTGCAGTCCACAGCAGTATCTAGTGGGCACTTGGTAGCCATTTTTGTACTGTGTTCAAATTCTGTTTTTCTACTCAAACACAGCAGATATAAGAAGACTCAGCAGGGGGTTGGGGGAGGCTTTCGTCACAGCTTGTACTTTCCATTGGTTTAGTGTTTCAGGGCTTTAAGGGGACATGTGGATTCAAAACATTTCCAGCATTTTCTGTTTTAGAAATGTTTTGTCACTCATAGGTGTATTATTAGAGTTTTTATTTTATATTTGGCTGGTCTATTATTAAATAAGTCATTTTACTTTCTGTTCAGTCAATACAGTTATTATAGTATAAGGAAAGAATGTAAGATGGATTGACAGTAATTGCTCTAGAAAGTCAGTTCTGTCTAAATAGCCAAATATAGATATCCTCAGAATGGGTTGAGATAATTTGTAAAAAGTAATGGGAAAAGAGGACATTGCATATGGTGGATTAAAATCCTTTGTACTGCCATGCTGTCAGATGTTTAGCAGGCATGCTGTATCTGCCCAGAGCCTCTCTTTTAAGTAAAATCTAAATCCTCCAGGGAGGTTTTCTTTTTTTCTGTCTAACTAAAGGAAATCTGTTGTTTTGCTGTCCTCATGTGTGGTTTAACTAAACCAGCTGCTGAGCTCTCCATATGGCCTTGCTTCATTAGATCATATCTGATAATATATATGGAATATCTACATGCTTGCTGTTCCCTCCATAAGATTCTCCACACATGTTTGCACTCCCACTGGCCATTTTCAGAACCAAGTCCATCTGGAGAATTTAACTCACAGCTGCAGTCTGGCCAAGATAATGCCACACCTGCTTGGCCCTTTCTGCATAGCTTGTCAAACTATGCGTGCCTTGCTTTGCTATAGTGATACACTGCAGTAAGCATTATTATTTTACAGTCTCTTAATTGAGGTCAGAGTAGTTCTTTCATCTCAGTCAGAATCTAATGATATTACTGTGTGCCCAGAGGTGGCCACTATTATGAGAGGAGATGATTTGTTCAGCAGCATAGGCATGGTGTTTGCTCCTTGTTTCCTGTAGGCCTCTTTAAATCTTTAATCTCTCCATGCAGGTTATCGGGCCAGTTTGATGCATTTAAAAGATTAATTTACTAAACTTTTTTTTTTTTTTTTTTAAGGGATTTGAAATTGGCACCCCGAGGCTCCACATTTGTGGCATCAAACCATCTCATTTTTTTTTCTTGGCACAACAACTTTTGCTCATATCTAAACTTGCTGATCTGCTTGGAATGGTTGTCATTTGTGCAATTAAAAAAAAAAAACACAGTTTGGATCTCAACTGCTTGGCCTGCATAACTCAGGATGCCATTAAGATATTGGAATCTTCTACTCAGTAAGATGAAGTGCTCTGGATTCCATCTGCCAGGCAAGATTTGAAAGTACCTAGGTATAAGGCTTGCTGTGTGAATATGAATTGAGGAAGAGAGTGAGACAAATCCCTCTCTGACATGATAAAAAAAACATGAAACCCTTCCTTCTGTTATAAATAATATGCTAAGTCACTTAATCTTTTTTTTTTCCCCTTATATATATCCTTTCTAAAATATTTTTGCCCCCTTGTGACCCATCAGCCCCCAGTGCACCTCCACAGCAAGTGACAGTGTTGACAGTGGGAAGCCATAACAGCACATCTATCAGCGTGTCATGGGACCCTCCTCCTTCTGACCAACAGAATGGCATCATCCAGGAGTACAAGGTAGGTTCAGCTTTCCTCAGACTACATATTATAGTCATGTTTTATAAAAACATACCCTAAATTCTGTCTGCTGGGTCTGTCTTTGTCAGATCTGGTGTTTGGCCAACGATACCCGCTTTCATGTCAATAAGTCTGTGGATGCAACCATCCGTTCAGTGGTGGTCGGGGGTCTGCAGACAGGAGTGCAGTACCGTGTGGAGGTGGCTGCAGGCACCAGCGCAGGGGTGGGGGTTAAGAGCAAACCCCAGCTCATCATCCTGGGTAATCCACTCACACACTCCAAACCTGGGGTCAAATGAAATGACCTCATAATGGGGTGCCTAGGTCTCTATAGCAGATCAGGGGTCTGGAAAAATGATTTAGCAATTTATCGCACCACAAGAAAGAAGATTGCGCTTTACAACGCAGGCGTCTGTGGAGAAATCAATAGTGATTCATTAAGTGTAGTGTCTGGTAACACTGTGCCAAGTACTGTTAGCCATATCAATAATCCTCTTCAATATGTGGGCAGCTGGTGCGAACACAGTAGACAGTGTTTTTGTTGGAGCTTATCAGCCTATCACATCTTATGAAATAGCCAAAGGATGCCCACAGTATATAAGCCCAGAATCAATATGGCAGACCAGACCAGATGCTCTTCGTCTGTGACTTTTGACTGATATATTATAACACCCTTAACGTACAGAGCAGGGGAAACGGGCCTGTGGACCGAAGCTTAATGATGGAGGGTGTTGAGGGAGGGTGGGGAGTTGTTCCTGCTGGAGACTGTGAATCTAATTTCACAGCACAGTAGCCGCAACAGAAAATCAAACTCTGTCAGAGCTGCTCTGTCAATCTCGTGTCTTGCAGCTCAAGTTGATAAGTGCACTGCTGAATTGATTAACTCTATATTGGATGCACTGATGCTGCTTATTTATTTATTTATTATTTTTCTATTTGGTTTTTCCACAGTGATTTTTTTTTTTCTTTTATCTGTTGCCTTACCCCTTGGTCCATGTGTTCTGATGTTTAGTGTGCTTGATTTCCTCACATCTTCATCTGACTCAGTCTTTTACTGTTGTTTTTCACTCTTTCTTTATCAAAATACAGCAAATAGACATTTTTTTCATCTGCTGTCTGTGTTTTTTTTTATTGTTTTTTGTTTAATCTTAATATGAATGTGGGATTTCAATCATTTTCTCATTCACATGTGCTTCAATTGACATACAGATAATTAATTTGTGTCTTTATATTTTGTGCATTTATACATGTGTGTGGTCCCTCCAGGTGCAGAACTAAGGGATGTAGTGACGGGATCCGAAGGCAACAATAGCATCTCCGATGTGGTGAAGCAGCCAGCCTTCATTGCTGGCTTGGGAGGAGCCTGCTGGATTGTCCTTATGGGTTTCAGCGCCTGGCTTTACTGGAGGAGAAAAAAGAGGAAGGGCCTCAGCAACTATGCAGGTAATACAATCAGTCCATATGGTTTTAAATCAACAGCAGATCTCAAAGCACAGTAGGCCTCTCCCTCCGGTGGAAGCTGATGTCATCACAGATGCGACTCCATTTGAGAGCGGCCTAAAATGCACAACAAAGGAAAATATATTCAAGCTCAGATGGAAATAGGAGCTATTTACTTTAATTCACTGTGCAGTGATGTGCATCAGCTGCGCTGAGTTCCATCAGCACCACACCTCAGCACCCTAATACATTCATGCGAGATAAGTAATTTAACATCCCCTTCCATTATCAGACCTCTGCTGGTGTTGTTTGCCCATTAACATGAGCTACATCAAGGTTTAGGTATGGAATATTTCTTTAACCCGCCACAAGTCAACCATGTAGCTGTATGAATTCATTATAATGTGTATTGCAGCTTTTATTGTGGTGACTTTGGAAAAGAGTGCAGTGGTTGTCTAATTAAAAAAAAGAGATTGGCATGATGCATTTTCTTTTTAAAAAAATTGAATTTTATTTTAAGAAATTATATATTTAAAAAAATAATTTAAAAAAAATTTGTTTTATTTTTCCCCTTGTTTGTCCACAATGCCCTTGTATGGAATTTGTTTACATAACAGAAAAGAAAATGTACTTGTAATTTTGTGTCTTAATGGAAACTTCATGGCCCAAGATTTCAGAGGACAAAAAATCTATCAAATATTATGAAGATGCAGATGCCCCAAGGGAGAGAAATGGTGGTTCAGCGTCACGTTAATTTGAGATTTTGCTCTCAGGAGCATAAGTGATGCTGGAATGCAGTGATTAGATGTGCCAGGGCCCCAAGTTTCATCAAAGTCTGATCAACTCTGACGTGGCATGAAGTAATAGATGAATAAAGCAAAATGAAAGGGTTCAATCCACATGATTCTTCCACTTCATTAATTATTTTGAGCATGCGAATATGACTTCTATTTGATATGTATATTTGAAATTCATGATTCTTCACCCTTTGATATCCTCACTCTCTTGTGTGTTCTTGAATTGCAGTTCAGTCATTCACCTTTACTCGAGCAGGTATGTCTGCCTGCTGTGCTTTCATAAAAAATGCACAGAGAACCAGTCTATAGCCAATTAGTGGAGATGCCATTTATTATTTCACGTTATCGCTGGTTAATTTTTTCTCTCTTTTCCCTTTTTTCTCCACAAGTAACATTCCAAAGAGACCGAGGCCTGATCAGAAATGGAAGGTGAGAATTTCACTTATACAAACCAAGAAACCTCCTGCTGGAGCTTTTTCTGCTGACATTTCAGCACCACGCAGTGCAATTCATATTCTGTCTTGTCGTTGGCACCGGCCCATTGTAAAACCTGAAATGAAGAGTTCTCTCATGATGAATGGAATTTGCATACCCGTTCCCCCTGCTTATTCATACTGTATCGGTGTATGATTTGCGCTGGTGTTCACTTGATGAAATCATTAATCACTCCTTTGAAGTGAGTGCTACCAATTAATGCAGGTGGGCAGCTGTTTTATTCATTGGCTCTCTCTCAGTTCATCTGAGGTTGCTGGCGCAGTGAAAGGTCGCAGGAGGAGGGGAGAGGTGATGAATGTGCTGTTTAAAAAAGCTTAGCATAGAGGACATAGTGATGGGCTGGACAGTAATATGGGGTTAGAAGAGTGAAGTTTTGAACCTCTGTTCAGCAGCTAAAAGAATTCCTTGTCTTGTAAATATGCCCATAGTGAAGCCTTCCTTAGTATTTATCCAGCAAACATTAGAAATATGTAAAAAAAAAAAAAAAAATGCAGAAATTATACATGCAAATGTTACAAATAACGAATAAAAGTCAAAACCTTCTTGCATTTCAGTTTTTTTCCACACACTCATGAATTTGTGCATATATGTTATTATTTGTTGTTGCTGTGCTTTTTCTGAGGAAATATATGTTGAACATGTGCATATACTTGTGTAATTTAAAATGGAAATTACTGACATAATTGTTTGAGCACCTCTGAGCCATCACCGTGTCAGCTGCAAACAATTCCTGTCTCTCTTGGCGAACCAGGCTCAGTGGAAAATTCACTGTGTGGTTGCACATTAAACATGCAAACAGATTATGTTGACTGGGTGTGCAGGCGCTAGAATATCCTGCCATTTTTACAGCCCCTGATATGAAATGGTTGTAAATAGTCTTTTTGCCTCTTCCTGAATTCCTCCCCAACAACTTTCCTACCTTGAAGTCAAAGCATGCTTTCACGACTGTTGTATTTCACAAAGACAAAATGACACGGTAGCTTTCCTAAACCACCTAATGGGCTTTTGCTGTCTCTGTTGCCATGGAGACAGTGCTCCAGTGTAGCTGATCTGCCAGAGGCTGTCCATGATTCTCAATTTAAAATGTAAATTTCTGTTGTGCTAAGGCTCTAAAGTGGATTTAGTGTGTGTTTAGGCCTGCCTTGTTTCTCTGGGGGGAGTTCGGGGAGGTAGAGTGAAGGAGGGGGTGGGGATGGGGTGTGCAGAAGTCTGATTTATAGACTTGCCATTTTATGTCTCACTGTTGTTTATTGTTGCCTGTGTGCTGGGCTGCTCCACAGGCGAGAATATGCTGAATGAGTTTTCGCATCATTTTGTTGTTGATGCAGCAGGAAGAAAATGAGCTATACCGTTACAGGAGGAGCTGAATATTTAACAATGTCGCTTTTTTCTCTCGCTTCCACCCCCTTCATCCCTTTGTCTGACTTCAAACATCCTCTCTCAGCCGTCCGGGGTTATTGAAGGGGGGTGATCCAGGCCTCCCCTGGTTGGCTGACTCTTGGCCTTCCACAAGCCTCCCAGCTAATGGAGGCTTAGGGAGTCCGAAGGGCGGCAGCAACTTTGGCCGAGGAGGTAAGCAACACAAACAGGCTGGGTTGAGGAGCAATGCCTTGTTGGACACTTTTGACGTTCATCCTTTGAGAAGCACTGTGACAGCACATCACACATAAGCACACACACACACACAAACAAGCAAAGCACATTCACTCAAATTAAAAGAGCCTTTGAGGGTTATATTTTACTAATTTGACTTGACAAGCTTGATATTTTGCTGAAATTTGTGGTGTTTGGATGTATTTTTGGCCTTCATTTTTCGTCATACCACGCCATTATGCATTTTCCAAGGTTGTGAAACACTGATAGCCTAGGCTTATGGGTTTGTTTAATGTTAGGTTACAAGCAGGAGATCTGCAGGCTTTCGGTGAGCAAGACAGTAGAGCTGAAGGTTATCACTGTTTAAATATCCCCTCTTGTGAACACTCCACCGGGCTCCCACTGAGTGTTGCATGCTAATTATGGTTGTTGATAATCACTTTCATTTATATCAAGTCCAGTTTAGACCTGTATTTAACTAATACAGAGTGCCAGAGCAGCAGGGAGTGTTAATGACCTTAAAGATCGTTAAGTTCATGTCAACTTATCTCTCCATGTTGCCTTTTCCATTCCCCTTCCCTCTTTGTCTCCATCCGCCTTTGTCTCAGATGTTTTACCGTCTGCAGCAGTGGAGAAAACGGGCACCATGCTGTCTGATGGTGCCATCTACAGCAGTATTGACTTCATGGGGAAAGGAGGCTACAGCAGCCCAGCGCGAGGCAGTCAGCCCACCCCCTACGCCACCACTCAGATACTCCAGTCCAACAGCTTCCATGAGCTGGCTGTGGACAGGCCAGATCCCCGCTGGAAGGCTTCTCTCCAAGCCCAGCAGGAAATGGCAAACATGGGCTACTCACTGACTGACAGACGCCCTGGTAGTGGTATGAGCAAGATATCAATTTCATATTTTCTCTCTCTAATTGTGTGCTGTCTGCATGGTTGTGGTTGTGTCATTACAGCGTCTCTGTGGACATTTTTAGCTAAAAATCACAGGCAATATTTTGCCGGTAAGAGAAATCACTGAAGGCTAAATTCCAGGGAAAAAGCAAATTGGGAAGGAAGGAATTTATTTACATATTTACTAAACTGGACCCTTAGGACAATGTTCTTAATTACTCTTCTGTCTTCATCACCATTCTACCCTGAGAGCTTATCTAGCCCAGAAATGTCACGCAATCATGACGCATTTCTTTGGCTTAATTTGATTAGTGATGGCAGAAAATCCCTCAGTGTTCTGAGTTATTTATTTAGCTTATATACATTTTGTGAAGTCACGGAGGCATATCTGTCTGCACTTTTGTAGTTTTGCACAATAGGCTGCGTGCTCAGCTAAATGTCAGGCTTACCAGAGATAAAGTGGAACAAGAGGGAAAGCTGTGTGGACGCAGCTTAAAGTGGTTTGCCGCAGGTTTTGATGCCTCTTTAAGAAATGTCAACATTTAGAAAATGTTTTATTGTGCTATCAGCACACAAAAAAAGGGAAATGAGGGACAGTTTGTGTCAGACAGGTTGGAAAATGTACGTAGGACAGAGAGGTGGAAGATGGGTTTCAAAGCAGAGGTGTATGCATGTGTAAATGTGTGTTTGTGTGTTCGGTATACAGGGCTCTATTAGCATTGTAAACATCCTTCTGTCTTTGCCTACTTCTAGGAGCAAAGGTGGGGAAGAAAAAGAAGTTAAAGGGTGTCACGAAAACATCCAAATCAAATGGGACATGTTGGGCTAACATGCCCCTGCCTCCACCACCCATGCATCCACTCCCGGGTACCGAGGTCGACCTTGACCGGTACCCCCAGGAAAACCATGGAGGAGGGTAGGATGTAGATCTCATCAGTCTCTACTCATCACTCATCACTCATCATCCAATCACATACAATTAAAAAGATAAGATCTGCAACTTCTCTTTTTCTATATGGCAGATATGATAACAGCAGTTGGGCCCCACCCATATCCGTCCAGACCTACCGCCACCAGAATTTGGACAAAAATATAGAAGAAGAGAGAGGTCCGACTCCTCCCCTGAGAGGAAGATCCTCCTCACCGGCAGCAGCTCCCTTCAGCCAGCCTTCATCCTCCTCTCTCAGCACTACACACCATGAGGAAATGCAATCCATTTTGCAGGCCCACTTGGATGAGCTGACCAGAGCTTACCAATATGAAGTGGCGAAGCAGGCATGGTAAGTTTCCTAAATTAAATAGGTAAAAAAAACAAAAAGCTTTGTGTTGTCTGAAGGCATTGCAATTTAATTTAAATGCATTTACTTTGCCCAGGTGGGGAGATACCTGTAATTTTATTCATTTTATTCTGATGATAGTTTAAGTTTTACATATCAATGGCCGATGTTTGAGCATCTCATAATGCTGGTATTTACATATGTCAGCCCAAACCTGCAGTCCCTGCGTCTTGCAGGCGATAAAAACATCTCGCCATTGATTACACCTTTGTGGGAGCATTGGAAAACTTGATAAGTCAGGGCCGACACGTGTTGGAGGGTAATGACTGGGTTCAGTCTTACATGCTGTTCTGACATCAGTAAATAGAGATGGTAATTATGCATGCATCTCCTCTATGGTGGGATGTGAGCCATCGTGGAGGACAGCTGTGCAGGAGATAACAGGCGTGTTGCTGACAGCCCTGCCCATCCAGATATCCTTTATCCAGTCCAATTACAACTCCATTGTGTTAGCGCAACACACACCACTGCTGAGAAAGTAATCAGTGGAAATCACTGCAGGCATTCTTGGTCTCTGCACATTGCATCTCTACTCTTCTGAAAACCCACCCATTCCGCTTTCTAATGTTTGTTTTGCTGCATTTTTTTTTCCTCCACTGATTTTTGAATTTTTTTTTCTTTGTTTATTAATACACTGTATTTCCCCACATTTGATTAGGCATATGAAGAGCAGTCCAAATGTGTCCAATGCCACAATGGATTTCATGTCCAGTACACTGGGCTCTGATTTGGGAGCCACTCTCCTTTCTGAGGATGATGAGGAAGAGGAGGATGAAAGATATGCTGTGGTTTCGAAGAATTTGTGTGGCTTTGAGTACACTCCGGGTCACAGCATGGATACCGAGGGGTCAGGTATGTTTCCTAATTAATTTACAGTGGGTCATTGCTTATAAATGTATAGATCATAGAGTCTCTGACAGCATTAAATCACGCTTCTGACTGACCAACATGAAGAACATTGCATTACTTTAGCTAAAATTAATGAGAAATTTGACATTAAAATACCCAAATTCTCAGCAAACGATTAATGTTAAGGTCTAAATACATGCCAGATACACCGTACTGTACCGTCTTCTGCCGCTTATCCGAGGTCGGGTCGCAGGGGCAGCTGCCTAAGCAGGGAGGCCCAGACCCCGGCCACAGCTGCCAGCTCATCCGGGGGGATCCCGAGGTGTTCCCAGGCCAGCCGGGAGATGTAGTCCCTTCAGCGTGTCATGGGTCTCCTCCAGGGTCCCGTCCTGGTGGGACGTGCCTGGAGCACCTCACCAGGGAGGCGTCCAGGAGGCTTCCTGACCAGATGCCCGAACCACCTCACCTGGCTCCTCTCGATGCGGAGGAGCATTGGCTCTACTTTGAGTCCCTCCCAGATGACTGAGCTCCTCAGCCTATCTCTAAGGGAGAACCCGGCCACCCTACGGAGGAAACTCATTTCGGCCACTTGTACCCGCGATCTCGTTCTTTCGGTCATGACCCACAGCTCATGGCCATAGGTGAGGGTAGGAACGTAGATCGACCGGTAAATCGAGAGCTTCGCCTTCTGGCTCAGCTCCTTCTTCACCATGATGGACCGATGCAGAGTCCACATCACATCACCAAATGCCAAATGCTAAATATAATTTTGAAAATAGAGTTTACTTCACCTCTGTGAGAAATGTGGAAAACATGCATGAATATACTTAATGTGTTCTAATTTAAATCTAAGAGGAAATACTGGCACCTTTTGCAGCTTAAATATTGTTCCTTTTATTTATGGCAGTCAAATATTTGGACACACCCTTATGTAACTAGAAAAACAGTAGCTGAAGAGCTTACAGCCACTCAGATTATTTTATTGAGGACATGCTCCAGGGGAGGTGAAATTGTGATTGGTAGCCTTAGGATGACCATATTTTTCAAATTCTTGTTTACACAGTATTGAAATAACTTGATCCTTAAAATGCAATTTGATAACACAGTGTTTTGATACAGACTTGTTGAATATGTAAGATGACATGCTTTCTAAATGTTTTACCTATTTTTTGACACAAGTTGTGATCCTGCTTTCCTAATTTGACAGGAGCAGCAATACAGTACACGCCAAGTTAGACTTGCAGCTGGCCACATTAAACAGAATACAGAAATTAAACTCACTGTACAGTATAAGATACCTCAGATGGTTCAATGTCAGGGTCTCACAATGTCTTATAATCTGGAATCACAGTTTTAACTTTTAAGACATGAAGTGGGTCCCGCAGAGACTGCTACTTTTGGGACACATGGGACTTTAGTCCACAGATTTACTGGCTTCAATCCATGGTTTTCTTCTATTCTTGGCAAAAAGCTGTGATTCCCTTGGAACTTTGAACAATTTCCTTTCATATTTTTTGATGACTGGTAAAATTGTCTGCCTTGTAATCTCTATTTTGGAGCTTGACTTTGCCAAACAAACTGGGCTGAGCACTACTTTCTGCCCTGTGGTTGCACATGCACCCCTGTGATGATGTTTTACAGAAACCCATCCACTGGATAATTTAGAAGAGCAAAGTTTAAATTCAACAGTCATGTCTGTTCAGAAAATATTTTTTTGTTGTTTTGTCGTTTTGGGTTTTTGGTCTTTCTTTAGCAAAGCAAAAGGCAGTCGTCTGGCAGATGAACGATAAGAAATTCAAGTATCTGTGACTATCATTGAATTAAGAAATGTCATCAAAAAAAGAAAATTGAAAATATAATCAAATATATTCAAAATATAATCATATAATCAACAAACATAATCATGTCCTGCCTTTAAGCATATTACAGAGTAGATGAGAATCATGTTTATGTGCAGTTCTGAGCAGAGACAGACATTTACGGTCAAAGATTATAAAAAACTATCTGTTTTTGGTCATTCAAGTTCAGGTTTATTTCTATGGCATGCTTACATCGACCACAGTTGCACAAAGGGCTGCTCAAAAATTTGAAAATACCTAGATATATAAACATAAAAGAGCACATGCGTACACTCATGTATGCATATAAACTCATGTGCATACATACCTGGCACTCATATACTATATATCTACGTACAGCATCTTTATCTATTTATAGATATAGATATGTGTGTTTACAGTACATACACAGATGGGCACACAGACACAGATGTAAACTAATCTCTCAATATGAAATTGAAAAGAATACAAGGATTAAGCACAATAAATAAACAAAATAAAACCATTTTAGGAGATAAAAACTTAGAATCAAATAAAAACTTCCAAGTAATATAAAAAAAATAGCGAGTATGACCACCTCAACTAGTAATTAAAAGCTAAAGTAAAGATAAGTTTTAAGTAAAGATCTTATTACACTAAATTATTCAAATATTCTGGTCTCAAAATCCTTTCTTAGCTATTAGGGCTTCTTTTTCCAAGAGAATTTCAGACTGTCTGTTAAAAGTTTTGTGCAGTCATTCTCAGTTAGATGTCGAAGCCATAGCATAATATTTTAACAACTTTAGTTGAGCCCTAGAGAAAAATAACACATCTAACATTTAAGATTTGATGCATTTATAAATAAGTTTCTTTCTAAAAGCTTTTTCTTTGGAACTAGAGATCTTGATGGCATCTCCCACAGGGACAGAGATGTACCATTTTTAGACCCCATTGTTTGATAGGATGCGATTGACAGGAGCATTGAGAATATGTGTTTTCAGTACTTTTAATAACCCATGGCAGGGCACAATACAAGTCAGTGCGACTATAAATATTTACAAATATTAGCAATGCAAACAAGCTATCATTTCATATTTAACTGTCACATATCGTAAGGAACTATTTTGAAAGTGCATTCAGGCAGACTGAGAGAATATCTTCAGTCCAGTAATTTAAAACATAAATGAAGCCATTGTGGTGGCACTATTTCCACAGGAGCTGTCATAGTTTAACATCACATTTCTTACATAGCTGCAACAAAAGAGGGGAAAAAAGTTCTTAGGGCTGTCTGATCAAAGTACTGTCTAACAGTATTCCCTAAGCATTATAGTCTGTTGTAAGTGTGATGAATCTTGTCGGATGAAAATGTAATGTGATCAGTCTATCTATATATATATATTCTTTTCATTTAACAAAGACAAATACATTGGCTGGAATGCAATTAATCTGATTTCAGTGATGACAGTATTTCTGCTCCCATTGCAAGTGACACATCTAGCTGTTTTCTTGCCTTTCTGGGCTGATGATACTATTTTTGGAATTGATGGGAAAAATCGTATATTTAATAACTGACTCACTGCTGGTCTTTATAGGCAAAACCTCCCAGCAGTGTCACTCAGATGGCTTTGCTACATCAGACCATGGTGCGCAGGGCACACATAGCCTTGGACACAAGAGGGCACCACTTGCTGGCCACAAAACCCAGACAGACAAGGTTGGAACCCTTCCCAGACCAAGAGACACCAACACAGACGGTCAGTTTGGACTTTGATACTCTCAGCCTTAATTCATCAAATATTTTTTCTCTTTTAAAGTAAATTCAGTCAGAAGGGCCCACTGTATGTCACTATGTTTCACCCTTGCATTTTTTCCAAATACTCTCATTTACTACCCTCTCAACAGCCCACACACCATCTATGAAGTCCCTTCACGGCATGGGTTCCCACATGCACAGCTCGTGGGCAGCTGCAGCCTCGGACCCCTCTGAGGAGTGCATGGTGACTGTGTCAACGCTAGAGAGGCAACATATGGCTTCCTGGAGTGGCACGACATCATCCGGCATGGCCACCCTGACTAGGGGTTCCCACAAGAGACCTGGCACAGACCTCTCCCACAACGGGCATCCATCCACTAACGGCACAGAAAAAAGGGAACACTGTAAGTGATGATCCTCACGAGGATACATATCACAGATTATGGGTAGAGAGAAAACACTGCATTTTTTGCAGTAGCCTAAAGCCTGAGATGTTTTTCAATTTAAGTTTTTCAAAAGTCAACACAAGTTTCAAGATAAGTTCTGTAGAGAAAGGCACCTGCATGTACACAAGGGCCAAGACGTACTTGTCTTATTCATTTCTGAACTATTTGTTTTCACAGTCCATCAAAATTGGCTATTTCTTTGTTGGATGGTGTCGCAGTGACTGTTATAACACATTTCAACAGTATACTGTATTGTTTCTTCTGAAAGAATCATTTCAATTATTATTGTAGCTTTCTTTTTTCAACCTGAACCTTATTTGTATGAGTTTACACGTTCATTTACTCACCGATATATTTTCTGTATCACTTTGACTTCTTCAGGCAATATTTAGATTAAGTCACTATCCGGCGTACATCCATATAATGGGAAAGATGAGGCAACCCCTTTTAAGCCATGTCTACACGAGGCCGTGTAAGTGCTTAAACGCATAAATGTTTAGCCAATACCCCGTCTCGGCTACACTAGCCTATCTTTTAAGGTTCCCCTCCCCAGGTATGTTTTTACACGGGTAAGTGCACCGTCTAAAGGCTAATTTATAGTCGTCCGTAAAGTGCTCTACGTAGGTTACGAAGAGCCCTCTACATCATCTCCGGCTGCACAAAATATTTTTGAAGTGTCTGTCACTTTCCGCAAGAGACAACGGAGACGGCAAGGGCTGTGATTGGTTGATCACAATGTAAACACTGGCAGCGCCATCTTTGAAACACCGGCTATTGGACAACGCAGATATGAGTCCAACCGAAGTACGTTTGGCCGAAGTAGTGAGGAAATACCAAAATATCTCCATTGTCTCCATTTGTGCATCAAAAGTATCTCAGTTTTAATGTTACTCAGGTACTGGATGCCATTGCTCACTGTGACCGGAAGCAAAATTGTTACCACGGTTACAGACCGTTGGCATCATAGGATTAGGCCAGTCTTGCGTAGCGACCCCTACTGATCGGGCGGGAAATTGCTCTGTGTATCCAGTACCATGATGGAGAACTATGAAGGCTGGAGGGGTCTCTGTGGTTACGCAGTTGGATAACACATTACGCAGTCGGAAAAGTAGACTGTAGCCCCAATTCTTGAATCTCTGGTTATTGGATCAGTGTAGACTCATCAGGTGTTTAAGAACTGAGTTCGGTGAGGAAGTGACATCATTAAGAATGCACAACCAGCTTATCAACCGGTGACTAGTCAGAAATAAACAATAGCAAGATGGAGACGAATCATTCAGATATGACTTTGCTGCTCCTTATTTCACACGTGGAGGTGCTTGTAAAGATCACACAAGAATACCTTAAGAGGGGGAACACATGATTGTAACGATATTGGATTCATCACATTAATGTACTTCTGCCTTTTGTCACGCGTGCCTACTAGGTCGGGCTTGTGCCAGCAGGCGGCAAGGGGAGGAGGTCATAAACGCTGCATAGTGTGTGTGGGACAGGCATAAGGTTAGGTGGGATTTACGCTGTATAACCTTAGCCGTGTTAGTGTAAAAGTAAGGCATTATCTGCAGCAAAACTCCTTCATTTCACCAATACTTTAAGTAGAATGAACGAAGGAACGAGTGCTATTGTCCTGTGAGTTCAGAGTTTTAACCCCACAATAACTAACGGAAAGCTAACTCTGAACTCACAGCTGCAGATAATGCCTTTTAGAGAGGCTGCCCCGTCTCTCCCATTGTATGGATGCACGCCAGAGGGTGACTAATCTAAATGTTGCCCGAAGGAGTCAAAGTGATACAGAAATTTTGCAGGTGAGTAAATGCACACAAAAACTCCTAGAAATAAGGTCCAGGTTGAAAAAAAAAGAAACTGGTTAGCACCATGGTAGCATGGTTAGCACCTGCACTATCTTGCCCACATCTACTGATGCCTTGTAAACTATGGAGATGACAGTGCACAGTCATGCAGAAAGCAACAAACTCCATATTCCATGTCTGCATAACACTTGGGCCAGATTTTATTTCATTTTATTTTGTTATTTCTTCTATTTTAACTATGAATTTTCAAAAATATTATTTTTAGTGACAAGAAAATTATTTGAATACTGATCGAAAGCTTAAAGATGTTGCACTCCTCCGCCAGAAAGACTAATTTTGCCCTCCCCAGCTGTTGCTGACCAACTCATGGGGAAAAAATGAGTCCACAAGGACCCAAAGGATTGCAAGATTACCTCTAGGCTACTGTTAAAGTTTGTAAATCCAAAAAGGAAGAAAAGTACAGATGCCTGTCTGTAATTTGCTGAAGGTCACATAGACAAACCAGGAAACTGCTGGAAAAATGTCTGATGGAAAGACGAGGCTGATATTGGACCCTATTTCATAGATGGCAAACATTACACTTGAAAAAAGAAAACAGTTACATTGTGCAAGCATTATTCATCTATTAAAACATGGTGGAAGTAGTGTTGTGGTATGGGTCCTTCTTTGCTGATTTTAGGTCATAAAACCTTTTTTTAATCATTGATGGAAAACTTAATAGAACATAGGACTGTTTCTTAACTAAACCTTAACAGTAAGATGGTCATGCAAGAGGACAACATCCTGAGAGAATGAAACAAAGAAACAAAAATGTAGATAATGAGGATATTTATTTAGGTTTTACAGTTCTGTTTTTGTTTTTGCTTCTTTTTCAGAGTCGAAGTGAAGCATCCCAGCAGCTACAGTCTGTCCCCGGACACCTTGTTAATAAGCGCTATGAGATTTTCCCTCCGCAAGAATATTGTTCAGAAGATGGAGAGGACATAGAATGAAAGAGGGAACAAAAGGGTGCAAAATAAAATGCAGAGCTGTAAATGTCATGTATAGACACAAACACCACTCTCACAGTGTTATTTTCATCCCCCTCTTCAAAAGAGTTAAGAGTATGTTATATGTCTGCTTCTGTTTTCTGTCACATGGTGTACAACGGTTCACACAGTGAAGATATGAAGAAGAAGAAACACAACAAAATGACTCAATCAAGTAAAAAAAAAAGACTTGCAAACTTTGTAAATAGATTTTTTTAATGTTTTTTTTTTTTCTCTTTTTATTTTGCTTTGCTATGCAAGCCAAACCTGATGTCGTCTCTTTTGTGATTTATTACTGTGAATCATTTTTTCATTAATGCGCAAACTGTTAGCTTATTTTGATGAAGCTACTGTATTGTTGTATTTTGCACAGAGCGTTTTGGTGAAAATAAGCACAAACTCATTGTCAGCTGAGCTGAGGAGGAGAATCAAGATGGCAAAGCAGGAAGTGTTTTTAAACAGAACAGAATCAGAGGACATACAGTATATATCGGGCTGTATCTTATTGTTTGGAACTTATTACACAATTTTGGGGGAAAAATAAAAATGACTGCTATACTCTTGGAAATAATGTACCAAAAATAATTTAAGGTGTATCATACATCTATCTGTGAAACAACAGTGGTTCTCAACAGTTGATAACCAGAGAATAAACACAGCAACACCACTAACTGTGATATCCAAAGGAAAGACTGAAAACAAAAGCAACTTCTCTGCCATTTCACAAAAGAATATCTAAATGAATAATATATCTCTGTTTCTTTTCCAGTTACATTCAGTGACATGATGAAGGTGCAATATTCAAAAGACAATAAAATAGTGAAAGAAAATGAGAAGGAGCAGAGACAGATGCGTTAAAGTGACCTAAATTCACATGCAGACACACAAACAAGGTGCAACACATCAAACAATATGTTAATAAGCAAAAAGGATATTATACTGTATTTATTTACTGCAACACTGCTGAATGGTTACAAGTAAACACTGTCATACAAACATGTATAGACTTTAATGGCAGCCAAATTCAAAGATCTTTTATAAGTTTGAAAAAGCAGCAGATTAGGATGTCCTTCCTATGAGATTAGGATGCAATCTTTACACCTGTTGGGTTGATCATTTTTGTTGTAACTGCTCACCCTTTGAAAAATCTTTACATGACAGATTGGCTTGCCCTCAGGAATCCACAACCACATACAGTCAGGTCTTTTTTTTTTTCAATCCTTTGATGCAAAATAAAAATGTGTGTGAAAATGAACCAGATTTTTCCTCATAATGCTTGAGCCTGATGCTGTTTGTATTTACGAAGAATGGAGTTGCCTGTATGAATTGTTAGATAGGATTGAAATTACAAAGTGGGATTTTTAATACATTCAGTTGACTGCCAGTTGAAATACTTCAAGCTTAAAGGAATGCTTATATTTTGTTTAGTTTTTTTCATTGTTAGATAAAATTCACCCATCTTGTGTTGGAATGTTAATGTCATCCAGCTATTGAGTAAATTTGTGCTAATTACAATGTTATTTGCCACCAGAATACAATACTGTATGTTCTTAAGACAATGAGACCTCTTCATTACTGTATTAATCTGTTGGGTTTTTTTTTTTATTTCAAGATAACTTCATAAATTGAATTTTACATGACATTGACAAACAATAAGTTAATAGCTACACGTTTAATTCCTGCCTGCCAGTAGGTGGTGCGCAAGCACTCGCTTACTCTGTTAGCATTAGCAACATTACAGAACCGACTAACTGTTGATTAGCATAAACAGTTGTGTAACTTACATACACACAATTGACAAAACAATTATTTATAAGCTATAAAAAGATTTGGGGGTAAAATTAATTATTTCATCTCTACCATCACCACTAATGCTTTAGTTATATTTTATTAGGTGTGTCCACAAAACCACATTGCTTTAAATTTTGACATGGTACATCCAAGCTTACACGTAAACAGCTCATCCTCTCTAAGAACTAACACTGCCAAATATACAGTAAAGTAGTTCTTTTTTAAGAGCATTTTTCACCTGATCCCAACTTAATATAAGGTAAAAAGAAAAAAGAAGCAGTTTCCTATTCTTTCTCTTTTTTCCCATTATCGTTATCTCTGGACCACACAACTGCTCCATGCTACACAAAGATAACTCTGTTATTGCCTGCATGGATCAGCACTCGGGTGGATAGCCTCAGGTAATAGTGCAATTGGTGCTATGTGCATTGTGGGGCAGCCTTGTATCTTGTTATGGATGTGCAGGGATTAGGAAAGTCTGCAGATATTTTACAGATATGCTCAGAGTGCAGTCTACCACTTAAACTTTATATCCAGCTTCTTGGGTTCCCAGAAGTGCTATGAGGGGGGAAGAGAATTGTGGAGTTGATTTTATATCACTACAGCTAAATTAGGTTCCCTTAACAGGCACCAACTTTTACATTGCCCCATCACCAAATATTGCACTGGCTCCTTCTAATTTAGCCAGCTTGTAGAACATGTGAATTTAATGGAAGAACAGAAACCAATAGCCTATAGCCCACAGAGCCCAATTACAGAGCATACCTGCATTGACACTGCAAGACTTGTGTTTTATAAAGCTGTTGCTTAATATAATGGTCCTGGCTGGTGCGCTTACTTTGTAGGTTGTTGTGGTTTTGGTTCAATGAGAAAAAATCAGTTTAGCGTAACAAATTTATTGCTGAGATACATTTTCAGCCCTCTGGGATCAATTTGGTCTCTGACTGCTTCACTTCTTGAGGAGTTGCAGCAAACCACTGAGAAACACTTGTAATGGAGGTCATTTTTCTGTGGAGAGCACAGGTGGATCCTGACAGGAAAGCAACTGAGAATCCTGCTTTTTCTTTTTTGTTTTGTTCATTTTCTAAAGAAAATCATTTTCACTGCATATTAACAGCCTTTTTATTACAAATAAAATGGTGAGAAAAAATGAGGAACAGATTACAGAGGCTTATTTTTAAACCTCAAGTGAAAAAGGTGAAAATTAAAGGTGGTTCTTTATGGTTTGGAGGTCTGGACTTCCTCGTCTTGATATAAAATGCAAACTGCATCTGCAAACCGGAGTTGCAGGGGGAAAGCTGGATCAGGAGCCGCAAGACTGTTGGGTAGCTGATCCTGACCTTTAACCTCCTGTCTGACTGATGTGAAAAGACAAGTTCACCTTTGAGGATGCTGGTCTGCTAGTTTGAGAATCATAAAGAGTACTATATTATACATTTACAATAGATTATAATTCATGCCGTTACTTCCAGGAAACAGCAACTGTCCAAGTGTAACCATGTTAGCAAATTTGCGTCATCACTTGAAGCTTAAAGCCCTCAGTGATTCTTTAGCAGCTGTGTCCTTCTGTCATCCAAATACAGGCAATTGTATATATGAACTAAAAGTACTTGGAATTAGTTCATCAGTGTACACTTCCAGACCTCATGATGCATGAAATACAAACCCAGGTAAAAACCTATGCAGGATTTCAGGGGGAATGAAATTCTTTACTTTAAAATTATTCTCTGTAGCAATACAGTACTTGTTCCAAAGATATCAACATGCAAAACAATATTTATACAAATGGCATATCTGTGCTTTTATCTTGTAGCAGGCCCAAATGAAGATAATGAGCAATGTCAGAATAATTAACATCCAAAAGAAATGTAGGTATTACGATTGCAGATATCTGAGAGCACCATTGTGTATTTTGAAAGATGATTATTACCTTTAAAAATTCCAAACAAAGTTGTTATGCAGTATATCACAGTATGAGGCTCATTGCATTCATTATAGTATATGCAATTCAAATACTGTACTTAACAGTCATACACTGATTACACAGTTGGCTTCATCACTAACTATACACTATTTTCACATCACCGACTATTTTTTTTTCCCTTTTCTGACTTCATTTGGGGTTTCTTTTATATTCTTATTCAGCATGAGCAGCAACAGTTCCTGAAATTTTCCCAACATGTGGTGGACAACCTTTTCAGTCTGATTATGTGTAACCTTGATTCAAAAGGCTGATTTGTGACTCATGACATTTGGCTAATTGCAACATTCAAACAGTGTGGTGGTCTTCATGCACCCCACCTGAGACTGCGAGTGCCGCTCTGTGGTGCAGATACCCTGAGGCTCAGCTAAAGGCCAGTGGTCTCCTGGCCTTTGGTTCCCTCAGTGACCAATTTATTTTCATCTTGTTCACCCTGATGGTTCATCTAGTTCTTTGAGGTTGCCACTTCATATTGTGCCACGGACATGGGGCGGCAAAGCCTCTCCCGGAGGTCTCTGATAGAGGGCATTTGAGTAAGCACATATCCCTGCTCCAGGTTTCAGCCAAGACTAATTCTTTTGTTAAATCCTGGCAACAAAATTCAGTAACTGGAGGCATCCCAAGACATTACACCTGCCTTTTAGCCTTTCTAGTTAGAACAGCTTGTTTCTGCACGATTGTTTTAATCTTTTTTTTTGTTTGTTTTGTTTTCCCCTGAATCCATTTGCTTATGTTTTTTTTTTTTTTGTTTGTTTGTTTTGTTTTGTTCTTTTAGTGCTGTCAAAATGTAAATGCATACCCAAACAAGGTAAATAGGACAATGAAATTGGGACAGACCAGAAAAGGCTCATTTTAAAAATAAATTTTAAAAAGTTAAATTTATTTCTACAGCAGATAGAAGTTAATCCAATATATTTTAATATTTCATTTTTGTTCTTTTTTTTTCTTTGTAGCTTTATTTAATTTGTCAATGCACATCCATTTGTGCATCTAATCTGCAACACTAGAAACAAACAAACAAAAAAAATGGCTCGATTATGTTTTTATCACTTTGTGGTGTAATTTCTTTCTCAAAACACATGAAACTTGGGATAAACAGTAATGGAATGTTTCATCTATTCTTTTCTCCAATTCTTCTTGCAAACACATCCTAAGGTGCTTAACAATGCCGGGTACAGTGTTCATTTTAAAATTTCCCACACATGTTGATCAGGGACAAGGGAGGACTGCAGGCAGTTTAATCCACTATCTATACCCTCCTGTAGCCTTTGTTATGTGGCCAGGTTGTAGGTGCTGTTGTCTGATGGAAAAGTAAATGGGTATCTTCATCTTTGAGACAGGAGTTGTCCTAAAAGCTTCTTTTCTTTTTTACCTAAAAGCTGCCATGAGAAAATTTTAAATGAGCTTAGATCGGAACATTGATCCAACCTCATCCCATCAAAGAGTCTGTATTTGAGCTTGATGTTTGCAGTCTGGATATTCTTTTAATCCCTTGCCCACTGGTTATTTCAGCTATTGATAAGGTTCTTGAGGGAGCACTTATCTATGAGATCTGCCTGTGTCCCAGTTTAAGACTTTGCTCTTTGTACACCGATATACTTCTAGATTGCCTGAATATATATATATATTTTTTTTATCACATTCTGCACTTTAAAGGGAGCCAAATGCAACCCTTTCCCTTCTCTATTTGAGGAGCATCTTCAAATTTTATTTAAATGTTACAATAGAGATCATCCTCAAACATCCTTGAAATTCAAATGGATTCATCCCACTTTTTTCAAAGTACTAATCCTAGGGCTGGACGATTATGGAAAAAATTATAATCACGATTATTTTGACTGATATTGAAATCACGATTAGTATACATGATTATTCATTGATTTTTTTAAAAAGTGTTTATTGAACCACCAAAACTCAACCTCAAATGTAACTTTAAAAAAAAAAACACAACCGGAAATAAATTAGAAACAAGTAAACGAGTAAAATAAGAAAAATATATTAAATAATAATAGCAATAAAAATCTACCCAGTCTACATGCATTCTTGTTCTATATTCCCTGTAGTTTTGCTTCCTATAACTCCACCAGTCTCTTTACTTCAGGATTAATCGTTTTTCTTGGATTACAGTGTTTTTATGATTGTGAGAGGGCAAAATTGAAATCACGATCATAATTCAATTAATTGTCCAGCCCTAGCTTATCCTCAGCTTAAATTGTGTTACTTTTGGGCAAAATACACCTGTGGATTACTTTAAAACACATCATTCAGTCATCCATTTATTTTTGACAGTTTCAATCAAGGAGCAAACTCCACTGGAGAACAGTGAGCGCACTTCCCCGTTGCGCAGTAATTGTAATTCTTTCTTCATCTGCTAGAGGCTGGCTAGCAAATCCCCACAGACTCAGATGTTAAAAAGGCCGACTTCACAGCAAAAATAAACATGTTTACAGTCTGCTCATTTTAGGTTTAAAAGGTCACGTTTACCTTCATGTCAACTGTGATGGGGGTGAATTTTTTTATAACTCATCCGTTTAGATGTTATTTAATCTTTAATTGATGTGTGCCAGACCGGATGTTTGCCTGTTGGTCGGCAGCTATCAGTTAGCTCCTTGTTTGCTCTCGGTAAGGTCTCAGGTCGTTTTCACACATATTTGGGTGCATTCCTGTTCTATATTTGGGTCGAGCCAGGTGCTGTCGCAGCAGTGAAAAGGTTACAATGTTTCGATTTTCAACTCCGTTTCACATATCCCTTTTAATCACCGTGCCCAGCAGTCGCTCTACAGACTGGAGCGTTGTGTACCCATGGCAGCCAGACGGAAGCAGACACATCCCCGCTGTAAAGCGTGGTTGTGTTGTAAACAAAACACACGTGAATGGAGTGTGTTGAAGATGAGACCCGGTTGCGTGTGGAAAACAATGTTGTCATGTACTGGAGGCGGCAGATTTCCAGACAAAACAGAGCTAGGCGCAGACTGATTCTGTTGAACCGTGAAGTTGGGACCATACGCAGATATTATGGGCAAACAGCCAGGTACCGGTGAGTTGTAAACATGAGTATAACGCTTAGCCTGCTAAGCCCTTGTTGGAAATTTGTCCAGTCTTTGTGAACGCCCCATTGATCTTAACATTTGACATACATTAGTAGCTAGCAAACACAAGACGATACTAAACGTTACAGTTAGGCATGCCGTAACCCTGTAATTTGTAATAACACTGTCAATCAGAAGGATATGCCAATATTACAGCTGCTTACGGATACCTGTTTTGTACAAAAAGGTGGAGTATCTGGGATTTAGGTCGATCTAAAGTTGGTGCGCGTTCACACATCACTCGGGCCACATTTCAGGTTGATGCAAGCTGCTGCGAAACCACCCTGTTCAACCGGTCCGAGAGCAGGCGAGTTAGGTTGACTAGCGCGAGTGGCATGTTCACACAGACCCAGTCACGCCATGTTCGGTACCAAAACCCAGTTAGGTTGACCTAAATGGGTCCTGTGTGAAAACAACATCAGTCTGCAGCAGAGTAGCAAAATGGTGGTTTTTAGCGGCTAACAGCAAGTCCAAACATGTCTTACCTTTATCCCACCACTCAGGAGGCTAATCTTTGTTATTTCCTGTTAGTTTTGAGCTATCTCGGTTTGCATTTCCAGAGTACGTTGGCTGTCAATCATTTGCCCCGAGGGCGTGCTTGCCCAATTGCCCGGGAGTGCCCGGGAGTGACGGCACACGTGACACTGCAAGATGGCAACAGTGGGACATGCCCAACTGGCTTCACTTTCCCCTATTCAGACGTGACCGGATACTACATCCATACAGTCTTTGGTTTCAATGCACACTATATTTGAAGAAGATGGGGGAAAAAAAAAACATTTAAATTTTTAGAATTGAGTGCAAGACTGTGACAGTGCCCTGATGCTCTTGATGCCAGATGAAGTCATGGTAAGGTTCTCTTCGCCTTAAATGCAACTCACAGTTTGCTTCTCATCTGCCACAGTCAGTTGTCTTCTGGCATGGCATCTCCTCCTCTGCTGGGTCACAGTCAACATTTATGGCGACAGACAGTGATATGGCTCAATAAACAATCCAGAATTTGCAGTAGCTGCAGGAGACTTCATTATCTCTGAAACTTCCTAATTCCTCACCAACTGTTGTTTTAAAGGAAAGCCATCTTTCTCAAACACAGCTGCAATGTGATAGGAGTTTGCTCATCTTTCCTTTCATTTATAATGTTTGCATTAGCATCCTCAACTTTTGTACCCTTTGCACTGGAAGTCAGTGGCAGTTAAGAAAACTTGCCTTTGTTGTGAGCTGAGAAACACTGCATAGCTTTGACACCACCTGTTTATTGTTTCACTCTGTGCAGCTAATCAATGTTTTCATCGCCTCAAGACTTCTTCCTGCAACACTGCTCCCCCCACACCAGTAAACCTCATTAAGTTTAAAATACTGCTTCCTGATTGACTGCATGTTCCTGTTTAAGAGGCTATCTTCAAAACATGCACTGATTAACACAAGTGCAAAACAACACACATGCACATGAAAATAATAATTAGCACACAGTGGGAAATGTAAATAAAACAAAATAATTTGTACATCAGTAAACTTTGGGTTGTATCATGTTTAAATATTTGGTGCTTTTATAAAAAGAGAAACTTGGTGAGTGGAGACACTTATTCACAGACTGAGCCCAGTCAGCCTGGATAGATGTGTCCTCTATAAAGAGTTGTTGATTTGACAGCCATCAGTTTCAATTTTCCTGTCAGCCTCCGTGCAGTTTTGCCACATTTGCCCTCAATGTCGTGGCTGCCTTTTTGTCAACAGATTGCAGAGAATCTGCTGGATAAACACAGCAAAATTGAAAATGAAACTTGCCAGCCCCGGCTCACATGCACAAGTGTGCACACATGCACACACAGCATCTTAAAAATGAATGCAATCACTTGAATAAGCCCGATGAAGTCAGTTGTCCTTGGAAAAGGAAAAAAAGAGACTTAATAAAAACGACAGGGAGAAAAGCAGCCATTCATGCTCCTGAGGGATAATTTCCACGAAGAAGAAAACAGCCTCAGTCACAAAACTGAATCGGAGCTCAGCTTTTGGGGGTTGTCATTGATTTAATAACTCAGTACATGTGTAACTCTCCCTTATCTAAAGTTTTACTTAAATATGTGCGCACCCAAGTTCTTCCAACTTCAAAGTTATCCTCGCTATAGAGCAATAACGGAGCTGACCTTTTGTTACAAATGGATTTTTTTTTCTGTTTTAGTCAGCATGGGAGCATTGGAGTGGACATCACCTCCATGCCATTTAGATGTACCAGTCAAATCACTCAAGCTTGAAGTGATAAGTGGACAAACGGGGTAAAAGAAAAAAAGAAATCACAGTGTGTCACAGCTATTGACAGGTGTATAACTGTAAAGGAGGTCAGACTTTTTTCACAAGTGGGACACACAAGATGGCCTTGCAGGTTATTGAAAGCGTGGCCTCAGATCTACTGTGAATGGCCAAAGCCCATAAAGCGGGTATTATTATGAACTGTAGACGGTAAGAACACATCAGCAACTGCATTTGAGATGTTTTTATTTTTCTTCCAATAAAAATGTAATAAATATTCTGTTGTGATGTTCTTCCGTGTATTTAGTACTCTTTCCAGACCAGTCTGTGCTAAAATACTTTGTATTACCTCATTTATCAAGACAAATAGCACTTGGATGATAATACAGTTCAGTTTTTTCACACTAAAGTCTGTGGTCTTTTTTTGTTTGTTTGTTTGTTTTCAACTTTGTCTTTTGGTTCATGGATTTTTTGTTATGTTCTATTAATATCTTCTAGTTTAGTTCTTCTGGGTTAGTCTGCTGTTTTCATGATCACGGTTACACCTACGTACAATGATTTAATTGTATTCTCTCCGGTTTCTCTTATTTCTTGGCAGGCTATTGTTTGTTTTTCTCTGCTTTAATTTTTGTATGGAGTTGCTTTAAAAGTGCCTTTGGTTTTGTTTGTCTGTAGCTTTATGATTATGGTCTATTTACCGTCTGTGTTTGGAACATAAATGTAACTCAGGGAAATATAATGTTGTAACATTTTGAAAATAACATCGCCTAAACTGAGCACAAAAATTAAGGATTTTTTTTTTTTTTTTATCATTTCTCCCTTTCAATAATAGTTACTGGCATTTTTATATTATACAACATTGAAAAGTTCTGATTTGTTATCTTTACAGCAAAGAATAACTTTTGAAGACTGTGCTTCTGTGGAATGAGCAACACAAATAAAAGAGGACAGTGCAAACAAACAATGTGGCAAAATCTCCAGCAATATTCTCCAGTTGGTATTAACTCTTGTTTCGAGCTTCAAATGCTGCCAGGTGCAGATGAGACTGGCACTGAATTGATAGACATATTGAAATGAGATTTTTGGAGCCAGTGGCAATCCCATACCTTCAAAATCTGGCATCTCCATCCTCCAGGATAGTTTCACCCTTCCCCACAGAGCCAGATCAGTAGATATCTCCCGAGCTTGGGAGTGGATAGAATGGGGTGACCTGCCCTACGTCCAGACCTGAAACTAAGGCTTGTTGGATCAGCTCGGTCATGCCCATGAGTTAGTCTGACCAGCAGAGCCACGCTGGTTGACCTTCAGCAAGTCCTGTTTGAGGAATGGGGATGCCATCCCACACCAAACTGTGATCAGGCTGGTGACCAGCATGAGGAGGAGGCTCCAAGCTGGTCCCTGACACTGTAAAATGAAGTGGAAAAAAGCCAGAAATTGTTCTTTTTTATTATTGTTACCGTGGGAGAGAGCAATTATTCAATCCAACAAGCAAGTCAAAACTGCAGTGAATATTGCAGGGGGAATTGGAACATTTTGATGGGCACACTACACACACGTTTATTACTCATTCCACTTAAGCAGGCTTGATATACCATTGTAAAGTTGATCAATCATTCTTTAAATGTGTATAATAGAACACCAGTTAGTGTTATACTGTACAAGGGGAGAAATCATTAAACACACGCAATGTTTCTTACTTTTTGTGCTAAGTCAACTTTTACTTTGCATTTAATGAAGTTTGGCTTAGATAGAGGCAAGTTTGGGGTGTGCAGCTTACACCCATGGCTTTGAAGCCAAACAACAGTTTCAAAAGTCCCATTCTAACCCTCAATGTGAGTGTTATCACTTTAAAATACCATTTTAGGAATTGATCACTGTGTTCAGCTTTCATTAACTGTTATACACACATTATAAACTTTTTGCATAAAGTTGGGTATTGCAGAATAATAGAAGTCAGGCAATAAAAATTATTTTGTTATGTTTAGATTCAATCTCATGCATTGACCCACACAATTCTTCAACAGGTCTCAATAGTTATAAAAGACTTAAATGCCGGCCTGAACTGAAACCTTTTGGATAAGAAGGCAAATGTTTCCAGTAAACTTTCTCTATTGGGGCTTGTGTTAGCTTGTGTGCATGCTAAGATTGTAAATGAGGTCTGTTTATTAGACTGGGTTGTTGTGTGTGACAGACTCGTAAGAGACAGACTCTTTAAGGAATTCTGCAAGTTCTCATGTGAACCAATACCTGTTAAAAATCTCACCACAGGCCAATATAAGATTTTCTGTTAATTTCAAGGCATAAAGGATGGTTTATGCGTCTTTCTTAAGCAATTTCTCAGCCACTGCATTAACAAGTTAGAAGGACAGCTGCTAGATCTTTAGTGATCTTAAAAATGGCTTACAGCAGCACTTATTCTAGAGGATTATCATTATCATATTGTTGTCCAGCACAGCTGTAACATAAAAATTGCATGCAGTCTGCTTTTTACATGCAAGTTGCCCATTAAGGTGCCTGGAGCACACTACAGGGGGAAAAATGCTGTCTACTGATCCTAAATGAAGACAAACATAAAAGATTTCTTTGACATTTAATTTTTCAGCAACATCCCTATGTCACATCTTTCATCATTACTGTAAAATAAAGTTGAGATGGATAAAGTGAAAAGAGACCTGTGTAGAGAGGAGGCCACAACATTTTGAACTGACTTTTAGATTCAAAGAAAAGACAGAAATGGTAACTTGTGCAGCATTTCGATCTGTTTGACAAGTCCAGAAAGGACACTTCTGGGTTGTGATCATTCTCGAGTTTACGTTTTCTGGGAAAACAGCCTGAAAGGTCACAGCACCAACAGGACTCACCTTACTGCCGTTTGCAGTTGGTTCAGGGTGACGCTTGTCAATAAATCACAACATGCTCTTTATTTTATTTTATTTTTTTTTAAATCACTGGATTTAGCAGCATTTACTGTGTTAAGGATTAGTCAACCTGATGCACACTGACAATGAAAGATGTGAAATCCTTTGGGTTTTTTTTTAATCATTTCAAAAGCTACAGATACTTGTTTGTGAACTTTTAAGCTAATTAAACATGTCTCCTCACCTCCAGCCTCATTTTTGTCACAATATGGGTCTGGCTTATTGGCCCCATGACACATTCAAGATGAACCATTTAGCACTGGGATGAGTTAAAATACACAAGAATGAACAGATGTGTTTTATGGTTTGTGGCAAATGTAAAAACTTTTCTTCAATTTTTTTTTTGTGTGTGTATTTGGATAGTCATTTCCAGTTGATTAGCTCGTGCAGATGTTACTTAAACATTTTTCCTCTTTGAGAAATTTTTGCATTTCACAAACCATATGTCAAATGCAGTTTCTCACAGATTAAACTAGAGGGGCTACATAGTATACACACGACTGAACAGAAAAAGAAAGGACTCTGAATGAATGGAAATCAGGCCACAGATTGTCGTTGAACAGCAAAATTTATTTAAAGAGTGTGGTTAAAGTGACATATTTGTTCCGTATGTGAATTACAGAATAGGGCTGGACAAATACCTAAATTTGAATAGCACAAAATTTCCATAATGAGTGGTAATACAGATAATTTACTTGACCCTTGCGTGTGATTTTTCCTAATTGTTTTTACAGAAAGGGATAGTTCTGAATTTTTGACGTAGGGCCTCTTTTTCAAGTTAGGTAGGGTACTACTTATCACTGGAGACAGATTCAACATATTTCCTCCCATTATTCTAATTGCAAGATGCTGCCGATGCTAATGCTAGCACACATCAATATTTGTTCATCAAATGAACCGTTACCATATCTCTATGAACTTGCAATACCACCCAGAAGTAAAGTATAATTCCACTGCTGGTTAGAAAGTAGTCCCTCAAAATGTCATGTATAATTTTTTTATTAAAGGCTAGTTTTATTTGTAACATTATTTTATTAACACAGACATTTACATACATAGTTTTGCGCTAATACTGATTTGCCTCAGTGTTCTGTGGAATGGAGAAAATCGTTTTTAACGACAGACTAAGCTACAGTAGGTGGTCCTATTGACTTGTGCTAGCATTAGCATGAAATATGCTGAAACTTTCTCGGGTGATAAATAATGCTCTGTCTAACTTGAAAATGAGGCCCTATTTTAAAAATTCTGAACAACCCCTTTAAAAGCATGTTAAGGATTAGGAAACCTGAACATCTATACACTGTTCACAATTATTAGACTAGGGAAATTCTGATCTTTCTTCATGAGTTTACTACTCCAAACCACAAGAGAGGGAATATCTCCAAGAGGTATTACATTTTAGGATATTAATTTGTATAAAGATGTAGATTGTGGTAGGGATGCACAATATAATCAGCCCCCTATCGGTATTGGCCTATATCGCCCTTAAAACTGAGTATCAGACATCGGCTACCCCACCGATATTTAACCAATCAGCCTGATGTTTCTAAAGTAAAAAAAAACAAAACAAACTTCTTCAAAAACTTCTTTTTTTACAGACTTTAAAACTTCGAAAGACTAAAAGTGGGGGAAAATATGGATACACAAAAATTTTGTGATATCTTCATACACTGATATCATATTGACACAAAAATGCAGTATTGATCTATTTTACTAACGAAATCTTGCGATATTTCATCTTACAAAATAGTGCAAGAATTCATGGAAATTTTGCTATATTTTCATACACTGATATCATATTGACATTCAAACACACATTATCGATCTCTTTTACTTACAAAATCTCGTAATATTTTATCATTCTGTTACAAAATCTTGTGAGAATTCACAAAATATCGAGATTTTGTAACAGAATGATGAAATCTCACAAGATTTTTAAAGTGAAATAGATCGATACCACATTTTTAAATATCGTTTTGATATCAGCATATGAAAATATTGTGATATTTCAGTGGATTGATATTTTTTTCCCACGCCTATTTTTTTAAAGCATCGGAAACGGATAACAAAACTGCTATTTGCAATGATTTTCTTATTTTTTTCAGCTTTGATATCGGTATCGCTATCAGTTATCGGCCACATGAGTTTTAAAATATCGGCATAATCAATATCTTGGCCAAAATTCCAAAATTGTGCATCCCTAGATTGTGGCCTAAGAAAAGCAGGAATTTATGATCAAGTATTTCTTTCCTCTGGTAAATGTTCCAGAAGAGAGATTTACCTAAAAATGAAAGGGCAAAATCTATGAACTGATTAAACAAACATAAAGTAGCCGAAATATTGAAATGTGACCATTGGACAGTCAAATGTTCCATTGGCTTGAGACTTGAGAAGAAGATTATGTTAGCTGCTACAACCTGATGATCCTCTAGTCCAGGGATCCCCAATTCCGGTCCTCGAGGGCCGGTGTCCTGCAGGTATTAGGAGCTCCCTTGTTGCAACACACCAGACTCCAATCAGTGGGTAATTACTTGTGGCAAACTTGTGCAGAGCTTGACATCAAGCTCTTCAAATGTCACAAGGTGTTTTGCAGCCGGGCAGCTCATAATACCTGCAGGACACCAGCCCTCGAGGACCGGAAGTGGGGATCCCTGCTCTAGTCCTACAGAGCAGTTTTTCTCAATCCTGGTCCTCAGGTACCCTTGCCCTGCATGTGTTCAAGGTGTCCGTACTTTAACACACCTGACTCACATGAATGGCTCATCAGCAGGCTTGCAAAGAACATGATGAGTGGTTCATTTAATTTGCATCAGGTGTGCTGGAGTTGGTAAGAACCAAAACATGCAGGGCAGTGATACCTGGAGACCATGACTGAGACACACTGCTACAGAGCAAAGTGTCAAAGGCTCAGAGACACAGCCAAAAGTGCAAACACTGAAACAAGCCCTCCACTGAACACAACTGTTCACAATTTGATTTTTTTCCTCTTTTTTATTTTCTTAATGATCACAAATGAATTCAGGGCATCACTGCACGCCAAGTCAGGTCCGCAAAGGTGCAGTCAGGGTGCTGCTTTGAGTTCCTGTCACTAATTAACGTGTTCCAGAGTTGATCTTTACGGGTTAAAGATGGACTAAAACTTGTTGGTAATTTCTACAGGATACTTGCCTCAAACAAAATTACAGGAGAAAGTCTGCCAACATTTTGAAAAGATCTTCACAGATAGGAGGAAGAAAAAGCCTCAAACATGAACCAAGAACCAATTACTTAGGACTACTGTAGGGATGTTACTGTAGATATAGGCTTTTTTTTTTTACCGATATCTGATATACTGATATTGTCCAACTCTTAAATTCCGATATCCGATATCAACTAATACCGATATATGCAGAGAACTGTGAGGTTGTATCTCTCATATTTTGAGAAAAATACTGAGAAATACGCCCACACGCCCCCTCCCCAAGAACATAAGGTTACCAGTCTCTGTTATTAGGCTAATTAAACATGATTCTCTGTTTAATCGTGTGCATTTTCAAATTGCAATGTGAGCAAATATGTCTGGTCAGTTTTCTTTTCTTCTTTTTCTGTTTAATTACCGTCCAGCCCTACTCCACAAGCTGCAGCAAAAAGTCAAGGGAAACACAGGAACAGATTAAATGAACTCAGCAGAGAGACAATAAATGGAACCAGTCCACGAACAGACTTTTCATTATCCCAAATGGAAGGCAAAGCAGTGAAGATGTTAAGCAAAGCCTTCTTTGCCTGAATCTGCATGCAAGTCTCTCAGTACACACAACAGATAGCTCAAATATGAATGAAAGCAGCTCAAATGTACGCAACTCAATGCACAATCACTATCAACAATCTTTTTCTCAAGCTGACATGAAGCGATAAAATGATTAACAGGACTCCGACGATTGACTTCCTCCAGACTGAAATTCATTTAACACTGACTTAGAATAAAATTAAGTGATTGTGCTTTTATAACCAAAGTAGAACAAATAATACAAAGACAGATATACATCACTTAGAAAACATTAACACTGTTATATAAAATTCGAAGCACTTCTGTGGCAGTAAACAATGTACAAGATGGCTGGTAATGACTGTATATCAGTTACAGTAAAATAACAACAGACAAACAAATATCATGAGAACCGCATCAAGCAGTCACCATGAGCAATATTTTCGTAGACACTCACAACCGCCATCAAATGTGCATTCATTAAACTTTACCGAGTAGCCAGCAGTTCAGATTCCTGGAAGCTGGTCACCAAGAAAGCTAACAATAAACAAGTCCACGGACTTAAATATGAGATTACATTTTTCTCTTTTCTTTTTTTTTTTCAACACCTAATGACAAAGTCCAAGTAGAAAAGAATATTGTACATTGTGCAGTATTTTTCGAGTCTTTATCCATGTTGCAAAAGTCAAAGTCCTTTGAAGCAGCTGTAGGATATTCCCCTTGTGCTCATGTTGCTTCTTAGCTTTTCAGTACCTGTGAGAAGAAAACAGTGTCAGTTTCTTTGCCAGTACTTCATGCTGTGTATTCATGTGCGCCACATATATTTTCACTCAAGATTTTATTTACCTCCTCCACCTGTCCTGTTGGGGCCACCTGGTCTCCCTGTTTGGTTTTTGAGTCTCCACATGCATGAAAGCTAGATGAATTAGAGCTGGACTCCCTCTTAGATTGACCTGATGGGAAAGAGGGACGACTGTATAGAAGGATGTCCCCAAATTCTGACAAAAAAACAGTATGTAGAAAGAATAAGTTGGTGTAACATTGTATCACTTTATCAGAAAGCTCCAAAATGGGCTTAATAATGCACCCTGTACCTGATTGCTGTCGGTTTTTGTTGTTTCCTTTGCCTCCTGGTGGAATCTTCTGCATCTCTTGGCTCTCTTTTTTTTCGATTGTACTTTCTCTGACCCTGTGAGTTCCAGTGCTGCCTCGTCTACCTCGGGCCTCCCCAGAGCCCATCCGAGGCAACGTGGCCCCCCTTGCTTTGTAGTCACCGTGGGACATCTGGCTGGGGAAGTTCAGAGGCATGCAAGAGTCTGGAAACAAAGCAGAGATTTTAATGTTAGAGCTGTGAGGAGACATTTGGTAGCAAAACTTCTCCATTTTGTTTTTACCATCATTGAAGACATCTTTGGGTTGATAGCCCAGCTGACCAGAATGGTTCTGTTTATGCCTTCTGGGTTTTTTATGCGTGATTGCAGGACTCATGTTGCTATCCGTTGATATGGGGCTGCTGGCTCGCTGTATCCGCCAGCCTGAAGACATCACACAAGTTTGAAAAAAAGATCAAGTTGCACACTGCTTGTAAAATACTTAACTTACAGTTAATAGACTGCAATGGATACAGTTAGCTTATGTGCAAGAGGAAGGCGTCTGAATTAAACCTAAACTGTGAGGACTTTCAGTCTGTAGTTTGCATGCAGCATGAATTTTTGCTCTCTCTTACAATTTTAAAGAAATATGATCTTGTGCAAAGAGATCTGCTAAAGTAAGCAAACATGTTAAGATAATTAGGACACACAAGCAAAATTTTCATCCCACCTGACTCCTCTGGGTATCTGCACATGCGCAGGCCTACGATATCCCGTGAAGAGGCAACTGCCTGGTTGAAATCACCATCTGTGAAGAAAGATCCCTCTGAGGTGCTGACAACACTGGACCTGCCTGATGAGATGTTGTCTTCCGATGCCGAGCCCCAGCTGTTAACCACAGACCCCGTGACTGATCTGTCCAGGTCCCCGGTGCTGGAGGTTGGGGTCTGCTCCAGTCCATTGAGTTGCAGCTTGTGCGGAGAGATGTGGTGCAGCTGGTGTCTGAGTTTCTGGTGGTGGTGGGGTTGGCTGTAGAGATTTTCAGCCAGCTCTGCATCTGTTTCCTCCTCGACCTCTTCCTCATTCTCTTCCTGTCCTTCAGTGTCCATGCAGAGAGGGATTGAGCTGTAGGTGTGTGCGAGGTGTTCGGGCTCGTCATGCACGCCATTGCTCAGGTCTCCCTGTGATGATGTGGCGGCTGGGTGACTGCAGGACATTTCAGTCAGGGATGAGACTGCTCCTCTAGCTGGTGGAGTGGGGCAACTCTCTGTTCTCTCCTCTGGATCAAAGCTGATGAGAAAAAGAGTGATATGTGATAATATATTGGGAATGGGGAGTACTAGCAGTCTTTATATTAGTCACAGCCCATTAGACATAATGCAAACCCTTTGACTCTTCCATCAAAACATTCCATCATGCTCCTCAGGTTTCTTGAATCTAGTTTTTGCGTCTCACCTGCTTTAATAGGTAACTAACTGCATGCGATGGCAAAAAAAAAATCTATTATTAGTTCAAAGTGTTTGCTGTGACAGTGAGATCTTGCTTTTACAGAAAGTTTGCAGATATTTTTCAGTCATTCCTATCTGATGGACAACCACTGGCTAATGAGCATCACAATATGCACCAGTTGTAGCTTAACATGACAAAGTCAGAAGCTTTGCAATTTATATTCTATGAACTGATGTGTCAGTCAAGAGAAAATAAAGTAATCAGCTTATTGCAGAAAGACATACTTGATATATTCAGGGCATTTTGAAGTACACTATATATATATTTCCTTTCAGCTCCTTCTTTGTGTACATAACAGTGTGCTGCATCGTTTCTTCTTTTTTGTACCTCCTTTCCATGGGCAGACTATACTCATCACAGTCCCATGCATTAGCATGAGGAGGAGAAAGGACTCCCCCCCAGCTTACTGCATTATGCTTTGGGATCTTTGGGGCTCGTATTCCTTTCTTCTGATTTTGACTCCCTGAGAAATGAGAAATAAGCATCAATGTCAGCACAGACTTACTGTTTGCCTCATTAATATTAAGCTCTATGAAAGAGTTGATGGCATCACCTGAGGTGCTGTTGCTGCCTCTGTCTGAACTGTGATATGACCCCCCCCGTGCTATGATCGCGGGTCTGGCTGAATGGGATACTTTTAGGGTGGATCATTCCCTCGCATCCTTGCAGATCTGGAAACAAAGCATGATGGAAATTTACAGCATCTTTCTTTGTTCATGTAAAGCCTGTAAAGCACATCACATTCATGGCAGTACCTTTGCTACTTTGCTCAGTCATGTTGTACTGCATCTGTGCTGCCATCTCTTTGGGTATTGGAGGCAGGCTGGGAAGCTGTTTCCAACAGGGTAAGTCCAGCGGCTCTCCTATAGAGCCACCAGCAGCTGACTTGTTCTTAATGCTCGCCTGAATAAGCTGCGTTGTGGCATATGGAATGGGCTCATATGTGGCTGATGAATCTCCTCCTGGACTCGCATAGCACAAGTTGGAGTTGTTGAATGTTTTAATCTCACCGAGCTTGTTGGAGAGGTTCACATCACTGTATATGGGTGTTTCAGAAGCAAGCTGTCCCCCTTGTTTGTTTTCTGGATGGTTTCCATAATTGGCTATGCAGTCAGCTGAGTATAAGAAACAAAGAGGCACTTGAACAAAGCAGCAGCAAAGGAAGTCACGCATCTTTGGCATTGTTACAGGGTGGCTTTTCATATGTACACAAATCGCATCTCACAGGCTTCTACCTGGGATGTGAGATGATCTTAGCCTCATACTAACCTGGTCGGCTGTATGTTGTCATGTTGCTGTCACTGGTGCCATTGCCATTATTGCAGCAGTTGATGCTACAGTCCTTGTGATTGGCGCATGCATTTGGCCAATTGTCTGGCAGCCACAGCTGGTTCAGTGGTTCACCCATGCTGAGAGGTCCAGGTCTGCAACACGGAGGACAGTGTTGTCAATCAAACACTGCCACCCTCATACATCAGTAATGGGTGAGCATGCCATGGATGCACAAAGGACATTTAGAACAGGGAGACATCTCCCCCTAGTGTTTCCATGATGGAACTGAATTTCTCCTGTTAGTCTTTATATAACACAAAGGGACAAAAATATCAGTCACCTGGCAGCACTGCACACAGATTCTCCTCTTTGATATGCGACTGCAAAGACAAACAGAAGGAGATTCAGCTTTGGTGAGCTGACAGAAAATGAAGAAGTGCCAACAGTGGAAAAAGCCATGGAAGGAAGGTGAGGAGTCTAAACAGAAATCTGAAATCAAAGGTCTGTGCATATTTCATTATATGTTTCCATCTATATAGTATGTAAGTCTTTCTAGTTTAATCATATTCAATATCTTAATTCTACTCATGATTTTGAGGGTTTATGTAACAATTTCTCCTCTACAAGCATGAAATATGGCTTAAACTGGATTGTAATGTTTTCCTTATCAAAGAAAATGGGTCTAACATAGAGGTAGTGGGTTTGACACACAAAAAGCCTTCAGATCTTTATGCAAAGTATGCCTAGTATGTCTACACAATAGACATTCTGTGGATAGAAATTTAGAGAGAAAACAAGCCACTGTCAGTTTTATCTCATATGAGTCATGTTGTTTTACATCTTTTTCTTTTTTCTTTTCTCTTCGGTTGTTTGTTGCTGTTCCCTGTGTAAAGATGCCAAGGCTGTTTCAAAGTCCAACTTCTTTATTCCTTTTTGTAAAGCTTCTATATGTTCTCATTTCCACAACAAAGTCAGGAGCTGAGCTGCATTTCTTTATCGAGTTGAGAGGCATACAATATAAATTTTGCTTAATAAAAATGCATTTAATATGTTCATGTATGTAAAATAGGACAAATATTATAAAATGGTCCAAATAATACATACCTGTTGGTGTAAAGGTGAATGATGGGACTGCAGGGAAAATGAAAAGGGGGGAAAAGGCTTAAAAATAGTACATAATAATGGCAATACTGTAGTAATATTTTACAATTAGATGTATAGAACATATTATTAGAAAATTCAGATTTCAGAATCTGTTTTGTGCATTCATGGGAACCTCTGTTGTGTGATAGGAATCCCTTCTTTTAACACATTTGATATATGCAAGCCTTTAAATAAGCACATGCCATCTGTGTTTCTGCTGCCTTTCTCTTTGATTTAAGAGTCCAGGTGAAGGTTAATGAGGGTGACAGGTAACCTGACAGACAGCTGGAAAACAGCAGCAATATTGTGGCTCACAGACGTGGTCATGGCAGGTTGACAGGCCTGTGCATCCAAGTACTGCGCTGTGCTGAGAAAATGACACTCTACAAATAAGTGATTAAAGGTCAGTCTTTGAATGTCTGCATAGCCTGGAATGCAAATTTGCCTCTAAGGTCTTTGTGTCAAAGGATGATTAGACCAAAGAATTTTTTGCCCTTTGATGTGATCTGCTTATCCACCTCTGAAAAAAATTCTTTATTATCACCGAAATGACGACTGCTGTAGTGAGGTGGCAACATGTCGTAGCTTGATCTCCTTCACTAACTATGCCACCTTTAGAATGCTCTAAAAACTAATATCAAAACCTTTTTTTTTATCATAGACTGAGCCTATAGAAGTTCAAACATACATGCATGCATGACAGAACATGGGAACACACCCTTGCGGATGCCGGTGTATGTGCTGTTGAGACCACTCCTCTTCTTGCGATGACGGTAGAGCCACACACTGAAAATCATGAGAACCAACCAGCAGGTGGCGCCAATGCCTGCAATAAATGCTGGCTGCTTGACCACATCTGAGATCTGTGATAATGTATCTCTTTGGTCACTGATATCCATCATCTGGCCTGTAGAGTCTGGTCAGGAAATAGAGAAAAGGAATTTAAACACCAGGACTTGCGTGGATAGGGCGTTTTGAAAGAACAGTTTAAGCAAAACATATTGAACAACTATTCTGTTTGCCAAAAACTATTACCTAGTTGAAAGAAAGTGACATTGCTTTTGACTCCGGGTCCGGCTCCATTGCAGGCTGCGACCTCGACACTATAACGTATTCCTGGTGTCAGATTGGAAATGAGCACAGACAGGGTGGAACCATCTACTGACTGGTTTACATGGTAGCGGCTCTCATTGCCCAGGCACCAGATCTGCCAAAAGACAGAGAGATGACAGTGTTTTGCCTGATGGTCACAACAACACAGCTTTACAAAGGTAAAGCCCAAATTTATGCTCTCATATTTTTGTACCTTGTATTCCTGAATGACTCCAGCCTCCTCTGCCTCTGGAGGTGGTTTCCAGGAAACAAGGATAGCAGTCCCATTGGCATCACTCTTTGTAACTGTAACACCCTGGGGTGCTCTTCTAGGGGCTAAGACAGTGATGCATATAGTTAACCATGAAGATATTGAGTAAAACATAATGACAAACATCTAAAAATCAATACCTCGCTCTGTATGGTTACAATGATTAAAAGACAGTTCATCCGTATCATCAATAATTGAAAATACTGTAGAATGAAAATGTACCTTCTTCCAGTGTCTTGACCACCTTTACCTCACTGTCAGCTCCCTGGAACTCATCGAAGAAGGGCCGTACTTTGAACTCGTAGATGGAACCTCTCTTTAGCTGACTGATCACCAGCCCATCTTCCTGTGGAGCACGTACCTCCAGGACACTCCAGTGCACCTCAGGCTGCCCATGCTCAGCAGACGCCCTGTAAAGCACTTTATAACCCTGGATGTATGGGGACTGTTGCTCGACCTACAGACAAAACACAATGCACAAGTGTGAGATCATGTATTTGTGATTGCAACTCTTTTATTATGTGCAAACTAAGCATCTGGGCTTGAGTTAGATCAGTGTGTGTTCACAGTTTCTACATCTCTATGTGAGTCAAACCGACATACATCCAAAAGGTTAGAGCCCCATCTTGTGTGCAAGAGAACATCCTGCAAGAAGGATTTATCAAAACTCATTTCACTCACTTTTTTCGGTAAACCTCACCTTGTATAAATATGAATTCTCACTGCAAACCACAATATGAGGCCATTAATAATTTCCACTCAGTATGCTTTGGGCTAAAAATAAAACAATGGAGCACTAAGCAAATTCCATTTAAACCACATTATTTGGTCAAGGTTGGCTGAAAGGATTTTTAAAGGCGTCCACACAGACAACTGCTGCACATACATTTTTATGAGACTGAAAATTGAATATATCTCTCCAGCAAATTCATTTGCGGGCGCTGCAGATTTATTCTTTGTCATCTTATTTGCCGGGAATACTGCAGAGATAAAAACCTGACTGAAAAATCATTTCTGCATAAAAGAAATCTTAAGATGTTTCTCATTTCACTGTAAAATGTGCTTACTAATCATCATATTGCTTTGCAAAACCCCTGAGCTTGTAAGTTTTTTAAAAATCTGTATGTGAAAATCTCTGTCAGCGCTGTGAGTCTTGATTATTTTTTTAAAACCTGAACCTTGGCTTTTACAGCATTTACTAAAGTAGAAGATGTGTTTATTTATACTGGTACATTTGATCTTTTCCCATATTTACTTAAACTTTGACAGCCATGGGTGTAGGCAGTAGTACAACACTGAGCATGTGCAGGAACGTTAACATAGAATGATCTCCTTACCATCCACTGAACCCTTACAGCAGAAGACGAAAGGACAGTTGGCGTGTGCAGGTGGATGACGACATCTCCCAGTTCTCTCTGGATGTGACGGTGGTCCACCCCCTGCATGGTGGAAGTGCTGTCTATGTGTATCAAAGGAATGAAAGTAAGAGTTTTATTAAAAAATAAGCAGTGCTTCTGTGCTGCCTAGTTGTGTAGTGAAGCAGGAAAAAAAGGATGGAGGATCCACACTGACCCTGCGTTCTGACAGAGTCGGAGATTGGACTGGGGTCACTGAGGCCGTAAGCATTCATTGCTCTGACCATGAAGAGGTAGACAGCGCCAGGCTTTAGGTCTTTCAGGACAAAGGTCTCTGCCTTCACATGCTCTGCTAAGGTCACCCATCTGCTGCCTAAAGTATAACTTCAGACAGAAGAAGAAATATTTGCACATGACTAAGGGACAAAGCCTCCTAAATACTGCTGAATACCAATGTGCATGTGTGTATAGATGTCTAACCTGAAGGCCTCAATTAAGAAAGATGTAGGCAAAGCACCAGTGTTGGTGGTGGATTTCCATGATAGTGTGACAGATGTGCGACTGATGTTGGTGACGTCAGGTTTGGATGGAGCACTTGGAATCAGACGAGTGTCTGTGGGCTGACCTGACTGAACAACAACTCCAAATTCTGCCATAGAATATGAATACATTAATTAAACATACATAGCCACACACAAGATTCCTCAGTATATGGTGTAGTTTAGTGTTTTGCTATGTTTCCATATAAATAACTCACCTTCAACTTGCAAATGTGCTGTCCAAGAAGCCTCTCCACTGGGACTGGAAGCAACACAAGTATAGATACCTGAATCTCCCAGCTGAGAAGACAAAACGTGGAAGCGCACATCAGTAGGTTGGTTTGCTCCAGCGCCTGTTCTCACCGTCTGCAGTATTACTTCACCCTTTACCTTAGCATAGTGAATCTTTAGTGATCCTGTTTCTGTTATGGACATCCGTGAGTCCACGAGAGACACTACCGCACCATCCTTCCTCCAGTGGACAGTCGGGGGTGGAGAGCCAACAGTCTGGCAACCCAAGACTACTGTGCTGTCTACAGGAACAGTCTGATTGACTGGGCCCTGTCTAATGACAGGAGGGGGGTGGTCTGACCCAGCTAATATAACAGAAATTGGAAAGTGAAGGAACAGCATAGTTAATTTTCCACATGTAACAGATTGTTTGGCTGAGACTGAAAGTTAATTCATACTGGAAACAACAAATTATAGTGTTGCAACTCTGAGCAAAAACAACAGACCTAAATGTAAAAAGAACATATTCCTCAGCCTTGATATACAAAACAAATAAATCTTGCAGCAGCAGTGATCGGAGTCCAAGCAGAGCACTTGGAAGCATACCACATGCATGAATTGCTACTTTGTTGGCAAGTAGATCTTGGCCACCACATTTTGGCCCCTGGATCTTCGTGTCCAGGGAGGAATATTTACTGGCTTTCACTACACCTTCTCACAAATTAAAACTTAAAAGCTCTACAAGCAACCATAAAGTTTTGATGATGAAATTGTTTTTAAAAGGTACAAAAAACACATACTGATATTTTATTTAAATGTATCTCAATGCCTGATCATTTGGCAAAATTGTTAAAAAAAAAAAAAAAAAAAAAAAAAACAGGTAGCTACAGACATTAGAGATAAAAATCTTTATTTTGACTTTAAGCCAGGTGGTTTTCAAGATGACTGCAAAAATCTAAACTCAGTCATTCCAGTCCTACTCTGGATGCATCAAGTGCCATCTAAAATGCATGAATAACAAATGGATTTTTTTTTCAACTTAGCTTCCACTTTTATGTCTCTTACAGTTTTTTTTAGTACACATGGAGGTATAGCGCTATTAATACCACTTCTAATACAAGGACGTGGAAGAATAAGAACAATGGTATTTATGCACAGCTTGGACATGTAAATAATACTAAATGCTGCAATCAAGTGGTTAAGACTGTGACATTATTGTTCACTATTAAGTATTTGTCATCCTTTTCTGTCTTTCCCTGCATGTCTATGTCTCTACTTGTTAAATGGAAAAACCCAAAAATAAAGTAAAACTGTGTAACTCTCAAAAGTATATTTGAATATTAGTCATTTGGAGCTGGTGTTCAAAAAAGGTCAGTCATAAAAAGAGAAAGAAATCAAAGTACAAGAGATGAAAGTAGAAAAAAATGAAAATGAAGTGGTGAAAAGGGCAGAAAAAAAAGATAAGATGTGAAAGATATTGGGAAGAAAATTGGTAAAGCAGGAGAACAATAGGCTTAGGTGGCTGTGCAGGCAGTGGAGGAAAAAGAAATCAACTTTTCCCCTCCAGCGGAGGGCAACTAATCATTCATTGGGTAGAAGGTACTGCAGGAGCCGGATCCAATCATGACAGCAAAGCCCAACTAATAACAGTTCCACTTAGATAACGGAGCTCTCTCACACACATTTTAAAACCCTGTGGATGGGGTGACGGTTTTAGACTGATAAATAAAAAAAAGAAAAAAACAAGCCCCCCCAAAAAGTGATGGAAACAAGCTTTGAAAACTGCCAGAGGTAAAGTGAACCAGTTATTATCATACAAATATAGCACTCCAAATGGGGATGAGGAATGTGGACTAAAAAGTTGGGGGTAGGGGTGTTTGTAAAAAGATAAGAGCTTGGATCTATGCAGACCACCAAAATATGACAAAAACCACCTCCATCATCCTCCTTGTTAAAATGTTAACTAAGCAGATGCCTGTCATCTATATGTGGTAAAAACTATCCACTATAACTGAAAGTTCTGCATGAAATAATCCACTTGTAGATGCATTTACGTTATGAAAAACCTAAAGCAATCATATCCATTAATGTAATGCATGTAGGCCTCATAAAGTTACACAGACACGTGTATTCATGATCACACAGGTGTATAATTACTGCTACGGGCCTCCAAGCACAGTTAAATTGCTTTTCTAAAGCAATTAACACAGTTATTTTATCATGTAGAACTTGGATTAGAATCCCCTCAGAGCACTTTCCAGAGTACCTAAAAATGACATCATATGTCATTTCCTCCAGACTCCATCCACAAATATCTGCACCAAAATAGAACAAAGACGATGCTGCATTCATGTGATCTAGGTTACAATGGATTGCAAAAAAAGAGAGTACATCCTCTTTCAGTCTGAGGGTTCTATCTATTGAGACCAAATAAAAAAAATATAATTTGGTCTTTACCAGTTTTTAAAATTAGAAACATAAAAACATGCAATATTAAGCACAGTCAATACTTATTTAACAATTACTGAAAGCAGAAGACTTAATGGTTCCTCTTTGAACCATTCTGTTGTAGATTTGCTGTACTGTATACTTGGGAGTCAGTCAGTTGGTTGTTTAGTTAGTTAGTTAGTTGGATGGCTTTACAGGTGACTTTAGTAATGCTTTGTACAGAGAAATTCATGATGAACTCAGACTGCAAAATGCAAAAGATACTGTGGCTGCAAAACAAATTCAAATCATCATCCCTACACCTCCGTGCTTAAACCGTCTGTATGAGATGTCTGAGCAGATTACATCAGGATTTATGTAATAATACTTTCATGAGCTTCAACATTTTAGCATGCTATGTGAGATGTGTAACATCTCAGTAAGCATGTTGAATGTTAACTGAAGCCTGTAGATTCTAAAATGTAGCTCTTGGTTTTATTTGCAGTGTTTTTGAACATTAACTGGACTAATGCTGCAGTGAACTTGCTGGGAAATCCACTTCTGGGAAGATTGTCAGAGACGACAAGCTCCTTAGTGGAGGTTTGCCCTTCCCGAGGGCTTTTCTAGTTTCTTTTCACTGAAGAATGATGGACTCCAAAATGTTTGGAAATGTCTGGGATTTATAAGATCATTGTTCATGCCTCTCTTGGTTGGCATCTTGATAATGAATGAATTGTCCTGACCAACAAAAATTCAAAACATCTGCTCTTATAGATGTGCTCACACTTGCTGATGATCCTTTGTTGTGTGTTCCATTTGATTAGCCACCCCGGCTGCTACTTACCCCTTTAATTTCCAAAGAAAGAGAAAGAATGTACTTTTTTTTCGCAAACTGTACTGTCTCTGTATTGTGTTTGTTTTTTGTTTTTTGGTTTTTTACTAAATAGTGATACCCTTTAAAGCAGGGGTCAGCAGCTAAGTTTGGCCTGGGCCAAATTTTTTTCAGACCAATTGAAGACGGGCAAAAGTTAAAGTACATTTTCACCATGCAAAATTTGTATTTTGCAAATACACAAACTTTTTTTCTCATCTATCCTTTTATGTCTCGAATGAACATGTAATTTAATAAACTTTATTTAAAATCTGTTGCAGTAGCACAGACAGCAAGCTATCTTTTTTTAACTCCTCTTTTTTTTACAGCACATGAGCCACTTAAGTTTCTGCCTTAATGGTCTGAAGTCAAGGCAGATGTGCTTCATTTGATCATATTTTGTAAGTTCACCACTTTGGAATAAATGTTCTTTAATCTGTGTGAAATTGTTGTTTTTGAATTACAGGTCGCAACATTATCCATAATAAAATACAAGAAAATTCAACAAATTCATCTCCAAAGGAAAAACATGTAAAACGTGTGTGAAGGCCAATTAACTCTCTTTACTTTGCCCTACAATGGTGACGCAGACGTGGGACTTTGCTGCAACTAGAAGAGTAGCGTACTATTTTTTTGGTGAAGCTTGAGGCAAAACTGTCCAAACAAACATAAACTTTAAAAAAAAAAAAAAAAAAGCCAGCAACAATCTGGTGGGCCAGGTATTATTGGCAAAGGGCCAGTTATGGTCCAGGGACTGCCAGATGCTTGCCACTGCTGTAATGTGACATGCTATTAATTAAGAAATGGGCAAAAAACTTTGTCAAGTTTACATTTTTGTCAACTTGACAAAAATGTCTGATGAAATCTATCTTCTGACAAGACCCAAGACCAACTACCACATTCAGAGGGGGGATTAAAGCCATAAATATGAAGCCAAAGATATGGCCAGAAATGTTCATAACAAAATTCCTGCAAAATTCCTCATAACAAAATTCCTTACACACCATCTGTAACTTCCAGCAGCGCTTTGGTTATAACACTGCCAGCGATGTTGAGAGCCTGGCAGATGTAGAAGCCAGCATCAGACCGATGAACATCCGTGATGGTCAAACTGCCCATCTGGGAAACAGACAGTCGGCTAAAGGGTTGCGGTGGCTGGTAAGAGAATAGAAGACTCTGCAGAGAAGACAGAAATTATACAGTCAGATTTCCATTAATCAGCTTCATTAACACTGAGTAGTGATTTGGGATGACAAAGTGGGGGTCAGTCTCACCTCGCTGCCCTCCCTTTGCCAGAAAATTGCTGGCTGTGGGTTGCCAGTGGCTTCACACTGGAAGGTGACCGTCCTACCCACTGACACCACCTGGTTCCTGGGATGTATGGCGAAAGCAGGGGGGACTGCAAAGGAAGAGAAGTTCTAATTACTTGGCAGCTTCACACATCTTCATTTTTTCAGTTTTAGGACATCTCAGTGATGTGATCAAAAAATGCTTATTGTAATTTATTTACCCACACATAACATGAATTACATACTGTAGCAGTGGATGGAATTACAGTGCAGACAGGACAGTGACAGAGTCATGTTTTCCTGTTGTTGTCTGATGATGGATGATGGGTGGATGACAACTTACCAGTGTTGACTACAAGAGAAAGAACACACAGAAGAGCAGTGTAATGAGTAATCATGTTGAATATGGACAGGCAACAGTAAACAAGCCTTAATGAGCAACCCCAATGAAACTGGTATGAAAGAGCGGATGAAAAATGACCCCCCCCCCACCACATTCAACATATAAATCCAAGGAACTTGCAGTTTCCTCTTGCTTTGTTAGTATTTAAGGTTATTGTTCAACTTTTGGTCATAAGTCTACCTTCCTATATCATGTTCTACATCTCTGCAGATGTTTTGTGACTTCTTAAAGTCACTTAGTGCATTTGTCCAGTTGTTTCATGTCTCTTTGTATTAAGTTTACATCTGTTGCATGTTACTGTATCATGTGTCTTTGTAGCAATGTTTTTTTTTTTTTTTTTTTTAGTCTTTCAGTATGATCTCTTATCTCATTTGAATTAATCATTTAAAGTTAGAGTCTAGGGTGTTGTTGTTGCAATCTAGAATCAATTATGACCTAAAAAATATGCAGTTACAGTTAAAACTTGGTAGTTGCATACAATACCAAATAAAAACTCTAAATTTCTGATCTTCCACTAGAAAATGTCTAACATGTTTAACATGTAACATGTATGTCTAACATGTAGCACATTTGACAATAAAGTTGAGTTGAAAACTTAACTCCTGCATCTGAGATTATTCCCTATTAGAGTAGATTTCATAGCAAACATATTTTTAACTGTTTTTTTTTTCAACAAATTAAAGTTTTTTTTGTTTGTTTGTTTGTTTTTTTTAACTGTAGGCAAATACTTGTTTGTTAGACAGGACAACAAAGAAAACCTGAAGGCAGCCAAGTGTCCTGGCTTATTATTTATATATATAAATTACAAATGTAGCAAATACATTAAAAATAACACATTTCTTTGGATGCCCCTCAGATCAGAGAAAAAACAGGCATCTGTGGGAAAATGTCGGGTTCAGTTCATCAAAAGACTAAGCTATCTAAATATGAAACTTCTCTATCTTAATTGAGTCAAATATCCTACAACACAAACATGAAGTGTGCAGACTTCAGTTTGCAGCAAATTAGATATGTTTTATTTTTCTTAGAGGGAAATAAAAATCATGTCTGGTGCAGGCTTTACTGCACAGTCACAACATCACCCACAGTTCACAGAGAGACATTTGCTATCAATGGTGAAAATGAAAACTTTGATTACAGTGATACATTGTGTGATGCAGCTGGATGTTTTTTTTTCCCAGGAAAATGAAGTCTGGCCCCCTTCTGCTCACACATTTATTTTTGACAGAAGAACAAAACATTCAAAATGCACAAATTTGATTTACTCTCCTGAAATTAATTGCTAGCTGAACAGCTGGTTCAGTATTCCTGTAAAAGGATGATAAACTGCACAGGATGACCAAATATTCTAGCAATTGTGTGTTATAGCTCTGTGTTAAGACAGAGATGTTTGTTTTTGTTTGGTTTATTTAAATAAACATGCATCCACCTCTCTGTTTCATTCAATACTAAAGTCTTTATTCTTCTACTATACTGCTCCCCCCTTCACTTCTCCACTAAAAAAGAACTCAGCTGTGGGCCTCGATGCCCTCTCGCTCAGGTTTTTTGAAGAAAAGGAAGATAAAGTAATTGGAACCATGTCACTTCCCAGCAAGCAAGCAGTCCTGCCTTACCTTTAATTAAGTCCTACTGTCCTCACAGCATATTTCTCCCACTGCGTCACAGCAATGTGTTTAATTGTATAGGTCTGTGTCTGCAATTATGAGCTGTCTTACTGCTTATGTCCCATCACTAATCTAGGAACTAAAGGGTGTCATTGTGGCAGGACAACTTAGACCAAACAAATCCATTTTCTGTGGTTGCCTTAGTGTTCACTTTGCATGCTCTTTTCAGTTTCTACTGAACATGGCTTTAAAATGCGATCCAAACTAGCTTCTGCAATATCTTATGCAGCTTGTAATTTAGAAATGGCGACTGCTGCAGACATTATATGACCTCCAGCCAGGAAGTGGGTAAAAAACATAAAAACTCAAGGGATAATTCTGCCTTTCTCTACTGTCTAAAGGACAACAGCAACGAGAGGCCCATCTGTGAGAACTAGGTCTGGATACAAGGGAAGGCTGCATGAAAATCACTCCCTTTTAATTTGTGACACTAGGAGGCAGGGCTTGGCCTGTTACGGAACAACTGTCTGGCATACATTTCTTGTCCATAAAAAAGGAAATCTGTAGCCTTGGAAAAGATGTGTCACGGGTGTGCACAAAAGGTGATGCAGACATTACTTGCAAAGGTAAGGTAGCACTGACCGTGTACAATAAGCGTGGCAGAAGATTCGGACTTTCCAACCATGTTCTCCACCACACATGTATAAGAGCCCTCATCTGAAGGGGTCACTTGGCGGACAATCAGGGTATGGTCCTCTAAGATTTCAAATCTGAGGGGCAGAACAGAAACAAATACTCAAGAGATGACACAAAGAGCTGAAACATCATGTGTCTATTGTGATTTACTGTGGAGTGCCTCTGTGAGTTACCTGCCCTTGGGCAGGTCAGAATCATCTTTCCTCCAGCGGACTGTGGGAACGGGGTCTCCTTGAACCACACAGTGGAACTCCACACTCTCGTCTGCCAGCACCACCACACTGCTGGGACGTTTCACAAAGGTCGGTCGCTCTGGAGGGCAGCACAACAGCAAGAAACAAAAATACCAGCATGATCATTATTCTCATCATGCTGACAGTTGTGCTTACACTGTAGACCTAAAGTCACACCACATCTGAAATCTGTCATGTTTTAATGCAAAATCAAAATGTGTACAACAAAGTAAATGAAGAGGATTTACAAGGACCATTTACAGAGATTCAATTTGTCTATAGGCAAAAAGTTTGTTCAGTTACATCAACCCAAAGACTAGTTTAGATCTAATAGATAATAAATGACAGGGTGTATGTAAGGAGACAAACCAGAGAGAATGATACTGCAGTGCATCAATTCAGTGAAACATGGAGCGAATATTCAAGCAGGGCTGTTCTGCCAACTCTAGAATTGAAAACCTCACCAAAACTGACTTACTAACCAAGGAGAGGAGGCACATCATTATTCAGAAACATGCTGCACCCTCATTTATGCTGCAGCAAATAATGGGGCCCAAGCACACCCCAAAGCTTTGCAGTAACTAACTGAAGACCAAAACGGGGTAAGTATTGCTGGCTTTCCAATACACAACAAACCCCAGCTCATTCAGAGACAACATGGGTTGTCAGCTTTTGCACCAACTTGTAAGAACTCCAGCAGACAGACTCTGAAATTTACATTTACCACCAGTCTATCCAGATATCTAAGTCATTTGTTATGTAAAGCTTGTAGAACAGCATATGTTCACCTGTTTCTGTATTCATCAGGATTCTTCTCATAGCCATGAAAGACTCTGAAGTGCTGAAGTGATTATTTGCAACCCAAACCAAGGTCATCTAACCATGTGCTACTGATAAGAGCTCTACTGTGATGGAAAGTGCTAGCAGAATAAGTGGTGGATAGGACTGTGAATGGAGGAGAGGGGGGGATAAGCATTTGGGATGGGGATGTTAGAAGGACAGCTCCATGGGGAGCTCTCATGCTAAAAGGTTATAACATTGCATGCAACAGAGGTAGACATTCAGCACTTGTTTAGTCAAAAATCTCTCTAAAGCTGCCAGACTGGAAAGCAGTGCTGCATAATCAACATAATTAATAGGTTTTTATACCTCAGTGACAACAGTTTTATATAGTGGATGGCCAAACCAAACCATATGAACTGAGAGAGATTAGACTAACTGATGCACTTCAACAAGGTGAGATGCAATCAAAAAGATGCAAATATTACCTAGCACTGTGAGTTCGGCAATCTCACTTTCCCTCTCTCCAACCATGTTAGTAGCAATGCAGATGTATTTGCCCGCATCGCTCTTCCTAGTGTTGGTGATCATCAGCTTGCCGCTCCGGATCTGAAAGAAAGCACAAAAAAATGTTTGCACAGTTGTATTTGCACAGAATCTTACCATCCTAGCATGTAGTGTGTTTGTGAATTACTGATTGACTACAGAATATTCATAATGCATGCAATAAGCTGGCGGCATTCTGTAAATCTTATGCTAAACTATGCCCCTGCTCATTTTCTGGGAAATATTTTCTTTCATGTAAGGAAGCACCTGCATATAATCACATCTTTGACGATCATCTCTCTGAGAATAAATATTTTCATGCACTTGTTGGCGTGACAGCCACATCTTACAGACAGAACTTGCTCTGCCTTTCAAGGCACACAGAAGGTCACCTATTACAAAATTACATAATTCATGTCTAGCGCTCCACAAGAACTGTAGGAACAAAGACGCGGCCTCTTTGTAGAGATCTTCCTTAGATGTTCCGACAGCCTACTTTGCCTTTGCCAAACTTTTCACTTTCTCTCTAACGGCATATCTGAGCACATATGGACGGGCACACCCACACACACGACAAAGAGGTTACAGACATTTGCACTCCATGCTGCTTTCAGTACTTTCTATCAACCACACACCCCCACAGATTACAGTAGATGTCTTTATAGTGTTTTGAATGCAAGCATCTGCACTGACAGTGAGCGGCTGCAGTGTTAGAGGTTATACTTTTGCAGCAATGAGTAGATGTGTTGCTGCAGACAGGAAGCGAGCTGATCTCAAGACCCCAAAGCAAACAAAGCAGCTCTCTGCCTACAACACCTGAAACATCTCTCTGATATCAATTTAACTTTAAACCTAGTTATTATGCTTTAAGACTGCTTTTTTCCTACCCACACTTAGCTAGAGAATGTATTACTGCAAAAAAACACACGGCACCTAGCAGCTCTGAAATCCTCTTTGGAAGAGTCAGGGGCTAAGACTGCCTACAGAGCTGTGTCCATAAAGTAGAGAAAGGTGATCCAGCGTCATGCTAGACAGCACCTGGCTTGATGCTGTGGGCACCCTCCACTCACCAGTTTTCAGACAGGATACACCATTAAATTGCTGCTGCAGGGATGAAACCAGCAGCTACTCATTTATTAGTCAGCCTCCTCCTGGCTCACCCTCCACCTCTTACACCCCACGCTGTCCACCAAATAAATTAAGTGACCTAACTGCAGCTGACATTCCAAATCTCTGGTAAATTATTTGGTTTTAAAAGGAAGATTTAACAACCTATTGTTTGGCTTGCCTATACTGACAAACCCCTGTAATCACAGGGAACGGTGAGATGTGGGACATAATGTGTTGTGTGGCATTTGGGTGGATGGTGGGGGTTGGTGGGTAAATTTAAGACCAGGTATTGAATTCAGCCATCCCTGTCAGCAGTCAGTGGATTAAGGTTTGAATTTTGGACTTGCATGAGGGCCAATGCAAAATGCTCAGGATTTGACAAAAAAAACAAAAAAAAACCTGACGAAAAATCATCCGGCGGCTTGTTTGCACAGAAAGGGTGGTTGTATGAAAGAAAATCCCAATTGTTATTTGTGGAGAAGCTACGTCATGTAAGGAGACCCATGACATGAAGACTAATAACACAGGATTTGCACAATGCACAGCACATACAAGCAGAACACACCTGGAACGCTTTGTTGCAACGACGGTCCAGACAAGCTGCAGATGCTGCTTACACATACAGTAAGATGCCTGGTCTGCTTACTTCTATTTTCAGGAATTTCCATATGTCTGAAAATGTTATCTAAAATTTCTGTGGAAATTATGTCTACTCGTGCTTAAAAAAATGTCAGAATGCCAGTTTTGTCATAGTCATGGAGTTGATGCATCTGGCCAGTTTGTGTACATACAGTAGGTCTTACTATTTGTAATATTTCTACATTTTGCATGTTTTTTTTTTTTTTTTTTGCTTTAAATTTAGAATTTAGCGAAGAGTTTAGCTAAAAATTTCTGTAACATTAGAAAAAATGTATTTTTGCCCTCTATTCACATACAGGTATGTTAACACACTGTGACACCATATACACTGCCTGGCCCAAAAAAAAAAGTCGCCACCTGGATTTAACTAAGCAAATAGGTACGAGCCTCCTATTGGATAATTACTGCATGGGCGATTATCTTTCAGCTGGCAACAAGTTATTTAACCCCAACTGGTGCAATGACTTGCTTCTCATTTCCTAAACAACCATGTGGAAAGACACATCCGTGGTCTTGGAAAAGATGTTAGTCTGTCTGAGAAGGGTCAGATCATTGGCATTAAGAGGTGAAAACATCTAAGGAGATGCAGAAACTACTAAAACTGGGTTCAGAACAGTCCAACACATTATGAAAAACTGGAAGGATAGTGGACCATCGTCTTCCAGGAAGAAATGTGGCCGGAAAGGCAGATGAAGTGATGCAGCATCATACCTAGTGCCTTCTGTATGAGCCTGTGGGGGCAGTGTGATGATCTGGGGTTGCTGCAGTTGCTCAGGTCCAGGTTCAGCAACAGCATGAGCTCAGATAATGAGGTCAGCTGATACCTGAATATACTGAATGACCAGGTTATTCCATCAATGGATGTTTCTTTCCTGATGGCACGGCCATTTTCCAAGATGACCGTGCCAGAATTTATCGGGCTCAGATTGAGAAAGATGGTTCAGGGATCATCAGACATCATTTTCACACATGGATTGGCCACCACAGAATCCAGACCTGGGGTCTGTTGCACGAAGCAGGTTTAATGAAAACCCTGAGTTGTTTAACCCTGAAATTTGTGAAACTCTGAATTTTCTGTAACCCAAAGGTAGGTAACTCAACCCAGGGAAAGATAAGTAACCCTAGCCTGTTGCACGAAGAGGGGTAACTTAAACCCTCGGTCAGTTACCATGGTAACAGACTCTCTGAAACTAACCTGGTCGGGAGCAGGTTAGTGTGGAGAAACCTTGAGTTTCTCGCTGTCTCTGCCCACTTTTAGCCACACTCACCGTTTCATTTCCTCATTCATTCATTCATTCATTCGGTCAGTGGTGAGTTTTGGCTGCTGCCGTCTCAAATAAAACATGTTAAAAAATAAATCAGAGTCTGTTATAGATGTGTTCTTTGGATAAGGATTTCATTGCTGAAAATGCTGCATTTCTACGGAGAGTTAAACATTCGGATATTGTTATCATACCACGGATAGAAGTATTTTTATTTCCCGACAGTTGTCATTTATATTGTTACAGTTTCACATCACAGTCATTCATCTACATACAAGCCGATCCGTCCGTACATTTATATATCACCATCCGTATGTGACAGTTGGATGTCCTGTCTCTGTTTCCGAGAGATGCTTTGTGCTGATTATTTGACCATCAAGCTGTCTCTATCTCTGGGTAAATGAGCAAGGATAACGTCTGTCATGCAGAAAGTTGTGGTTCGATCCCTGATGTGACTTTTTTCATGTTGCCATACGCTTTCCCCCCAAAGCAGATAGTTTATTGTTTATTGCCCAGCGTATTTTCTCAAATAGATTTTTTTCTTTAATTGGAGATGTAGGGCATTTGAGAAATGTGGCAGATATATTTAATCTCAATACTACTGACAAAAGCGCTTCTCCCTCGCGGGATCGCACCCAAGTTAAATAAATAAAATTGCTGCGATAAAAGTCCAAAGCTGGATTTGAACACCAGCCTCTGAGGTGAAATGTGGATGCGCAAACCATTCGACCAAGTAGTTACCTACACAAACCAGCTGGAATCATACTGACAGCATCTCAGACTGTCGTATTACCATTAAACAGTTCTATTCTATAACATTGTTGTGATTGTAAAGGACAGCATTTAAACTTAAATGTTCTCCCACGCCGTCACTCTTTTTTTTCCCCTTTTTTTAAAATTGCAGCAGTAGCAGTTCAAACTCGCCATATGAGGCTTTAGAAGTTCTTTCCATTCAATGGCGAGCGCAGCCCCGCTTTTGTGTCTACGTTGCCATGGTGACTCGTCGAATCTGTGCTCAATTGATGCTGGCTTTTCATCATGGTAGAGCATGTTTAAAACCCTGGGTTGAACTACCCTGAGTTGATTAAACCAACTCAAATCAGCTGTTCTGGGACTGAAAACTCAGAGTTTCGAATCTCTGAGTAGATCAACTCAGAGTTCAGGGTTACACTCAGAGTTTGTTGAACCTGCTTCATGCAACAGACCCCTGAACCCCATTGAGAATCTTTGGGATGTGCTGTAGTCAGACTCTACAATCATCATCAAGATCTTGGTGAAAAATTGATGCAACAGGATGCAAATAAATCTGGTGACATTGCAGAAGCTTCTGGAAACACAGCGAATGCTGCCGCAATCAAAGCTAAAGGCGGTCCAACAAAATGTTAAATGTTTGACCTTTTTTTTGTTGGCGACTTTTTTTTTGGCCGGGCAGTGTATATTAAGTTGTGATGTAAGGTTGAAGCCGCTTTTAAACACTGACAAGACCAACCACTGTAAAAACACAAAACGTAACTTTTAGACCTTAAAAATATGCATTTCTGACTCGTTTTGATGGCACACCAACATATGCACATTTCGCCCCGCGTCACTGACTAGCAAATGGATATGAACACAGCAGGTGTTTTGAACGCGCATCATGTCGGATTCAGTAAAGAAATGCAAGGAAACATTATCAGACGAAGAGAGGAAAAGAAAGAGAGGAATGGACAGAACAAGAGTCAATATAAGACTGTCTTTTACTGGCTGGAGTGAGCTCACAGTACAGGTACAATGCAAGATGGATGCTAGTTTAGCTGCCGATTGTAGTTGCATCACTGAGAAAACTGCTAAAAGTTATGTTGTGTCTTTAAAATTCCTTGTGAAAGAGTTTGACATGTCGGACGTGTGTGACACAAAAAGGCCACCGTTAGTGTGATCACATGGCTTTTGGCCTGCCGACCGCTCTCAACACCTGATTCATCAAACAGAGAGCACAACATCACTAGTTTCTGGAACTCCCATCTTTGGCATCACTTTTCGATCTTTACATCCACCTTCAAATCATCTAATAGTTCTACATTTAGGACCTCCTTGTTTAGTCTCTATGGATTATGACACTTCTATATTTCCTCAAAATTGTACATTGTAAAGTTTTTGTCATTTAAGAAAAAAAACGTGATACTTTCAAAACAATGCAAATATGTTTGTTCCTTATTCACTGGATTGAGATTTTTGAATGTGGTAATCTGACCCTACCTGCCTGCACATTTCTCCCCATCAGTGAGAGCTTGCTCACTCAGCCCAGATGAAGGGCCTGTCCCAGTACATCCCCTAGCCCTATCCCTAAATTTTGCACGTTCCCAAATCCCAAGTGGTTGTCCCATTTGTTTTTTGCATGTAGAGGTAGTGGACATAAAAAGGGGTAGGAGAATGAATCTAGATGTTCAGAGTGAGGAATTTCAGATGCTGACTTGCCAAGAAGGGGCCAGAGAAAATTCCCTATAGAGCGTTACATCTTCATTTGCGTACTGAATCAAACATTAATTGCAACCCTTGGAGAGTGAGAAGACTCGGAGAAGAAAACTCACAAATGTACATATGTACAGATTGCACATTAGTTTGTTACTTTATCCAGACTAGCCACGCAAGCTAGGCTAAAATACTGAAAAAAGCTTGTGAAGTCTTTTCAGCAGTTCACAAGAGACAACAGTCATCAATAACAACTTCTCCGTGTGGTTGTTTTGTTTATTTATCAATTAAAGTATGATGAAAAAAAGATTGCAATCTATTTGCAATCTTTTTTTAAAGTCCAAGCTGCAAGCTGTCTATACGCCCACTTGCTCCAAGCTGCTAGTGGTGCACATTGCTCCTAGTTAACTTATTCTCTGAGCTTTGCACATCTAATTTATTTAAGTTAGTACAACGTAAACACCTGTTGACAATAGTCAGAATTTCTTCCTCAAATCTTTTATGTAGAGTGTAGTGACTGCCTAAGCTAACCTTTCTGACTCTGTACAGTAAACTAGGTGGTGTTCTCACAAAGTCAAAACAGAATCCCCAGCTATGGTGTTGATGATTAATTATGCTAATAAAAAAGATCTTACGGACATGCAAATGAAGGTAAAAGGCTGATTTTTAGCAAAGAGCTGTGATAAGATGTACAGTAATGCCCAACGCTTCAGTGGACTTATCATGAAGATGCAAAGCGGCCATGATTCACTTGTGGCGGACATTTTTGGTTTTTGGCATGGTAAGTAGTGTCTTTGAGTGAATGCTGACAGTAAAGGCCTGTTTTCATATAAATAAGATGATTAGAGAGGACAGAGACAGGCACAGAGAAAGTACAAAGCAAAAAGCAGCCTTTGTATTTTCCTCAGAGGAGCCTCCCCCCGGCTCTGATCTGTTCCTTCCCTTAAATCAGAGCTAGCTGCTCTGTCCATCACCATCCCCAAGAGAGACTCTACCTGTCAATCCACACTAACATGAGCTTCAAATCCTCTCCTGCATGTCCCCAAGAGCATGCACATTCATGTAAACAAATCAAATGCATGCACGCGTGCATACACACTAAAATACTCAAGGAAACCTGGTTCTGCTCTAACCAAAGATTTGCACCGCTGACCTACCCAAAGTTCATTCATGACTCCCATGAATGAGGATCACGATGCAGTTGAAATAAATAAATCACTCAAGAAAAAAAGTGAAATAATAATTGGTTCTTCCCCCCAACAGGCTTTATGCACAACTCCACTACTTCCTGAACTTAAGCTAGCTCCTTTGCCTCCTGTCTTTCATTACTGGAGAAACTGATTAATCCAGGTGTGTCTGGCCATTGTCCTCATGGTGACTGAGGTCAGGCACACCTGGATTAATCAAATCATCCAATAATGAAAGACAGGAGACAAAGGAGCAAGCTTAAGTTAGGAAGTAGGGGAGTTGTGCATAAAGCCCATTTCAACGATTAGCGGGTAAAAAATGAAGTAATCTAATTGAAAAACACATTCACTGCAGCTGCATTCACTACTCCAGGAAGGTGGAGAATGTTTTAGCCAAGGTAATGCTTTTTACCGTGATGCGTTCGTCTCTGTCATCCAAGCTGGCTCCATCTCTCCTCCAGGAAATGGTGGGTTCAGGATGTCCACGGGGCGGCTGGCACTCCAGCACGGCCGGCTCTCCCACGGCAACCATAACGTCAACAGGGTTCTGTCTGAAGTCATCACGTAAAACTGGAAAATACACACACAGGACTATTAGTAAACAAAGTGAAGTTTAATGGTGGCAGACACTGTCAACAGTAAAATATAATAATGAGGGCTGTCAGTTTAAAGCATTAATTAGATTAATTAATTACACTGCAAATTAATGTATTAAAAAAATAATCGCGATTAATTCAGAGTGCCAATTCAATGCCCACTGAAGGACCCGGGCAGTGGGTGGCGGTTATGCAACTAAAGCTGTTTGCCAACTACCAATAAACACCAGAAGAAGAAGAAGAAGAAGAAGAAGAAGAAGAAGAAGAAGACACATCAATGAGTTACAGTACAGAACTTCATCGGCTGTGTTGAAGCAGGGTTGCATGGAAAACTTACAGCACTGCGGTCCTTGAGGACCATTGTTCCCCACTACTGTTTTAGCAGATATGAGATTAAAAATGACTAATCAGATCACTTAATTACAAATCCTGTAATTAATTAGATTATTTTTTTTAATCACCTGACAGCCATAATAATAATCTTTAATGTGGAGTGTGATTGCATATTCAAATAAGCAGGTAGACAATAGATGGATGAATAAAGTGTTATGTCAAATTTTTCAAAATGTTCAAGCAATGGAAATTGCCACCATGTCTGTGTTTGCAATAAATGCAAAATCACCCACTGGCAATCTTCTTAAGTTTAAAGCTATTTAACTGCCTCATATGTCTGATCCCTTTGTTGAAAATACAACCTTGTAAGTTCCATTTGCCTTTTTTTTTTTCTTGAATTATTTACCTATCTGGGCTGGCCCCATTCATCAACTTAAGGTCCCTTGTGGTATCCTTTCCTCACTAAAATAGTCTGTGGACATTAGCTGCTGAGAAAGGCTTTTTTTAAGAGCCTGACAGAAAGACAGGAGGAGGATGCGCTGCAATAAAGCTCGGCAGAAAAAGTGAGATCTAGACATCTCCAGGAGCAGGAAGCGGAGAGCTTCCACAGCAATTTATCATCTTTACTCAAAGAAAAGCAAGGAATCTCAGCCAGAGACTAAATAAACTCGCATGTAATCCAGAAGAGTGTGAATTCTGGTGGTTAAAAGCAGCTCCTTTCTGTCTCCACAGTAAACAGTACATGGACACTTTCACAGTGCAGCTTCAGTCATCAAACATCTCAAAGAGGAAGAGCTCATGGGTAAATAATACAGAATGGGACTGTGATCTATGAAATTACAGCAGAAAAAGAACTGATGCATGCAGAAGAAAAATGGGGGTTATCTTTAAAGAAGATTTTTGTCCCTGATGAGATGAACAACATGTGCAGAAACAGACGCCTGCACATAAGCAACTGCTGTTAAGCATTCCCAGTCTTGGCTTACAGGAGGAGGGGGTGCTTAGAACCTGGACAAGCCAAGGGAGCTGGGCCAAGACAGAGCTAGCAGAACAGCAGAATTCAGAAAAGCCGGATTGGGGTGAAAATACAGGAAACAACGAGGAAAAAGCATAATCACTCCCAGATGGTGGCAAACCATTCACCTCTGGTTATGGGTTTATACGTAACAATGAGCAGGGAGGCCTGAGACGCTTGATGACCACTGAGGATATGAGAGAACAAATTGGGATGACCTTCTAATTGGAGCTATTTTAGCCCATGCATGTCTTTGAGCTCCACTCGTACTGCACTACCCTTCAGATCCGCCGAGCATAGTTGCGACTGGCTGACTACAGTTGACTGAACGCTGATGGGAAACAGCTGTCTTACAACCCCCCTCTTCTCAAATCCACCACTGCCAACGAGGCCATGTCACATGATAAAAGACCCTCCTCATGGGACACAAAAACATGGTTGAGGTTACCTCAGACAGGAAGAAACTGAGACCATCACAATTCTGTGTACAGTGTCTACGTGCATGCTGATTGATTGACTGATACCATCTTATAATTCCAAAAGCAATCAGGTTACACATCTGCTTTTACTATTGTGTGAGGCCCAAACGTTTCCGTAAGATCTGAAATCCTGGATTATTTCCTCTAACCCCTTTGTTGAAGATTTACTTTGGTGATAGCATTAGAGTTAGTCTAAGAAATATGAACGGAGAGGAGGGATTAAAAGCAGAGGAAGCTTGTGATTGTTAGTGAGGAATGTTCCTGGAAGTGAGCGTGAACAGGGAAAAGTTGTCTGGTTTTTGCATACTCTAGTAATGTGCAGGGTAAGCACACAAATAATCTAGATCTGTTTGCACAACTGACTGTTTATATTCTCTGGAGGGAAATGCATCTGTTTACCAAGTTATTACAGGAAATCATACATGCCAAAGTAAAAAACCACACAAATATACATAAATACTTTGATTTTAAAACCTAAACTGTCCTGAAACTGTTCTTCTCCTGACAGTCTTCACTTCCTCCTGTCGTCCTTTCTTGTCATCTACAAGTTGATATAATTTATCCGAACCTGCAAACATATCCTGACATCGTAATTCCTAGAAATGATACTGCTGACATTGCAGGGCTGCCTTTAATAACTTAAGTCAGGAACATTTGCAAAAGCAAACTGTGTACAAGGAAACAGAAGAATGCTGATAAGCCCCCCAAATTGAAGATGTTATTCTGTGTTCTCAGTAGTCATTAATATTTTCTTTGTGTGTTCCCAATGAATAATAATAATAAAAAAAACTATCTCCTTTTTCCAGTTCCATTTCTCTCTTGCACCCACATTTTAAGGCTTTTCACACCATGTCTCTTGTTATTCTCAAATCCCGCTTGTTTATTTCACAACTTGCACACATGTGAATTTCACATGTTTTTGAAGCCATTCATAACCAAGGCCCTAGCTTCAGTCAAACCCACCTCTACGGTTTCTGAAACCAACCCTGCTTGCCTGTTTAGCTGGAGCTTTGCACCTCTTGCTGTCTTCTTTTCTCCCTCCATCTGATCCCTCCAAATGAGAATCTCACAGCCCACTTCAAAGCACCAGCCCTTGGCCTCTCTAGTCTGGATCTGACAGTGTCTGACTTGTTGTTAGTCCTCTGGAGCCTGAGCCACAGCTTGAAAGGCCTACTGCAGCCCAGCTCCAATAATCCTCTCTGCAGAGTCCAACTGGACCAAAAAGGAATACAATCATACCCCACAGATAGGAGTGGGGTGGGGTGCATACAGATTCCCTATCACACTACATCACTGGAAAAGACTGCCAGACATACATTCTGTCATGATGGTCTCGACTTATCCAGCTTTGTATTGTAGTCAAAGCTGTTGCACAGCTGTACAAATTTTGGGACAGTGATTATTTCAACATTGCAAAGTCAAAAGCAGCATTACTCAGGCACTGATGGTTTAGTGTCAAATTTGTGTAATGTAAGGCAACAGCTGTGCATGCTTCTGCCTTCATCACAGGTTGTGGTGGAATAAAATAAGACACAGCTTGTTGAAATATCCGTTAAAGCATTTTTTTCCGCTTAGTTGAACACTTTGACATTTTGGGATATTCTCTATGATGTATTTTATGCTCTCTTACAGTATAACCTTCAAATACTGTAACCAAATTATGGAGACTGTAAGGGAAGGCATGAAAGCATATCATGGCGAGTAAGCTATTGAAAGCTCGAAGAATAAAGAACATAAACTGCACATTTTATTTCTTACTCAGTGAGCTGGGCGGGGGTTGGGCCAAAGCTTTCTGAGCCCTGACACAATTGCTGGTTCTTCATCATTGGACCTCTAGCAATAAACGTTTTTTATCTCTATGAACTCGATTCATTGTCATGTATTATACAAGTTTATGGAAGAAAAATCTGGTATGAAAAATAAATATTTGTGATTTAAAAGGATACTGTGTAACTTTTGGCCACTAGGGGCAATAAACCTATAACTTCCCACAGGCCACACAACTGTCAAAAAATTAAGCAGTCTCTATCCGTGTTTTGGAATCGTGTTTGCAGACCACTTTCACCAGCTGATTTGAAGTCAAGCCATAAAGCAAAGCGCTCCAGGTCACATGATCTCCACTCCTGAAAAGTTCCAATGTCTGCTTTTAGAGGATCGCAGCCCCCTCAGAGCACCACCATGCATTAAGTGCTGTATGTTAACCCCAGAAATCATCTATTATCACTTACACTGATAATAATATAATATATTATAATATTTTGCTAATATTTGGGCCAAAAGTTATGTAGTATCCCTTTAAAAGGACATTAAATGCTAAACAATTCTCTTTCGGGAAAGTTTTACTTTAGGGTTCATTATTTTGTTCTTTTTATTTCTTTTATACTTTAAGCAAAAAACAAAACAAAAAAAAACTGCACACTCCACACTATGACCAATTTTTAGGGCAGCGAAACTTTATTTCATAACTGGGTGTAGTAATACAGATGCGGACATGAAAAAGTTCCACCTTTTTCTGCCTGAAGTGGTGCAGTAACAGTGCACTAGTACTGCACTATCACTGGCTGAACGATTTGTCCCGCGAATACGTGATCACGCACGGTGTCCAAACCTGGCGTATGGAAACGTCCTTGGTCCGGGCATTCATTTATGCTCTGAAATCGTTTCCCCTGGGCACACAGGCGTTTCTATGTGCGATTGAATTAGCAGACAAGTCGCTGGTAAGTGGCTGGCAGTCGGCAGAAAGGGGAACTTTTTCATGCCCACATCTGTAAAACTTGGTAACATGCTCATCCTCACCCCCCCGGTCTTTTCATTTGTATTTTTTAGTTGCCATTTTACTTCTCATGAAACATCAGTGAGGAATGTGAATCAGTGTGTGTGTTTATGTGTGCGCGTTTTGTGTGAGTGAGAGGAAATGGAAAGAGATTACACAAGCCTGTCGTCATCATAACAATGCTGTGTTGGGACAAAGCTACTGTATGTGGGTTGTAATCTACCTGGATCCGGTCAATAAGTTGTTTACTTTCACTCCCATTACACAGGCTGGGAAAAGCTCAGTGGCCTTGAAATGTTGGTTAATTTTTCAAAACACAAGAACATCAACGGCCTCATCTTACACTACTATCCCAAATAATTTATGGCCTATGTTTGAAAAATCTAAACTTATTTTTGAAACGCATACAGAGTTTATACAATAAAAATATTGCAAAGAATGAAACATAATACATTTTACAGTATTTACTACTGTTGTGGCCCAGCATTTGTTGGAAAATTACTTGCCAAGTCGGCCACAAACTTGAAACACTGTCAAAGTGCTACAACACGCTTGATGCATAATTATGTGGGGATGATGCACTGATCAAACTGCTGCATGTCTGCCAACAGAATTTCAAAAGCAGGAATAAACAAATCAATACATTTCAAAACATTCCACCACACTGAAAAGGGAGAACTGCAATTTACTACATTTTTGGATAGAGTCTAAAAAAAAAAAAAACATTTTAAGTGAATCTAAGTCTAAAAAACCTGAGTGCAACTCGTTAGAAATAATAATGTATCTATTGTTTTTCTTAAAAGAGATTTTGGTTTTATCTGTACATAAATTATATGTTTATTGCACAATCCTTCATTTAGCTGTAATGCAGTCAAGTTGGTAAAATCCATTTTAAGGGTTATTATGGCATTTTCTTTTCTGATAGTTTTTGGTAAGCAGCTCCAGTGCTTCTCGGGGGAAAAAACAGTCTGATGTGCTAATGATGAATTGCATCTAGGTCTAAATTTTAGGTTTTCAAAGCTGAGATGAACTTTAAATGTAATTTCAAACACAAAACAATGTATATCAATAAATAATAGACCAATTGAAATAATGGACAAAGTTAGTTGATGTGAAAATGCTTTACAGTACAGAGATTAAGAATCACTTCCATCTAGCAATAAAGATGGGCATAGAAATTACACAAAAATTACACAGAAGGCCAAATCAATCAAACAATCAAACAATCAATCAATCAGGAATTTGTTTGTAAAACACTAAGTCAAAGCACTGTACAAGTTAAAATCATTCCCCATCTGGCCAATCCTCCTATCCTCAATATCACAGTGGCCATGCGCTTGCACACGCACACACACACTCCTGCAATACATGCAAGCACCTCATCATCCTCCAACCCCGATAAATCTGACCGCACTAAACCAAGTGCAGATAGAAGGTGAGGAAACCCTATTTGAGGAGTCGTCAGCACCAGGGGTGGCACATCGGTTGCAGCCACAGGTGCACAGGTGCGGAGCGCCCAGATGTGGTGTGGCTAGAACACCCACCCTCAGTCAAGGTACCACTAGCACTGCACCCTGTGGGCCACAGCCAGGTGCTACCCCCGATACAGAAAGCTCCCACAGAGAAAAACACTGGAAGGGCCCAAAAACAATAAAAGCAACATGGAGTACTGAACAAAACGCACATGCAATATCCAAGAGGGAAAAAAACAACCAAAAGAACAACAACAAACAACCATAAAATATCAGGTTAAATAGCTAAGCCCATTGTTGCCAACTTAGTGCATTTGTCGCTATGTTTAGCTACTTTTCAGACCCCTTTCAGACTTATCTTTAAAAAAGCACCTAGCGACAAATCTGGCGACTTTTTTCCGGTGTTCATGGAGACAGATAAAGTTTGTGCAGCTGTCTCTGAAGCTAAACACACCTTTACCTGCTTCAGCAGCATGTGAACGGCTGTTTGGCATCGCTGGTCTGGTCCTCTGCCCAAGAAGAGCGAGATTGAGTTCTCGCCATTTTGAGAAACAACTTCTTTTGAGGTTGAACAAAATGGATTTCTGGGTTCAGTAATGACTGGATGGACAGTTCAAGTGCTGTCGCACTGCAGTCATGTTAAAGTTCAACCAATCAAGTTCTTTGTTTGTTTGCATCACCTCTGAGCACCAAGAGTTGATTAGGAATGATTTTATATTGAATGCACATGGGTATGAATGTTGGTAGGCATGCACACAGGTTTGTAAGGATGTGTTTGTGTGCACAGTATTTTTCTATATGGTTGGGTTTATGTAAGGAGGTACTGAAGCTCCTTTACACTTTGCAAATTAAAACTTAAAAACTAAATTAAACAAATAAAGAAAATGTTAAACTCAAATTTCAGATAGCGTTTTATTAACTGTACTTTTTACTTTTGATACTTCAGTACAGTAAATACTAGCTACTTTTTTTTACTTTTACTCAAGTAATATACAACTTTCACTTTTACTTGAGTCATTTTCCAGTAAGGTACTTTTACTTTTACTCAAGTATGGCTTTTGGGTACTTTATACAACACTGCTAGTTACTAATACAAACAATTTTTATTGATATATTATGTTTCCCCATCGTTGGCCTTTGTTGTTGTTACATCTTTAAAGTGTAATACTGTACTTACTACCACCACAATAAACCCCACTGAAGTGGCACTGCTAAATTTTGGAAGATTTTCACGCATTGGAGGCCCCTAATGGAGACTAATTCAACATCTGTCTTGAATTCTATTTGAGCTCTCTTCAGCAAGTTAAAACCAGTCTGATGTTGACTTTTATTGTTTGCTCTGTCTCTTTGTCTTTCTTTTCCTCGCTTCCTTGGATAACGTCCTCTTGGGTTTCTTTGCTAAATCAGTCATGGTGTAAATCTGAAACAGCCAACATGTTGATATCCAGTTGTTGCCATGTGAGGCGGCGCCATTAAGCAAAATGTTGCTGTCACATGCTGCTCCATGCTGGAACAAAAAGTTATGAATTGCAGTTTCTCAGTCCTGGTACTCTGCACAGCAATTACAGCCCCAGGAATGTGTATATATGTCATAAATGTCAGTGTGCTATCAAAACAAATAAGCAGTTTTAAGAATCAAAATGCTTGTAGAATTGCTTTGACAAAAAAAAAAAAAAATTCTCATGAAAAGCTAAGGGCGCTCAAACAAAGCAAAACAATTTTTTGATCTTCTAAAGATTATTCATAAAACACAACTTTGCCCAGTAAGAATAAAAAACAATCTGCAGTTTTACCCACCACTTCAACGTGACCATGGCGACGATGGCTACAGATGAGCTAATAAAATGAATAAAAATAAGGATAGCACTGCAGGAAATATACACTAAAGTAAACATGGGAATGTTATTGATCTTTTAATGTGCAAATAGATTTAGTTACTGTATATATTAAATTAAATTAAAAATACTCTATTAATCCCAGAGGGGACTCATTGTTTGCATGTTCTTCTCTGAATTATTACATTATGAGAAAAAAATAACAGCTTTGATAATTTCTTTGAGATACAGAAGATAAAAAGAGGCAGTAGATCTAACTATTGATTTAATTATTCATTATTGCCTGTCCATATGCAGTAAACTGCATTTTGGCAATTTTGTTGTCTTGATGTATTATTTTATGTCAAATTGACAACCTTGAGGCACGTTGTTGTTATAAATTAAAGTACTTTATCAAAAAAAAATCTTAAACACAGAAAAATCATTCCATTGAACTCAAAATTTTAAGGCATCCCTTTAACTCACATTTCTAAGCTATACATTTTACAGTTTAGTATTGTTAATTCTTAGAATTATAGATTTTGTGACCACAAATCACAAAATGTAAAAGAAACATGGGCCTTTTTTGGTGTTTTGGACTGAAACTTCACCAAATATATCATTCCATAAACAATAATTACTTGTAATTGTGAATTGTCCTGAAGTCTTAACATTTCCCAAGTAAGAAGCCATCTTCTTTTACTCAAATATCTGGGAGCACAGACTCGAAATATACAACAAATGCCTCAAAAACACAGCTTTTTGTGGATCCCAGCAGATATGAAATCCTTGACTTTTCTCACAATCTATCTCCTGACCTCTCCCTACCCCCTAACTCTCTGTGTCTATCCACCACACCCCTCCTCCTTCACCTCCTCTTCTTGCTCCTACAGAAATGTAGTCTGGAGAGACAGAAAACTGCAGGAGAAACAGCTGCTCCACAGAAAAACCAATACGTGTAGCTCATATATAATAGTTGGTCAGATATAAAGAACAAACAAAGACACACAAACAAAACCATACAACCAGGAGGTCTAGTGGGCCCCACGACCCTTTGCACATACCTACCGAAGCCAACAACATAATATGAACTGCAACCAAGCAAATCCATTAAAAATGGAAGTCTTGCACATACAAATTAGACTCTATGCGTACGCTCAGATTTATAACTATGCCACGCGAGATTTGTAAAATACACAGCATCCAGAAGACAGTGGACTGTGCTTATAAAGGAAACAGAAATTCCTTGCTTGTCCTCCCCAAGCTCCCCTATTTGAATTTCATTTTCCTCAAATAAATCATTACTCAAAGAAGTCCCAGGGCTAACAGACTTTTCTGCATGCAAGGCAATAAATCTATCTTATGTTTGGAGAGCCAATTAGCTCAACACAGTGGCTCACTTACTGGGTTAAAGCTCCCAGTTGTAATATTTGTTGGGTCTTTTAACTGTTAACTTCTCCCAATTTCAGTTTTAGAAAACAGATTTCCAGTGTAGCAATGGCAGACTATTAAAGAGTAGCTATAGCTTTAAAGTCGGATACCTTTGTCCTGTATGCATCAGAGTTTACCTGTGCCATCTAGACTTCTATCATGTGAACAGTTTTTATGAGATTTAACATTTTGGCATCGTGCCTTTTATTTAAGAACAAAATAATTCATTTAAGGAAAAAAGACTGAAGAGGAATTACTTTACATTTATTAAGATGTACTGCTGTCTGACAAAGGCTGTTCATGTACCGCGATGCAGTGAGCGTGACTGTAAGGATGGATGCACTGGTTCAGCAGTTTTTTGGAAGTTGTGACACTATAATCCTGTTGATGTACGTGCAGAACATATCATTTGTGAGAGGCAGATACTAAAACCAGCTAAAAGGATTGTGTAACCTCCATTTTAATCTGCTCCTCTCATCCTATCCCTCCATAAGAGGGAAAGTATTGCTGGGAATAAGGAGAGAGTAGATACGAAAAGACAGACGGCCACGAAGCAGATTAGGAGAATTAGTGAGGTGGCAGAAGAGCTGGGTGAAACAGAGGCTAAACAGCTCTGATAGGGCGAGGAAAATTGTCTGTTACAGAAAAGTGGCTGTGGTTTTCTTCAAACGTTGCCTCGAAGAAGTGGATTTTTAAAATTGTTCTCACAACAGATAAAGAAATCCTTAAATTAGAGTTTTCAAATGCTCAATTTATTTGTCTCAGTGTAAGCAGCAACATGAAAAAGATTACTCATGTTAAACTCAGGCAAGAGATGTTCACCTATTTCATTGTTTATAGGATATAATGTTCTTACTGAGGTCATTCCCAAACAGTGGCAAAGCTCTTGTCTAAGAAGTACAAAACAATGATCAAGATCATTCAGTCATGCAAGTTCTCATTTTGACCACATGATATTATTTACACCAAACACCCCCACAAAGCTGCTATTCACCTAATAACAATTATACTGAGTACCTGGGAACTTCAGAAGTCAAGAGTCACACTCAGTAAATGGACAATGAACGGAGCCTAAGGTAAATATTACAGGGATACTTGTAAATACTTCATTATTTGCAGCTGGTGACTTTCATTCTTAGGATGATTCGCTTGCTGTAAAATAACCATATTATCTCAACTGAAGCCACCACAATGTCATAATATATAATACCATTCTTGAGTTACAGGTGCAACCAGTGTCTTGTTAATGCCTCTAATCTGTGGGGTTTTCAGACTCTTTTCACAAGAAAACATGTGGTACCCTGTCTATTTGTCCACAGTATTGTAGTGTCATGGTACAGTCACAAAAATGGTTGCATTTTACTTTGGCTGTTGTGTTTAAGGCAGCTGATGATGGTTTATGTATCTAATCACCAAAAGTACTGAGACAATCCTGAGCCCCTCCATCTTCATTATAAGCTTTAAAAATATAGTGTGAAATATGATGGGGAAAAAAAAAAGATGAATCCATAATAAAAAATAAAAAAAAAATAAATCCAGGTGATACACAAAAACTTGCTTGGGTCAGTAAAAACATCAAACCCACATAATAAAAAGAATTTCTCCTGAAAAGTTTTAACCGACTAGTATTCATTGTCTATTACTCATTGAATAAATACACTGGGGAGGTGGTTATTTTACAGTCCTTTGTGAAACATTCACCACAGATGAGCAGTATGACATTTGTGGCAGTTTTATGCAATAAAAATGAACATTACAATTTTGTTGCCCACAAAGTGATCGTTTTACTATTGTGGAGCCTTTCTTTCTGAGAAGTCCAATGTTTTTATTCATTCATTCAGGAGTGATACTTCATAAATGTTTTACTCAAGTTTATTAATGTTTGCTCAGCCCAGTTTTTCTCACAATATTATCCTTTCCTGGAACACACACCGTTCTACATGTATAATAAATAACGGTGGTTTTAATCTCATATGATTAGTCATTTGAAAGAGGGAGCAAACCAACATTCCTTGTACTTGTTAGACATGTGGACCAGCATGAAATTACTTTCTGATGAAATGTGAATTGAATTAAAATAGTTCAACTTGCTTAGTATCCAATGTAATGTATTATTTCTTCATAGCATTCACTGAAAATACACAATCTTTTAAATTACGCTATGAGCAAATTACTTTTAAGTGCATTTTTTTTCTCAATTAATTCAGTTAAGGTTCACTATTTTAATTAAATCAAGCTTCTATTAAGCAAAATAAATGAATAGAGAGAGAATCAGAACTGAAATGGCAGGTTGGTTCATTTAATAAGTGCAAATGCATTCAGGAGTGTTTCTGCCCTCGGGGCACATGCTGCTTATGGAAAAGGCAGCTTTCTCTGAAACATGTTAGGAAACTAAAGGTATCAAGTTACCGTCCTTTTCATTTTCTACATAGTTTGTGTACAAACCGAGTGCTTCTTCTAGTTTTTGATGAGGCGAGCTTTGAAAGATTGAATCTAAAAGGTTTCTATGAGAGGGTGTCTTGTATCTTCAAGTGTTATTGCCTAAGAAGACTGCACTTGTAGAGCTTTGACTGGATGCCATTAATCGAGAAAACCATTCTGCTCATTAGGGATTGTCATTTACTATACGCACCAGCCTCGGGATTCATCAAAAAGTTTATTTAAAATTGCAAAAATCCCCACTCCCATAGAAACTTTGATTAAACTAGACAACTGTAATTTGATTTTGTTGAGTTATAACAGGAGGTAGAAAAGCAAATAAGCAAGGATGCTGGATGGACATCACTAATGAGCAATAACCACAGAGAAATTGACAAAAGGGTGTTGATGGTAGAAGGTCCAAATAACAGTAGAGGCAAAAGTGCCTGTGTTGAACTCAATACAATGACCTATATACTTAAATCTATACTCACAACACCTCTCCACTGAGACCTGACCTTCTGCCAGAAGATGGCTTACAATCTGGTCCCATGGCACCCAAGCATTGCTTTATTACATCTACAGCCTTTTTCCATCTGTGCAGCAATTACATGCAGGGTATATGTAGACTGGGACAATGAGAATATGTTCTGGTTTGTGATTTGAATCAGACTAAATCTCCCTCAAAATAAGACAGTCATCACTGTTTAATGTCAGCAATAACAAACACCTGGATCTTCCAGATAGCAGGAAATGCATCCCAGTGAGAAACAGAATGATATAAAACCAAATCAAGTCCTCTTCTCCTGAATAATGAAGAGAACTGGAGGCAATAGAAATGTAGCCCTTTCACTCCAGGGCAAGAGTCCCTCTCATGAAAGCAGAGAAGCCACACACACACCACCCTTTAACCCTCTCATTAGTGTAATCCTGCATGAGAAGAGTAAATTGTCATGAATAAATCCACTTAGAAGCCAGTGAATGAAAGACTTTCACTTTGAGATGCTTGCATTACCATTTCAATAAGCGTGCCACGCTGCAAAACGTTGGCAGTGTTTGACAGAGTAATTGGGAACATTAACGAGTAGATAAAATATGGTTAGCTAAGGGACCTGTGTGTAAGTACGTACATGCGTCTGTGTGTGTGTGTACATGTCAATTAATTTTTTTTTTTTTTTTTTTTGCCCAGACAAAAAAACACATTTGTAGATTTTCCCACTAATAGGGCTAATGAATCCCCCTGAAGGACAGAGATTGTGAGAGAGACTTTACTGGCTTTGTCTAGCAAAACAAAAGAACTGGAAAGCAGACAGTAGTCAGACCTTGAGACAAATGTATTCCAGTATTGGCCCACAGAAATCTTTGTTTGAATGGGATGACCTCGACAATGGTGTTTGGAAAAGCTCCTTGGGCTAGGCTGAGTTTTAAATAAGCACCTTTCATGAACTGTACACAAAAAGAAAAGAGGGGCAAACTTAAGGGTATGTGCAATTACACAGTGCAGACAGAGCATAAATCTGACACTTAGTGGGTCACTCGTTAGATAAATAAGCATCTACCCTAATTCCTACCTGCCCTTGGTTTGTGAAAAAAGACAAAGTGGATGAAGATAAAAATAATAAAGAGCAAAACCCAGGAGAGATGCTCCAAGAGAGGAGTGCACCCAGGTCACAAACAGAGGAGAAGAGGAGGATCAGGAAGAGCTGGCAGTGGGGAGGGTAACACTGTAACAATAAAGAAAAGTGAGCTAGACAAAGACATGCATACTGTAGAAGCATGGGAGGGAGCAGAGATACAGACACAAAGAAACAAAGAGCTACAGTATATGCAACACTGAATTAGACAACTCAAAAGTCACTGTTTGCTTTAAGGTGAGGCAGGTGCCAAAACTCAGAGTTACGTGTTAACAAAAGCACACACACTCATAGATATGGATGCGTTCCGCATCTTAATGCACCCTGAGGTGCCCGAGTCTTTCCCTTGTCATCAATCTGAGAGACAACTCATGGCCCAAGAGAGAAAGAGGCTGTGGGCTAATACGTAACGCTCTCCAGCACGACGGAAGAAAAGAACAACATAAATCACTCAAAGATATCGAGCAGAATCATGAGCTGTTTTCACACAGATATTTAGGACCATGGCGTTATATTTCCAAGGCCTATTATGCTGATTTACTGAGATACATTCTGCAGTGAGATACACAACACAACAATGCTTTATTTCAACCAGGGGAAATTACATTTTTGTGATGGAATAAGTTGGTGACATTGCAGGTGGAGATAGCAAAACCACATGAGTTAAAGATGTTCCCACCTCACTGCTGGATATATAAGAGAAGCATCATCTAAAATACATATATATTCATGTATTTATTGCAAGACAGTCACTCAGTTCCACTAAAAACATTCTACTTCCTTTACTAAACTCATTACTTTTGTATTTGGTCCAAACACGAGTCTACACAACTTGTAAGGTTTGGGGATTTGAAAATAAAATTAAGAAAAACAATAAAGCAAAATGATCAATGAGTCCAGAAATGCAACATATGCACTGTTCCACATTACAAAATAGCTTTGGAACAGTAGTATCTGGCACTTAAAACCCCTTTAAGTCATGAAGAGGCTAAAGACCAGTGATTTAAAGAGGGAATGGGAACAGAAATCTGGTAAAACAGCAAGCTTGTTTGGTTTGGACCGAGCTGCACCGGGGAGGAGTGAATAGGAAGAGAAACGAATGAGGGGTGAAAGATGAAACTTTAATGATCCCTCTGGGGAAATTGGGCCCTTGCAGCAGCAGAGGGAAGAGTACAGATAAGAATAGCGTATATGTGGGATCCTAGATGATACAAGTAATTAACACAAGATAAACACATTAAGGGTAAGTGCATAAGTCATTCTGAAAAGTCAGATAGGCGAAAACATATGTCCACATGGAGATGTTTTGAAGATCCAAAATTACAGCTGACATATTACGGAACTGCAGAATGAGGAAGAGAGTGGAAACAGACTGAGCAGAGGAGGGAAGACGACCTGAAGGACTGAGGTGAAGCAGCCCTCAGCCCCCTTAATTGGTGGGTAACAAGAGGTTTCTGAATAAAACTTGTCACAAGAGAGAGCATGGCTCGTTTTTCCTCTGCCTGCACTACACATTTCCCCTGAGTGGCTTAACTGAAGCTAGTGCAGAGCGGTGCTTCTTCCAAAGTTCTTCTCACTCCTCCTCCTCCTTTTTGCACTTCCCCTTCACTTGTCACCAGTCCCAGCTGTCTGTCCTCCATCCTCTCTTGTGTATCTGTCTGTTGCTGGGACAACAAACTAAACACCATCTCATGATTTCCAAACATAACAACTGTGCTCAAAGTAGCGGCAACCCCCATAACTCTGCACCTTTTACTGCATACCCCCTCTTCTCAGTGCTCGGCAAAAGACCCTCCAATATTTTTGCTTGTGGGTCTTCTCCCTAATTATCTCACATGGTGGACAAGGTAGCCTGTACCATCCCCCACAACTCTGCAGCTACTACTGCGAGACCCCGATGAATAATTTCACATTTTTCTAGCCTTCTCTGTCTCTCGTCTTTAAATTGATTATTGTAGAGAGAGCTCAGCTAAAAGAGCAGCCCACTGGGTAATTTGTCTTTCTGACGATCAGAGTCCATGCATCGGTATGGGGGAGGGGAAAAGCAGAAGGCTTGAAATGATATGCAAAGAAAGGTGAAAAGCGTGATTATATGAAAAAATTGATATTTGGCGCTTCGCCCGTCTTGTCTCTGATAGCTCATTCCGTTTGATGTTTTGGTCAGAGGCACAATTTGGAAAAGTGGACATTTGCATGTGATCATGCTCACGGAAAAGTGGGCAAATTGAGAGAGGTGCATCCCTGAGAAGCATCTATAATTACATGAAGCACATTGGAAAACGCTGTTAATACAACAGCCTGTCATCTTCCCTCTCCCTCCTCCTTGTTTCTCCTTGGAATCCCAATCACAAACAGTGCTGCAGCCCGAGCCAGAAACATTCATCTGTTAGTGTTTGATTCCACGTAAAGAGTGTTGTATGACGCTCGCCTCCAGGTGTTTTCAGTCTCCATGGCTGTGACAAGACTCCAGCGATGACAGGGTATCATTTGGGCACCACAAAGGTTACTAAGCATGTGTGTGCCTCTACAAACACCCTGCTTTATCATTAGTATGAGCCGTTCACTGAATGAACTCTGTTGAAATAAATGCACCCATCCTGACTCAGTATTCATTAGCATTCAGTGACTCACCTGACTGATGGGAGTAAATTAGGGAGGTGTGCCAACAGTGTGTGTCATTCCAAAGATGCGAGTGCAACACTGCGGTATTGACAGTTAGCTGTAATGAGAGGTTGAAAACCTTAAACTTTTCCTATTTTCTTTCAGGTTCCACACAGCAACTGTAATTCTGCAGCATTGTAAAGTAAGCTGATTCAGCCGCCCACCAACCCTCCTCTCATCTCGCAGTCTTCTCCTGCATGTGCTATACACCCTCATCACTTTTCATAGCCCCTTGTGTTTTCCTGTCTCCCAACTTCAATCTCTGCTTACTCTCATCTCCTTTGTTTCCTCCAAGCCATGCGCCATCTCTCAAGGTTTTTGCTCCTCCCCATCTCTTTTCCCCTTTCCTCCACTTCAAACCTGCCGTAAAGTCTTTTAGTGAGGCAAGATTTTCCTTGCTGATTTTTTAGGCCTGAGCTTTCCTCTTTTTTTTTTCCCCCTCCACCAGTCATGTTGTGCATTCTCCACCCCCATCTTCAACCCTAAACTCCCCCTCTCAAACCCTCCTAATGGATCCCATGTCAGCAGAATACCAGAGTAAACCACACAACTGCACTGCGGCTTCATGTCTGTCTCTGCCTCAACATCCCTCTCTCTCGCTCTCTCTTTTATATATAAAAAAAGGTTTAAAAATTCAGCATTTCAGCAAAAGCACTGTGATCACCTGTAAGATTCCAATTTAGCAAATTGTCATATCGGAAACAATCTTTCACTAATATTAATGCTACAATGTTTTTCATTTTACTGTTTATTGCAAACTGCTGAAGTTTGACTTTCCTCTGTCCATGCAGCCATAAGCTATTATTAAACAAGATAATTACTCAGGTCTTCTCTGTTCCAACCAAATTGCTGCTCTTTCTAGTAGACTCAGCACTTACTGAGTGAATGGGTTTTTTATTTTTATCTAATATTTTTTGCAATAACTTCCATCCCTGAGGAAACCACAAAAAAGTGCTTAATGAACAATCCTGTCTGCTAGAAATTATGCTAATATATCACTAATTTAGAGCAAATATGTTTTGGTACAAACATGATTCCATCTGGACTGTATTTCTTTCACTGAAATAACAAGGAAGCGTTAATCATAGTAATCTTGTTGCAAGCTGTTGTTAATGACTATGTGTACAAAATAGCCAGCCTTGATTAGATTTATTGATGTGCAAGTGGAAGATACTTTGTCAAGGTAGAAAAAAGAAAAAGATTGTAGTTAGGTTTAAATAATGAATTGCAGCAAATGAACTCAGACAATTATAAAGTTTAACAATATTTCTGTCTTGAATACATCTAATGAACCGTTTTCGTAATTTATGCATATGTCACTTGTGCATGCTTGCAACTGCTCATGACAGTCAAAAAGCTTTGAAAGTCCATTGGAATAGAATGGTGGCTGATCTTTACAGGGTTAATTTCAATGATGCTGGACACTTTTTACATTTCTGACTGCTTCAATCGATGAGGGGAGAACTTTCCTTGACTGGGAATAAGTTTTTACTAATTTCCCATGAAGAAACACCAGCAATTGGCCTGGACTTGTGCAGTCATGTGTTAAAACTGGACGCCTTTTCAGAAACACCTGCTCTGCAGCCTCCTGCTGGCATCTGACGACCGCAAATTGTGGAATACAACTTTTTTGTGGAAATAAGGGGGACGGCGAGAGACAACGGCTCCAGTAGCAGGCAGAATCGAGTCAATAGTTTGTAAGATTTTTGGGTTATTTTTTGTAAAGCTTTTCGTCTTTTGAAAAACCTGAAGGAGTGTTTAATTTTGATATTGATATTAAAAAAATAAATTTTTTTTTAATATGAAAATAACCAATTTCCAAAAAAAAAAAAAAAAAAAAAAAAACCAAACCAAAGGTATTTAAAATTGTATTATATCTTCAAAAATATAAAAGAATTTTTAGTTTTTTGTGTAAATAAGATTTTTAAAATAAAGTGTTTTTTTTTTTTTGTTTTTTTACTTTCTTTCGCTTCTGTTAGGGTGGGGGTCATATCCGGATTCGGATATATGAAGATAAACAAGAGAAGGGGATTATTTTTACTTATTTATCTGCCAATAGTTTTTTCCGGGGATTTTCACTTTTCTCTTTTTTTTTTTTTTTTTTTTTTTTTTTTTTTATATTTGTAATTTCTTCAAAATAAAATTGGGGCGCCTACTTTCTTTTAAGTTAGTTTAAGGGTTAAAAATATTATTAAACATTGAAAATAAAAAAACACCAAATAAACCATCCTTCACGGGATTAGGGCGCGATATTTCAATATCTCAGCAGACAAACTGTTTTTAAAATTTTAAAATCCTCTCTCCCCCCTCTTTATAAAGTCCACGTCAAATTCAATCCCCCACCTAAGGGCGCATTCCCAAGCTGATTTTTTTAATCTTATTCTTTTTCTTAAGATTCTTTTTTTGAGTTGTTGTTTTTAGAAAGTTATAATGAGCAAACAAAAACAAAACCCGAACATGAACCACAGTCTCTTCATTCAAGTGAACCAAAGACACAAGTAGACTAAAAATTGATTGGCTTTTGGTCAATTGTTGTACACACTCTACACAACAAACACACGTAAGACACTCAAGTGTTTTAATATTGGTACTTATTAGATTGGTCATACCGGGGGAGTAAAAGTTATAAAATATTTTATTTTTTTATAAAATAATAAAATACTCTTCTCTCATAATATTATTTTTTTGTGAGGTAAGAGAAGTAGTGGAAATCTTCTTATTCTTCCTTCTTTTCCTCCTCTTCTTAAACCCAGAGGAATTCCCCCCTTGATTTTCTTTTTTTTCCCCTTTTTCTCCTTTTTCCAAAGAGTAAAACGTAAACGCGACCTCGGCCCAGAAGACCACCCCACCCCCAACTGAACCGAGTCCCCAAACGGACCGAGACTCACGGACTATTTTTTCTGAAAGCGCCCTGAATCCTTATTTGTTGTTCTGGTTTGGTTTATTGGCGTAGCAGCAGTTAGCAGTCCATTAGCTATATTTGTTTACAGTGAGCGGCGCACAGGGGGGTCACGTGGGGGACGGAAAGAGGGGAGGGACAGAGACAAGACATAAAGGCATCAATTCGTTCTTTCTAAAATTTGCAAATGACTAATTCCTGCCTTTCGTTGCGAATGGCAGGGGTTGTCAGAGTTTTTACAGACCTGCAGCTCTCACAGAGGTCTGACTTTTTTCCTTCCTTTTTTATGAATACATGATGTATTGACTACTGTTGGGATGGAAGGACCATTTCACCCAGAATAACAAAAAGTGTTTCTGAGCTGGATTACCAACTCTGGCTTTAATTACCCTCCGACTGACTCGGTTCTACCTCCTACTCATGCTGTCTCCCGTCGTCCCACAGTATTTCCACAGAAAGATTATATTCCACATCTTTGCAGTCATCAGACGCCAGCAGGAGGCTGTAGAGCAGGTGTTGCGCCGAAGGTGTCCAGTTTTAACATGTGACTGCACAAGTCCAGGGAGATTGCTGGTGTTTCTTCACAAGAAACAAGTAAAAACTTACTCCTAGTCAAGGAGAGTTCTCCCCTCATCGACTGACGCAGTCAGAAATGCAAAAAGTGTCCGGCATCATTGTAAATAACCCTGTAAAGATCAGCTACCATTCTATTCCAGTGGACTTCCAAAGCTTTTTGACCGCCACGGGCAGCTGCGAGCATGCGCGAGTGAAATATGCATACATTATGAAAATTGTCTATCATTTTAGAGATGGAGTGCATGACCACGTTTTCACTTTATCAATGATATGTGCACTGCTTTAAATTGAACCTTTGATCAAATAGAAAAAAAGAGATCATTTGAATTGTGTGCAAAGATGAAAGACTTAATAATTCCCATCTCGGTGGAAAATATGTGCTCTCAGTTTTCAAGCCTGGTGTTTCTTTTCTTGCAGCAGCAACTTCAACCAATGACATTTTTTTTTTCCAAAAGCTGTTAGAGCTAACAGCAGGGACTCAAACACAGAAATGACTGGGCTGTGCTCTCTCCTTTGGCGAAAGAGGGAGCCGCTTGTTGTAGGAGTGGTAGTGCATGCAGAGGGCTCACAGGGATGTATGTGATAGACGACCTGATAAGGGACTGACAGGGACAAACTGTCACATCTCTGCTGGGCTCTATACTCCACAGGTACATGGTATCCAAGCCAAGCCTGGACAGTGACAAATGGAGCCAATTTCCATTTATTTATCTATGTGTTGTGTAGACAACACAACACATGCTAGCCTGCCCCCCATAAATCTTTATCCTGTTAACACAACACCAATAAACCAACACATTAGCCCTCCCAAGCAGCAGACTAATCAAGCATACCGTCACACAATTATGTGTAAGGAACATGGACACATTTGCTGTGAAATTAGCGGCAAAATACACATCAAGAGGACACTTATAAAATCCATGCAGACAAGTGCTCTCATACTCGTGAACACACAATGAAAGCGAACAGTATTTCCTGCTAAACAAATCTGGAAATCAAAATGAAAAGGGTGCACTAAGGGGATAAGTCTGGGGCCAAAACCACCTCACTTATAACTCAGTAATAGGCTTCTGCATGGTAGATAGAGGGGGGTTCTGGAAAAAGCTTTGGGGAGCAATGGGGTCATGGGGGAGGGAATACTCACATTTATTCTGTTTAGATTTGATAAGGGTTGGAAATTGCTGAGTGAGGCGCCCACTTCTGCAGAGAGACAAGCAGCCTGCCAGACTGTCCCAGCGATTCCAGCAGGGTTGGCTCACTGAGGAGGCCTCGCAAGACACGTCGCCCCCTCTGCTATTAACCCTGCTGATAAAACTTGTCTGATACACAGATGCCACCATCATAAGCAGCCAATCTAACTGCCACATCGACACACACTCACCTATAATCAGTATTCCTTTCTCTCCAGGTCAGCTCTCTTTCCATAACTCATTCTGATGCACAAATCACACCCCCTTCTCTCTCACTGACATTAACATACACTCCCCAAAAATAAAACCTCTCCCTGCTGGTTTTGTCATATTACCTGACAGAACCCCAACAGATTTTTTTGCTCAGTGCCAAGCAGTCAGTGGTGTGAATGGTTGAGCTGCTGGATTTAATTAGTGCTGCGCCCATATGGATTAGCAGACAGACAGGCACACACGCAAGCGGCAAGTATGTCACATTCCCACCTGATCAGCTCTTAACATTGCCCTTGGTGGCATGCAAACACAGATGCACACATGAATACACAGTGGAGAGGAAACAAAGATGGTGGGGGACTGAGCAGCTTTATAATCAGGTGATTTCTTTGCCGTAAATTTAATTGGTTTCAGCAGCAGTGGAAAGAAAATGTTAAGGTTGGCTTGTTGCACCATGCATGCAGAGACAGCTGGTCGGATGGGCAGGGGGTGGGAGGGAGCAAAGTGAACACACCGCTAAATAGATTATTTTAAAAAGCAGCCAAGTTGATAAACAGCATACTGTCATCCTGGCAACACAGAAATGCAGATGGATGAAGGGACAAGGAAACGCTTGTGCCGCTTGCTCACATTCGTTCCAACTGAAGCCTTCCAAAACAGCAGATTTCTGTCTGATGACCTCAGAGTGATGTCAGAAACCGCCCAATTTTAATTAAAAAAATTAGCATGTTTTGTCAATATTCATTGTCTGATTCATTGTTTCCTTAAGCTGCTCCTTAGCACACAAATGTTTTAGGTTATTTGTTGAATTATGATCACTTATTTTCCAGGATGCTGATTATGTGCACAATCCAAATTAAAATTTCCAAGATTACACATCAGTATGTTTCCGAACATGCCACACAAATGTTTTTATTACTATCATATATATATATATATATAAAGGTGGTTGAGCAGGTTGAGGAAAAGAAAGCATCGCTTAAACCAATAAGACTCTAGTACTTGTTCAAATGGCTTCCTCCACTAAGGTGTCCATTTGTCATCTCAAGCCTTAAAGTCAAATTATGCACTCCTACTAGGATTAGCTTCACTGATTGATCTACTCCCTGAATGGACCATGCCATTTCCTCATTTCTGCCAACAATACTCTCAATACATGAGCCTAATGGAGTCATCAATGATGCGTTACGGACTGAGAGACGAGCTGTAATAAGGTAGTAGGGCTCGTAGATATGGGTAGGGTATAGATTTCCATCCTACTAGCTTCAGCTGTATAAATACTGAATAATGCATAGCAGTGTGTACTATGTAATGTGAAGGTGGTTAAGGCATTTAAAACAGCTAAGCTTTGTATGAATAATAGTGTAATCTGCTGCAATTATGGAGAGATAGCTTATAATTAGCTCCCTGTAATCCCTCCAGCTGTCTCCTTTTACATAGACTCAGAAGTGTCTTCACATTGGGAGAAATGAGAGAAAGAGCAGGCTGGGACAAAGAGAGGACATTGAGAGGACATTTAAAAAACATATTATAAAGACATGTCCTTCACAAAGAGGAAAGGGTCGTGGTGAAATCAAGGTGAAATCGTCAATGCATCAGTCCCACACAAAAAGGCAACAAACGCCCTCGTTCCACGTCCTACAAAGGTATTTCATCCAGCCAACTTCCACTTTCTTAATCTCTAGTCACTATCTCATATGGCAGCATGTGTCCAAATTAATTGGTTTGTTGCTGGACGCACAGTTTTCTTCCGCACTGCTTGATATAAATATGCAACTGCTTGGGGGTTTGAATGGAAAGTGGGAGGGCAACGTACCTTTTGGTAATTTACAAGGCAAGGAAGAGTGAGCTTTACTGGGACTGAAACCCTTGATTAGACTCAGTAGGTGTCTGTGCTGAAGGTAGCCATGTTTAATAGCATCCACTGAGGCATACAGACTAACATGCACAGGCTGTTAAAGTCCTGGTGTGTGTGAGTTTGTTGTTCTGTTCCGAAACCAAATGGGAGTAAAGAGGGAGGGCAGTTAAACATGGCAGACTGGATATAATGTAAACATTGTACAGCACATTCCCTGCTGCGTGTGTTCATGAGAGTGTGAAGCTTCTTCCAATTCTTCCTTCTGGAGGCACTGGTTTTTAGAGTCTTCTAGTGTTGTTGCACTTCACTACATGTCCTTCTCAGGGGGGTTGCATTGAGTGTATGCATGTATTTCTAATGCCCACCCACTAACATCTGGATTTTGTCTGCAAAGGGAAAGAGTGAAACCAATATTCAATTCCACATCAAATGATCCTGCAAAATACCTATCAATCCCTGCTCAAAGCAGTGATTTAGACACCTGAGTGGCCACATTAACTTTTATTGAGTGTGCGCTGATCTGAGCTGGAGAGAGAGCAGCCTTGAAATACTTGAAGAAAAAAAACAAACCATTGTTGCACTGCAGCATCAAGGCTCTGAAACAGGCACAAGCAGCATCTTTTAGACATAATATAACAAACCGGATCCATTTCACCATCTGTAAGATGCCTGGAAGCTCACTCTCAATCCAGCAGTTAAGGGCTGATTTCCTTGGTCCAATCAAAAAGAAACTTACTCAAATTCCAGTTGGAGTAGCTTACAGGGTTGTTCCCTGGAAGGCAAGACGAGTTACTGGAAGAAACTGTGGTTTTATGAGAACATGAGTGGCTCATACTGAGGATTAGAATGCTGCTACTGGCTACAGGAAAAGAAACAACAGAATTGTGTTTGTGGACCCTTTCTTATAAAACCCACCTTGCCTCTGTAAAATCTAGATATCTCAATATTTTCCTATTTTAACTCTAAAAAGTCTGAGCTCCTTTTGATACGCCTTGAGTGTTTTTGTATTTTCTGTTTGTTTTTTGTTTTTTTTTAAAGAGTTCAGCTACTTTATTGGCCTCTTGTCTGGCAACATCAAGACCGCATCCAGGGTCTTAACATTGACTTCAATCAATATTTGGACTTTGAACCTTACATCACTAAGGTCATTCAGTCCTTTTCCTTCAACAGAGAAATATAGCAAGACACAAACCACTACCTCAGCCAACCTCCTGTAAACGCTGGAGCAGGCTTTGATTTGTCTGGCTGCTAACAAAAACTCAACCACAGCCCCTCACCACCCCAATTCTTGACTGCATCCACTGGCAACCAGTCAAATAAAAAATTGATTTCTCACTTGTAAGACCCTGCATGGACTGATTCCTGCTTATATAGTAGAACTGTTGAGCCCCCGTTCCAGTGGTTGGCCTCTTCGATCCTAAGACCATGCCTATTATCTGTCCCCAATTCCAATTCTTAAACCAGAGGTGACCAAGCTTTCAGGACTTAACTCTCAAACTTTGTTAAAGCATAACTGCTGAATCTGAGATTTGTTTCAAACAACTGCTAAAAGCTTATTTCTATACAACTTGCCTCGTTGTGTTTCCTCTCCCTATTCTAACTTTCTTTTATTAGATGAACTCCTCTTATGTGTTTATATGTATTGTATCATGCAAGTATATGCAGCTATGTGTTATTTCTGTCAAATTTATGGAGCCAAGACAAGATGTTTGCTTGTACCTTAGTGCAGTGGAAATAGCAAATAGGTCGAAGAACATAGCATAGATCTTTTCAGAAATATCCAGAGAACTACTGAACCTGAATCTTGTGACATATCAAAATAGAATTGTGTAAAACCAAATGTTCTGACCCAAAACCAAAACTATCTATGAAAAGATACCACAGCAAATGGGGAAAGTATCTGCACTGTTTTGATTTGGGTCAACTGCCTTTTTAATTCAGAATGATGAAGATGAATGACTGGCTGCTTCTGACCCGGTCTAGCACAAGCATCGTGGTCATACCACAATACTGCCTGAAGAGACACAATTCAATTAACTCAAACTAGAAGAGTGAGTGGACTGTGGAGTCAAAGGGCTAATCAAACAGATAGGAATTCATACATATCTGCAAGTTAAAAGTGGATATTCTCACCCTTAACCCTTTCCCCTATTTCTTCTCCTTTCTATCAACACTAGTTCCATCCCCCATGGCAATGTGAGTAGGGCTGCAGTATCCCCTCTTTTACAAAACCTTTAGAGATGTTTGGCTTCTTAGCATGCAGCAGAGCTACAAACGGTAAAACACATTCACACTCATAGTGTATGCACACTATCCCACAGTGGATACCTCTAGTCTGAGATAATCAATGCCAACAGAGCAGCAGCAGATGTACAGTAGAGGGTGGTTGGTTGCTTCTTCTCAAACAAAAAAAAAAAAAAGAAAAAAAATCAAAAAGAAAAGAAAATGCAAATTTAAAAAGGAATTAAGATTTAATGATAACGTTATCTGTCTATTTTTCACATGCATTTTTCAGACTTTAGTGTAACAGCTTGTACGTAACTGTGAGTGAATATGATGTAAATGTGCTCCAAATATGGAAAATAACAAATAAAACTTTTGATTTAAAAGCGCTTTATAAATAAATAAAGTTGGCTTGACTAATAAGAATGTTTTTTTTTCCTTAACAGATACTTACAGCTTAATAAATGCAAAACAAAAACAGTGACATAGTCTATTTATACTTGTACTTTGCGTGAGTGGGGCGGAAATAGGTGACAGCCAGAGTAGAAGACATCAGGCTGACAGTTCTTCTGCATCACAACCTCTGTCTCCACTAGGGCTGTCAACGAATATTCTAAATTCGAATATATGTTCGAATATTAATAAAAATCCAAGATTCGAACGTGAAAATTAATATTCGAACTTTAAATAAACGGTGGGAAAAACAGCCTATTTTAGGCCTATTATTATTATTAGGCCTACATTTGCTACACTGGTTTGATTACAGGCCAACTGTTTCAAGTTGCTCCATGTTTATTGCAGCTGCTCGAGCATTCATTGTTCGTTAATTTCATTTCAATTTGTCGGGATCTTTAATCACTCGCACAAGTTCAGGAGATGCGGGGGGTGGGGGAACTGCAGCGAGTTCATTTTCTAATTTCCAGGGCATTGTTAAAGATGTTAATAATGAAATAAACACTAAAAAAAAACAAAAAAAAAAACATAGACGAAACCGGCTAAACGCCACAACTAGACCGTCCACTATTGCCTGGGCAGTGTTTCTGTACATAATTAGAACAGATGAGAATGGGACTTTTTTCTTAACAACATGGAGGAAATCTGGAAGGACTGTCACATTCCTGGTTGTTGGAACAGCATTGGAAAACTTTAATTGTGGTAATAAGCGAATAAGAAGATCGCGGACATTTATTTCAAGATTTCTTCTGTCTGTGACAAAAGTGGACATTTCTGCTGCTCGCGCTCAGTCCACTGATGTCAGTGTGTTCGTATCAGGAAGGAATATCGGACACACAGAGCAGAGGAGGAATAACTTGCTGCCACGTTGGAGAAAACACTGGATTTAATCACTAACAACAAAAACACGGTAAATTATGATGAACACTCATTAACCTGACACTTTAATTTACGTATCTATGCTCCCGAAAATGAGGCACTGCATAACGTTTTTATGCTAGCTAATGCTAAACGAGACAGCTGAGTGTTGCTGAAAGTTAATGAATTATCAGGGAGATATTGTGAAATATAAGGTTATTTGCTCTGATCAGGGCAACGTTGAGACCAGAAAATAAAAACAGTTCAGTCGCAAACACAAAGAAATCAGGAAGACGGTTTCCTGCAGCCTTTAGTTTCATTTGCAGGACATGTGAAGGTTACGTGGTCTGTACAGTCCTTAAACAATACCAAAAGCCAAATTTATGACAAAATAGATAAGTAACGAGCTCTGAAAGGGTTTGGTTTTTTAAACTTTGATAAGTAATCACGAGATTTCCGTGTTATTCCGGTGTGGCTTGTCATTAAAGCCAGTTTCCAGAGATGAATAATAGTTTAAATCAATGCTCCGATGTAAATAAATAAAATGTCAGAATACTTTAGAGATCTCTGGATAACATACCTATAGGTTATCATGACCTTAGACGACTGTCCAACATTGTAAATCCAGATATTGACGCTGCTTTCCATGTTGGCAGATAGGAGGTAATTGGGACTCGTTCCCTAGGCAACGGCGGCAGCGCAAGATGGCGCAACACACAAAACGCTCGTCGGCTGAGTCTGTACAAGTAGTTATATCTTGTATTAGTTTGTCCTCCTGTACATTGCTCAAATGGATATTCGAATTTATTCGAATTATGTGTAAATTTTAGAGCAAATATTCGAATGTCATTTTGGAGCAATTTTGACAGCCCTAGTCTCCACACACACACACACACACGCACACACACACACACACCCAACAAACCTCAAGGAAAAACTGACAACACGTGCAGATGTCCAATAGCTATTACAGCAAAAACTTCCTCATCTGTCAGTGAAGGGAACCGGTTAGCGAGCCAGCTGTCAATTAAACAACCACTCATCCAGAGAAGCCTCTTACAAAGTACAGACGAGGCAAAAAAAGGTGTGTGTGTGGGTGTGCATGTGTGTGTGTCTGTGAGTGTCTGGTTGTGTACCATTTATTTTCTGTTGACATTTTGATGCAAGACCTTTAGCAAGACATTTCTCCTGGCATGTGTGTCATATGTATTTGGCAAAGACGCGTAAGGAAAAAAAAGATGAATCAACTCAAAATTGACACAAGACATTAAAAAAATCTTTTCACACTATTTCAAATGTCCAGATTAAAATTAAGGAGGATTTGCAAGAAGCTATTTGATCAATCCAATTATCAGTCCAGCTATGAATCCTGGCTCTTGTCATTAACTGATTTAGTGAGTCTGTAATTAGCGAGTTCAGCTTCAAGGCCAAGAACACACCTTACAAAATGATGTACTTCTTATCAGTCTAAGAATTTTTCATGAGAAGATACAGAACTTACCAGGGTTTGCTCACAGTCAATAAACTAGCCAAATGAAAATCTGACTCATACCACAAATTACTTTCACACCCACAAAATGTCAATGCAGTCAAATATGAGAGAATCAACATCTAAATTAGATCATGAAATACAAGCCAGGAAGAGTATTTTGCAAGTGACACTGAGATATAAAATCAATGCATGAGTCAAACTAACATTTTGATGGGGTATAAATCACCTCATGTGCTTTTAAAGATACTTCTGTAGTCCTGGTACTCGGCAACCTACAGTAAGCTACAGTATTTCTGTGTTAATATGACACTACACCTTTCATTTATTTTCCACCAAACATGATGCACCGCCAGAAACCTGTGGTGCAATCAAGCAGAGAGCTTATAAAACCACTTTGTTCTACTTTCAGTGAGATATTTATGTCCATGGGATCATTTCATGTCTTAAAAAAAAGGAAAAATGACAGAACTTTCTTACAAATGGTTACAAATTTGCTACATTTAATATACAAGTATGTTACCCAATAGCTTTTATGTACGCAAAGATCATTTGAGGATAGATTTTACTGCTTTTCTTCATTTTTTTTGGCAATATACATTATATGCCATATAACAATGGTAATTAAAATGAATATTATACCTACACATCATACACAGTATCATGCAATAAGTTAAGAACAAGAAAGTAAAATTTCTTTTTACTTTAATTGTTGCCATCAACTGTTATGAGGAAAAATCAATAGAACGGATGTTATTAATTCAAGAAATCACTGTTCTGAAATACTGAGCAAATATAAGATGTCTCCCATCTATTTAACTCTAATGCAAAGTAAGTGCTACAGATATAAATGTTACCATAACAGGTGATATTTGTCTCATTTGTGGGTGACAGAGGGTGACATAAGTTCACCCTCTGACCTCAGAGACCCCGGGTAGCCTTGTCATCATTACAAATCTCAGATAACATCACTACATCAGTGCAGAGCAGGCACTGACCTCCCCCACAGAAATAATGCCAGACCCTAATCTTTAATACTGTGTACATGTACAGTATATAAGTATCCTCACTTTTTTTGTAATTATGAAACAATGAAACATAACACTAAATCATCTCATAGATGATGTCTGCACATTTACTTGTTTTATGCAGGTGTGTAGTAAAACTGAACTTGGAGGAGTAAAAGGAAAACGCACTGTACAAGTGAGCATACTTCATGACACAAACACAAAATGTCATATTAAACCAAAAAACATCATTTCAGTGGCATAATTGCATATTTTTCATGCTTGATTGTTATAAATTGCCAGTAAATTGCTGTTTTGAAAATGAGATGAATCCTGACGTGCTTTGCATAACTGATAATAAATGTATATTGGGTGGAGGAGACAAAGATTCATCTCCTAGCATACCAGGTATATTATCTGGTTTTAATGTGTGAGTGGAGGGACATTTATACATGTGTAAATGAATAAGTAGTCCCAGCGCTGGCGGCTATATGACTCTGAAGATCCTTTTAATTATTTCCAGTCCCTCGTCTCTGTTTTCATGTGCATCTTATCCTTCACCTGCTTGTTTCTCATCTCCTACTGTCTGCATTTGTGCCTCTTTTTAGTATTTCTGCAATAGCCTTGAGAAATCTAGGAGAAACAACAAAGGGAATTTTCCAAAGGGGAAAAAATAGAGAAGATCCTGAACAGTTCGTGGACTTACTGGCTGCATAAGTTCCTATAATGAAGTATTCATCTTCTCATATTCTATGGCATTTGAAAATTCAATTATATTTAAGAACTAATGGGATCAATACTCTACTTGTAAGTGCGTACTGTAACTAGGTTTGTTGATACATGTATTATATGGGCTGCATGAAGACGAGTCTCATTCATCATATTGTCGGAGTTCTGCACAAAGCATCTGATGAAAAAATGAAAAGATGTTTAGTTTGTGGCTGAAAGAGTATCCCAATAAAAGAAACAGAGGTTGTGAATAAGAATTATTGCTCCATCTACACATAATTCAGTAGGTTAGTTGAACAAATACTGAAATTACACATTTGAATTCAGCAGTTTCAAAATGACGGGAGATTAATGATGCACAAAAGAAAACAGTGAGAAGCAGCAACATCTGCTAAAATGGGACTGTAGTGCTGTCAAAATCAGAAACAGTTGGCTTGGTTGATCTTTTTCCAGGCTTCTTAAGAAATGTGCTAAAATTAGGTTGTTAGAGATAGAAATTCATATTTTCTAAGTGATTTCTAAGTAATTTTATTTGATAACCAAGTTTTGATGCTTTGTCAGTTTCTTGCAGTTTGATTTATGTGTAATTAGGAAGTCACAATCAAATCTGTACAGTTAACCAGGAAGGACTTCTGATGGGTGAGCCAATGATTTAACTTGAGTTAACACTATACTACTGTATGACTTTTACACCTAACATTTTTTGCATCTGACGGTTATTTACTCAGACACTATTTTCATCCATGCATTTATAGAAACTGGGCAATGCATCTTTCTTGATTAGCTGTGACTGACTACACTGCACGATACACCGTGAAGTGTGAAATAATATAGCACCACATACAGTATGTTCTTCAGTTGACAAATGGTGACAAATACCTGCCTGACGCAGAAGGGTCAGGCTTTGAGATTTCAAAATAGAGTGTTTGCTTGAGTCACTTTGAGTTCTTTTTTTATCATTATTATAATTGCTCAAAGTAGAAAAAAGTCCCTCGTGTTGGTCCATCTTGAGTAGATATTCGCTTTTCTCCCCAGTCAGAATTCCTCCTTTTGCCTCCAAACATTACTGCAAGCAACCAAACTTTGGTCCATCATTGTAATATGGTCTCTCTATACTGTTGTATTGTCTTCTTTATAATTAATGTATTGTTGATCAAACCTGCCTGTAAGTTGCAGTTATATTTCCATAACATAATAATTTATTTTAATGTTGAATATGCCACTAAAAATGTGAAAAATAACAATGTACAGTGTAATGATGCATGTTTATATGCGTATACAATGCAAATACACTGCTAAACGTTTTAAAAACAAATCTACTATTATTCATTTTTTTACTTATTTATTCATTTATTTTAGCAGAGGGTGAACATCTAAAATCATCGGATGTGTTGCCAGTATGTTACTTTTGATTGACAACAAACCTTTCAGTGTATAACTCTTCCAATAGGAAACACAGGTACACCTTTGTTTTATTCTGCCTTCACTGTCTGTCACAAGTGTATATGCAATTTGCATATACAGTAGAGTGTATAACAATTTTGTAATGGGAAGCACATTACTGGCCATCAAAGCTTTCAGTAAGCTGCTTCAACCACAGCAGCTCCTTTATAGGCCTGTCTGCACATTCAAAAATATTCCCATGAGAGAGAGGGGTGCAATGCTCCAGAAGGGAGAGGAGGAGGACGAAAATGGCAGAAAATAGGGGATGCAGAACTGACAGCAAGGCAGGCTCAGGAATGCTTGTTGTGCCTTGGAAGTGTTCATCTCATTATTTGGCTTTCCACTGAGAAACCAACCCCTCTTTGTCCCCTAGCTTGCTACATGCTATAAATTACCACATCTGCAGCTCATTAGAGAAGATACCAGGATTTTTGGTTGTGGTGGGTAAGCATTATGAACAATGCTGCATAAACAGCCTATTTTTCTGCTGCTGTACCAACAAATTGTTCACATTTCTGACTCCAACTTTGGAGTGTAATCTCTGCCTGATACTCTTCATACTTAAACCCATTACAGTATGATAGCTTAAATCAAAGCCGTTTTTTTTTTAAATCAGCTGTGTTATGCCCATGTTTAAAATTTTATGTTTTATAAATAAATTCATGATAATCATGTTATTCGCTGACTTTAAAAGAAAAAGTTTATGAACTGAAAACAGCTGTACATCTGCTGTTTGTAGCTTGGTAAGAAGCAAAGCTCAAAAACTGAATGGTGATGAAATAATCTGTCCACCGTCTCCATTCAAAAACAAACAAAAAACACTAAGTTGAATTTCGCAACCCTCTAGTTCCCATTCAGTGGTTTGGTATTCAATTCATATATAATGCACGTTTTGTAGTGAAAAAACAAAGTGTCTCCAACTAAAAATATGTTTATATATAAGAATTTTGATCGGCCTCATGATGTTCCAAAATGTTGGGATTTTAATCACAATCATCAAACCACAATTATACAGCGCACCATCTGGAAGAGTATTCATTTTTCATTTTCATGCCTTGAAGGGGCTGTCAGACTTGCACTGAGAGTTCTTCCTCTTCTTCCTCTTTTTTTTTCTGCTGGGGGATGTGATACAACTCAGTGCAGCTGGGGGGGAAAAAAAGGCAGAAAGCTTTGGCAAATGAAAACTGACACAAGGTTGAAAAGGAAAAGTGAAGCAACCTCTGACCCCCAAGGAAGTTGGCATTAACCCAGAGCCCATATGAAGCTGGTGGGTGCTGCAGACTGTGACATTATGGATTGACAGACAGAGGATGGATAACACTAATATCACAGCAAATGCAAAACCATTCCTCTTCTGTCAGTGACAGCAGGATTACTCAACTGCTGTAAGCCTTTAATACATCCACTCTGATAAATTCACAAGTAGGAAATGTGGGGCACACTAGGCACATCTTGTTTATGTCAGTACACTGCTTGTTGCAAGTTTTAACTTGATGATGGGTTTCCACTGTTAATTAATTTCAGTTGTTAGAAACGGTTCTGCAGCCAGGCACATCAGTGTTGATTACTTCTCCCTCCGGGAAGTTTCTCCAACTGTGTTACAAATCACTAAAAGGGTGGGGGAGAGGCCCATGACATCAGGGTAACCTGACACAGCAAGCATGGCGTTTCATCGGAAATAGATAAACATCTACTGTAGCTGCATTACTACTCTAAGGATGCAGGGAAATGGAACCAGTACCAAAGTTCAGAGCTGAGCGGGAAACGGGGGGGAAAAAGATTTAGTGTCACTTGCAAAGGGCTGATCATAGGATCTCCCTGGCAACAATCAGAGCTGAATACACTAAAACAAAGTGATGCCAGCCATGATTTGGAAGGATGAGGAGAAGATATAAAGCAAAGCATATACGCACTTAAAGGATAACTTTCTTTTTTTTCAACCTGGACATTATTTTTAGGAGTATATACGTGCATTTACTCACCGGTGAAGTTTCTGGATAACTTTCAGTCCTATGGAAGATATTGCCTTGAGTCGCCCTTCGGCGTGCATCCAGTAATAATGGCGGGGATGGGGCAGCCAAGGCATTATCTGCAGCAAAACTCCTTTATTTTCACCAATACTTTAAGTAGAATGAACAAACGAATGAGCACTGTTGCCCCTGATGAGCGATCCACGCTTCCGTAGTACAGCTGAGAGGAGCAGCTCACTACCCAGACAACAACAATCATTTTCGAAACTCTGAACTCACAGGGCAAAAGTACTCATTCATTCGTTCATTCTAGTTAAAGTATTGATGAAATCAAGGAGTTTTACTGCAGATAATGTCTTATATAGTGTCTGCCCCGTCTCCGCCATTTTACAGGATACATGCTAAAGGGCGACTCAGCGTAATATCTTCCAAAGGACTCAAAGTGATGCAGAAACTTTACTAGTGAGTAAACGCACGTATACTCCTAGAAATAAGGTCCAGGTTGAAAAAAAAGAAAGTTATCCCTTAAATGTCTGGTAACCAGAAGCATACCGTACAAAAACTAATATTCCTCTTTAACAAAGGGTGTCATTTATTTAAATCATATCAGTAACTCAGCAGTTTATACTGCTTGTTTTGTTTTCTGGTCCAGACAAGGCAGACATTGAGTCTGGGGTCCCTCATTTTTCAGATTCAGGAAATGATTTAAATAATCTCATTATATCACATTTAAAAGTGCCTCGATCCTTTGAGACAATAGGAGGGCATGTGAGATATCAGGTGGCTGCACTGTGTGGCGTAGCCAATGAATGTAAAAAGATGTGAAGGTCGGTTGTTTCCTCCAAAGTAAACCACCAACTGTTATTTCAGTCCATGCATGCAGCTCAGTTCTGACATAATATGTTTTACACAGAGATACTCCAAAGACAAAATTTCACATTCTGATGTATTCCCACACACCCAGGAGCCATATGTTCTTTGTCAGAAGCTCTTGAGTTCTTCTCCTCTCTTCTCTCCTCACTGCGCTGCTGCAAGCCAAACAAACCCTCTCCCTTCGTCCTGAGACTCTGCCACAAATCTAACTCCTGGAAATGCTGAGCTGAGGGGAATATAGTGACTAAAATTGTTTAGACATTACTTGCAGTGCACTCACCCCAGTCTCCAGACTGTAAACACAAACCAGCTGTCCCCGGAGTGTGATACTTATTCACTGATCTAGCCAAAGGCCAACTGGAGGAGAACAAGAGCCGAAAACAGGATGAGGAACAAGAAGCTAACGCAGCTTTCATGGACTCTCACAAGCTGCTGCAAATAAATACTGATATCCACCTTTGTTTGTGGCGGTGAATGAAGAACTGTTCTAACGTGTCAGTGTGTAGCAATCAAACAATGTCACTTCATTGTCAATTTTTGACAATATGGAAAGAAAATGAGAGCTTTCTTGACTGCTGAACTGGGACTAGAGATCTTTTACTGGGCTTATCCTGATCCGCAGATAAGATGTCGTCAACAGCGGTGACAGCCATTTCAAGTAAGGAGACATTAGATAATGATTAGGGACAGGCAGAGAAGGAACCGAGCTTCAAAGAATCCACGTCTGTTGCCTCTATCTTCTGAATGCACACATTTTCAGCATAAGATTAAAATCAAAGGCAATTGCACAAGAAGACTGTCCAGGGATCTCAGCTTAGGCTGTCATTATACCAGCTGACATATCACACAATCACCACTTTAAAGAGTATAGTGTTGCTATGGACATGTCCATCACGTTAATGCATTCGTGTTCAGCAATTACAGTACCACATGCCATCACATTGCCTCCACTATCTAAAGAATAACAGAAAAACAGAAATGCACATATGCAGCAAAATGAGAAACTGAGAAGTTATCTGTTTTATCTACAACTCAATTTCTAAATAAATCTGGAAGCTGTGTGCCTTAAAAAAACAAAATTCAATAAAGAACAAAGCTTTAAAAGCAGTGTACCTGCACAGAGGCATGCGACTGGGATATATGACCCTAAATAAATGAATACATACATAAATATGTAAATAAATAAATGGCAGCCAAAGACTATGAAATACAGGGTAATATACTACTAATGATAAACTTATAATCACCTTGTTGTAAATGCTTTAAACAGACATTCAGTTTCCTATTGTGTGACTTTCTCTGTCCTGTCTACAATGGCACCATATGTTGCTTCAACACTAGTAAATATTCTACAAAAAAGGTCCAGCCTGACACAGATCTGCAACGGACCTCTTCATTAACAAAACTTCCATAACAGCATAGTTGGTGTATTTTAAAGGTGTCTGTGGAAAACATATCAGATGAGCCCCCTCCCATAGATGCACAGGCATTATTTATTTATCTATACCAGACTGTTCTTGGACACATGGATCATAATAAACCTGTCACTTGTAGTATAATCAATGCAAGTGATGGGCTTCAATCTACTGTAGAGCATTAACAAATCGAGTTAACAGCAACTGTTAGGGAGAAGCGTTAGTAGCAACTGGGATTATCCCACACATCTGTTAATGAATAATTCATCAGATTACATGGCTAATGTATAAATGTGTATTAACATGCTTTCTTCTAAATTACCCAAATGCCTACTGGAGGCCTCAAAGAGGACTTCTTTTCCTTTTGCATGGCATGTCGTGTGACCATATGGTTGTCTTTCCCTGTGGCTCATTACTTCATCACTGCAGTGTTGTGGCTCAACCTTCAGCACTGCTATGAGCCTTACTTTCCTCTAGCAAAATGGCAATGTCCAATTAGTTTAAGTGTAACATCTATTCCTTTCTCTTACCAACCCTAAAAACAGTTCTAGTATCCAATAACCTTTGGAGTACACAGGCTGTGACTTTGCCTTCACCTCAATAAAGCGCTCCATGATTGAATCAAGTGGCTGAGGTCAATAGGACATATGTTCATTTCCCAGTGTCCTCAAGGGTCCCTGCAGGCAGAAAAAATATGCTGAGTGTCTTCTGTGACATTTATTGGATACGAACTATATTATATGTCTTTTTCCCCTTTTTTTATCATTTTGTCTGTTTTACTTTTTAGAAAAAGGCTTCTGTACTCTGTGTGTGTTGATGTGTGTGTGGACATGCATGTCCCTGTGTGCATGCTGTCTGTGCTTACACAGTATTCCAACCCTGTGGTCACGCTTCAGGCATCAGCTCATTCTACATCTGTCACTGTCTCTACGACGTCACCTCAATTTTCTGCCAACAAGTTTCACTTCTGTGCCTTGAAGGACAGATACTTCTTCTTCTCTGTCTTCTGTCCCTGTCTGTCTCTGTCACTACTTTTCTGCTCACATCACTTTACATCTGTCAGCCTTCAACACTGTCTTTTGTCAGCCATCCTCTTACTTCTCATCATCTCTCCCTTACATCAGTTAAAACACAGCAGCAGTAGGAAAAGTCATGATAGAGTAAATTTATGTAGAAATGAGTCATGGCTGTTTAAGTCCTTCATTTTCTACTGTCGCTTTCCACGTTTACTCTGTCCATAAGAGATCAAGTGACTAATTCTCTGAGGGATTCTTGTCAATTTGCTGCCATGTCTCCCCTTCCTGGGTAGCTGACTCAATGAACTCATCATGATATTTAAAGTGACAAGTTATTCATGAGTAGCAATCACCTAGATTCAATGTGACCTGTCAATGTTTATTTTTAGGAAAGGTGCAAATCATAGAAAACTTGATGAAAAACTAGGCTGTGCATGCAGCTTCAGCGTGCTGGAAGTATTGTGTGAATATTTCATTGAAATTTTTTTTTCCAATAAACTTTTAAATAAGCTCACTGTTTTCCAACCACACCTCACCACTAAGTTCAGTGAGTCAACTTATTTTAATGAGAAAATGCATGACATATTTTATTGTAATTAACATAATGTTGGCTCAGAATTGATTTGCAAAAGTAGTTAAAATCTTTTTTAACATAAACATGTTTTGTTTTGTTTTTTTTACTGTTTCACCCTATTTATATTTACATCATCTGATCTTATCATAAGATTGAATGTGATTTTAATTTAAATGCCAACACACTTAATTAGTACAAAACACAAATTACAGGAGAGGTGAATAGATTTTTTCTTTTACATCTGGATTAAAAAGCCAAGAGTTAAACTGATATTGAGTTTCCTCACCTTCAGCTAACAGTCTTGTAAACAATTCATTCATGGAGTAAAGATGTTCTTCTTATGGCATCCCACTTTCACAAGAAAACATGTAATAGGTAGAATAGTCTGCATGTCCAAGATAAAGTGTCACAATTTATGCTCCTAATCATAACTGCTGTGAGCAGATTAGAAAGGTAAAATAACTCTTGAGAACATCTCAGCTGAGATTTTTATACACTTTTTTGAAAAATAAAAGTGATATTTCTTCATTCTGAAAAAGTACAATTGCGATATACAGGTGTTTCCTTTGAATGGTGTTTAGCGCATAAGCTGTAATTCTCATAAAATCCCCTCCCACTAGACTTCACTTTGAGGAGGTTGGAGATATAAACATTTAGCGTTTTAGAGCTTCTCCTGCTCCTCATCAGGGGATGAAAGCAGTGGATGATAATTCAGAGGCAAAGTCCGTATGTACGGTGCCCTGAAAAGAAAAATTAATGACTTGTGGTAACTACTAAGGCATGGCCATAAGAAGTTATCCAGTGGCCATGCATTATCAAATCAAAACAAAACAAATAATATAATATGTGGGAACGAGATAGCCAAGTTGTGGTCATGTGTTACAAATGTGTGGAAATGACAAATATAACTTTGGGCTAGTCATCATACATAAAGAGTTAAACCATGACCGCATGTTGTCCGATTTTCGGATTTGTCATTTAGGCCTATTCGGTATGTGACAGGTAAAACTTCCCCCATCAATCGGATTCCAAAGTTACTACTTGTAAATGATCATAAACATTGTAATTACTGTTAGAAGGAAAAAAATGGTTTTTGCTCCCCTTCGTAATGCTTAATGGTGTATAAATGCGAAAAAAGTGTTTCCATTTCACTTTTGCGATATACTGCTTCATCGAAACATCTGAAAATCCATCTCATGGGAGTGTAAAAACTTTTTTTGCAATATTTGAGAGTTTTTTTTTATTTGAGTGTTTCTATTACCAGTTTTTTTTTTATTGTGATATGTAGGTTTTGCTCATTTTTAGGTGTAATGGTAATGAGTCTACTGATGGGTCTTAATCCCCTTGAGTCATGGTCTTTGGGAGTGGGCTAATCGCACAACTGCACTTCTTTTTTAATCCAAGTGTGCCTGACCTCAGTAACGACAACAACAGTGGTCAGACACACCTGGATTAATCAGTTGGCCCAGTAATGAAAGACAGGGAACAAAGGAGCTGCCTTAAGTTCAGGAAGTAGTGGAGTTGTGCGTATAGCCCGTAAGGTTGGTGTTACATGTGTTCTTCAGTATTCAGTTCTGACTGGGCGTCTGTCTACTTTGTTTCCTGTTTAATTTTTCAGAGTTTTTTCCCCTTGTGTCTTCAATTCTATTTAATTTCTGTTCACCTGGTATCTGTTTACTAATTACCTCACCTGTTCCCTGTTAGTGATGAGGGCTCTCTGTATATACACCCCTTGGTTTGTGTTGCTCCTTGATAGATCCATGTTGTCATCCCTTGTGTTGTCTGGTCTTGCCTTGTGTTCCTTGATCTAATCGGTCTGTTTTTACCTGTTTAATTATCCTCTCTATGCAATGCTGCTTGTTGTTTTGTTGAATAAATCATATTTTCCTACATCTTGCATTCTGGCCCTTTATCCACGTCAAATCAGTGACACATGGTCTCTTGTGTGGTAGTCAGCTGAGTCATGACATTTGTAAGTTGCCAAATCAAAACTGTTTCTAGTATGTGTTTATTAATGTCCAGTTGGCATTTTAGCATGTCATCACACAGTGATTATGTGGTAGTTGAAAGTCATGTATTGAGAATGCGGGTGAACAGTGATGAACAAATTTATCATGTAAACTGTCTCTCTACAGACATAAAGAAATGGAAATATTTAAGCCTTTGCTGTCAAAATGCAGCATTTTCCACCATGGACTGAAGTAGCTGTTACAATCTGCTATGAGATCCTGTGGCTTATAGTGTTGCTGAAAAGAAAGTTGCATCATAAAAGACAGTAAGTTGCATTAATATTTGTATGAAATCATGAAAATCTGCAGTTGTTGATCAAAGCAATGCACCAACTAAAACAGCTGGGCTGCTGCTGCATGTTTCTTTTCACATAAACAACCTCTTGGCTACGGTGCTGCATCAGCACAAATGCTGAACAATCGGTTCACACTTGAACGGTGAACACTTTGTTTCATTGCAGCCATTTGCCAAAATTTTTAAAGTTCATTTTATTTCTCATTAATGTACACTCAGCACCCCATCTTGACAGAAAAAAACCCCAGAAATGTAGACATCTTTTCAAACTAATTAAAAAAGAAAACTGAAATATCACATGGTCATAAGTATTCAGACCCTTTGCTCAATACTGAGTAGAAGCACTCTTTTGAGCCAGTAGAGCCATGAGTCTTCTTGGGAATGATGCAACAAGTTTTTCACAAAAAAAAAAAAAAAAAAAAAAAAAAAAAATCATTATTCAGCCCTTATGTGTAAGTTGCATCTTTAATATCTGTGACATACTGTCTACACAAAGCTTTGGCAAAAAATAAAAAAGGTGTATTGTTGCTAATATTTTGTTAAGGATGCCCTTCCATGATGATTAATTCATGAGACCAATGTAGGAGCCTTGCCAAAACTGAAGGGGACATGCAGCAATATCTATTCTACATCTGACTTTTTTTTTTTTTTTTTTAAGGATGCCTTATGTTCTTTACTGCATTTTGGGTCACTTTTCAGGTCTTAGAATGCAGAAGCTCGCTCTAAATTCAAATTATTGTGATAAAAAAATACATGACGTAATAAGAAAATTGTGACCTCATGTTTATACCTCACTTGGGGTCATCTTCTCCCTATCCATTCAGTCGGGGGGGGGCTCTCCCCCTTAGGGGGGACCCCGACACCCACCCAGCCACCAGGAGAAAACCCCCCACCTCCTGTTTTAGAGAAATTACTTACCTCTTTCTTGGAGGAGGGGTCCGAGGAACCCACCACCACCGGGAACATGCAACCCCCACACAAGCCACTGTTGAATTGTTCAAACCCCCCCCCCCCCCCCATGCTCTAACCCCCTCCTTCCTTATGCGCGGTGCTATCCACCACCCCACCCCCCCCCCTCCTGGTCCCCACTTGGTCTATGCTAAATAAAACTGTTGATTTAAAAATTAACCTCTTCCTGAATGACAGCATGCTGTTGCTTTAACAGACTGAAACCAGTCTCCTAATCCATAGAAGAGTGTAAGTATGTAGCATCTATAGCATTTCATGGTGACATTGCTGTTAAGGTTTGGTGCTAAAAAGGATAATAAAAATGTAAAAACCTCCTTATAACATTCTATTTTTTAAAGCTTCATTCCATAGTAGGCTATGTATCTTTTTGGGGTGATTGAATAACATAACTATAACCAGATGGCAACTCGCATGGGTTATATGTCAAAGCAAGAGTTTTTAAAGCAGTGGTTTGATACCAGTTTGTAACCAGAGCATGACAGCTCCGTTTTGGTCAAATCAAACTGTAAGCAATGACAACACAACAAACATATCATCACCTTCACAGGACTAAACAAAGGACTTAAACATTCATCCACAAGTAAGGTAAATCCTCCTTTTACCACTCCCCAGCTCCTCGGTTTTCTTCAGCTCAGCAGATCTTTGCCAAAGGCGGTTCTGTTTTACCATCTAGCCCCAGGGTGACCCGTGAATCTGTGCGACCTCTAAGGGATGAAGTAAGGAAACATAATTCATCCAGGCAGCTTCAACAAGTCTTCTCTGTGTTCCCCTCGACCTTAAAACCGGGCAGTAAATTTAGTGAACTACAAGTAATAAACTCTTTCCCAAGAGGGCTTAGCTTCTTACGGTAGGAGTGCTGATCTAGCATCGCTACAATACCGTTTGACCATCCCCTTCATTATAATTCAAAAGGTAAAACTGATACTGGAGGGGTATTATAATTCCAAAACCTTGATGCAAGCCCAGGAGATTGAAACTGGGGAGATCACTGCAGGCTGACACAGCTATGCAGAGCAGAGGCTTGACAGCATAAACGATGGGGAGGTATGAGCTGTGTGGGCATGGCTGTGGTTGTTAACCCTTGTCACCAACACCTCCTTCAATCAGTGCAATCTTTACAAATGTTATTTTCCAGACTGATTACTTTGTTTTTAGATTTGGAAAACCTGTGCCCCCAAGGGATCGCACACCATGCATTTACCTTCGTCTGGTAGTTGTTAAGACCTGACCTTTGCTCTTTGCCCTCAGCATAGGCTCCTCTCCAACACTCTAGCTAAAACACACACACACATATGTGTTGTTGCATGCAACCTGATGGATTCCTGACTGGGACATTCTGCAGTAAAAAGGTTGTTTAACTAGCAACACCCAACACTTGACACTTGCAAGGCTACGAATCAGCAAAACCGTCACCTGTTGCAACACACTTAGCTATTGTTTAACCCTCAAGACTGAAGCAGACACAGCTGCTGAAAGTCTGACACCTGTCTTTCAACTAGAAAAAAGTACCCACATTGAAACCCAAGACAGAGAAGAATGCCAGATTTTGAGGGAAGCATTGCACCATGCTGGTGCAATGTGTGGTGCATCAGTTTAAATAGGGTTGTTAGCATTAACACAGCAAGACGAACTGCAGAACTTACTAGCTACTTCCAGTGATGCGTTGTGACTGATTGACTGGCCCAAATAGTTTCGGGCCACACATACATAGCTGCCATCATCTGGCTTGCTTCGGCGTCCATGAATGATGCGTAGAAAGAAGAGGGATCCACTCGGGAGCAGCATACGATGGGAGCGTGGATTGTCGCGGTCTGTTTCGACACGCTCTCCATCTTTGTACCATTCCACCGTTGGGATCGGACGGCCCTCTGCCTTACAGTTTAGCGTGGCTGGCTCCCCTTTGGACACGATGAGGTCAGAGGGATGCTCCACAATGCGGGGAGGAAAGTCTTCCTGGCGAAGACGAGACCCTAAAAAGGAAAGAAACAGAAAAAGTAAAGCATCATCTTTACCTCTGAACCAGCTATATGCATACTGCACGTTATTAAAACACACAAGAGCCACAATGAAATCCATCAAATAATCCCCCCATGACATAAAAAGGACTAATAAAAAAGAATTAGATGTGGAACATTATTATTGCTGAGCGAGTGTCTTAAATTAGCAATAATCCACTTTGGTAATATAATTACAAGACAAACACATGCCTTCATAAACTGTTTATCTTTTGTTTCAGCAGTTGGAACCCCCCGGAGGCACCGTAAATTAGAAGACAGCATTGACATCTGAAATCCTCTGGAAGAAATATCTTTGAAAACACGCCTTGCAGTCAAAAATGTATGTATGACATAAGTACATACAGCATTGAAGAAAAGCTGCAAAGCTGAACTGTAATTGATTAAAGCATTATCTTTGGTTACACAGACACAATAATGTTTTTTGCTCATTTGGCAGACGTAAATCCTTAGTATTGAAATAGTACCTATAAAAAAAGGCATACAGTCTGTCACTAATTTTGCACACTTTCTGAAAGACCACAGAAATTAGTAAATTGGAAACAAAAATCACCAACTGCGAATGCTGTACTGTGGTACACAATGCATCGCCCTGCTTGCTCTGGATGCCAACCCAGACAAAAAAACAAAAAAGCAACTCCATCTCTTACTGTTTATGAAGCCTATTCCTATCTTTCTATTACTATCACTTACTATTATTTCTCTTTGCTATTAGAAGCCAATTTCATCACCTCTAAATAAGCTGTAGAAATATGAATCAATACCTCCAATTATAGCAACACTAACAACCACAAAATGACCTCTAATCCCTGAAACACCACCAAGATGTCAATCACCCTACTCCCTTCAAACAAACTGTGTAAGAAAAAGTCCCAGCAAGGCTGAGGACAAAGCAAACCTCTCTAATGAGTTCCAGGTACACAACCCAAATGCCTATGTACATCTTTTCCATTCATCTTTCCACAACCCCCCGCTTAAGTTCCCACACAACACGGAATCCAAGCGTGTACACATACATAAACCACCTCTTTCTCCCTATATTTACATACAATGTTGAGTGGGCTATATTCTACATCTGGGAGAGATTCTTCAAACCTACCACAGAAGTCATTCTTACAGAATCTGGAGGGGAGAACGTGTGACATTAATGTCAGTCACACAGTACAGCTGCTATTTGCATGCCACATATCATTCAAACTAAGAGGGAGCTAAGGGGAGTTAGAGCCCCTGAAAGCAGGTGGGCTCCTCTGAAAACACTTACCTGGGACTCAAAGGGGGAGCTCTAAAAAAATAGCATGCTTTCAGGTTATGTTTGATTTTATTTTCCACAAGGTTCCCTATGTTTCTTAAACAAAAAGAATACTAGTTGAGACTATCCTGCATCATTCCTTTTGTGGTCATCATTGTGTGGCACCACTGCACTTGCTGCCCCACAGTAGCCAACCATACTCATTTCACTGGATGGGTCAGTGGCAACTTTGTTAAAAAAAAAAAAACTGTAACAAACTAATAAACAGAACTGACCTAACATTGGTGTATGATATGATTTTGATGATAATGCAAGTGTGTTTCACTTCTGTTTCAATGAGACCGACTCACTAAACGTCTGTTGGATATGTTTAAAATAACTTTCCAACCCTTTTTTAAATTTTTATTCTTTTATTTTTTTCTTAAAATCTATTGGTTAAAATGAAATGTCAGAAAAAAAATAAAGAGATAATGACATTAAACAGCAAAGCAGCAGGGACGGCTGCAAACTAATACATATGCATGCGTACGTGATTCAGGAAATGTGGTGCATGCCCAAAACTAAGGCTCCCCTAAAAGCCCCAGAGTAATTTGAACCTTGCCCGCAGTATTGTTGTGGGAACACTTCCCCATTCTTTTATGTTGTTTATAACTACACAGCAGTGAGCAGACCTCCCTATAATGTGCCAATAGCCTTGTAAAACAGATAATCAGCAGCATGCCAGAGTGATGAACTCCTACATTCCTGCTGTAGCCATTGAATCACACAGACAGAGGTGTTAACCATCAGAGGTAACACCTCACAGCATGAAATGGGTTTGTAAAGGTGTTTATTTTTTAGTGTGTACAAAAACCTATATCTACTATCTTTTCTAAAAACACTCTTAAAAACGATAAACTCCAACTCATTATAGAACAAAAGTCAGGTAACATATTGTATGCACACAAGTTTTTTATCAAAAAGTAAACGATGTGCTGACCTTTACATGCCTTGGGTACAAAAGTTATATATTAAGTGAATGGTAGCATGAGTGCTAACATAAGCCAATAGATTAATTTTACTTTTCAACTTTATTTTTGCCAGTCACTTCCTGCTTTCCCTTTTTTTATACAGTGCTGTCAAGTGGTTTATCTATAGCTAAAGGGCTGCATGCAAATTAAATTTTTCAAAGAAATTTATTTAAGGAAGGTAATATTGATTGATTGATTGTTTATTTGAGTGTCATGCACATTATTGTGCCCAGCCCACATGGGCTTACAAGACACTATAATACACAGCCGTCCTCAAAATTATTCATACCCTTTCATTGAAGAAAAGGCTGAATAAACAATAGTAATTCAAATAACAAAAAATTAAGGAAACTAATAATAAATAATAATAAAAAAAATACTAAAATATAATGTAGAAAAATAAAATATTGCTTTTGAATCGTAATTTAAAATAATAAGTAAAAAAAATAAACAAATAAAACTGGCATGGTTTGTCAAGAGGGTGCTCTATTGACAGTGCTCTATGTCAATAGCGCACCCTCCTCGTGGACATTGGGCCAAAATACCTGTCAACCGGTGCAGAAATCTTATTGAACAATACAGAAAACACCTGATTGCAGTGATTGCCTCAAAGTTTTGCTCCATCATGCTTGTTTGATTGCTTTATCTTTTTGTTTTTTTGTTTTTAATATCTCTTTTGAAGTTCAAAATCAATGTCTTGAATTTCATGGAATTCTTATTTATTATTACTTTTGTCAATTTTAACTTATTTCACTGACAGCTGATTTTTTTTCATCTTTAATGGGAGGGTATAAATAATTTTGAGTACAACTGTATAGTTAAACAATTCAAAGGTGGACAAAAAAAACAAAGAAAAATCTACATTGGGATTCTTCGCCGTTAACTTTAGCTCCAGAGTTGCCAGACCATTTGCTATGTGTGATCAAAGCATCTTCCTTGCCTCACATTTCTCAATTGTTTTCTCAAACTGATTGGTACCCTCTCGAGATCTGCCCATTTCCGGTTTCAGGGTATACCATGGTATGAAAAAGTCACAATATGAATATCATTACATTTTCTGTCATACCGTGCCTGCTGCATATTCTGTCTTATAAATTTCAACATCACTGCATTTACATGTAGCCAACGACTCTTTCATAACCGGAATATTAGCAATAACCCGGTTGCGCATGGCCACGTAAACACTGGCAAAAACCCAAATATGCTCATTTTCAGGTTTTTAAAAACCCGAATATTACCCCTGGGTTACTCCTTTTCTAACCAAAATATTTGGTCATGTATTGTGTATTGGAATATCTCCACTGAAAGGAATATTTAATTGTGTTCTGCGCATGTTCTATCTGCAAGGATTCTTGGTCTTTTGAGTAAACTGCAGGAAATATTTGTACCAGCGATCACACAGTGGTAGTGCACAGCTCCAGCTCCGAGCTCCATTTCCACCACACTTTCTCTCCTTCTATAACCCGTCCAGTACTGCTGGGGGGTCAATACCAACACAGCAGCACCAGCTCCGGACTGCAGTCAAGCCAGCCGCCTCTCACGGAGCCGCGGTCAAGCCAACCGGTGTTATTTTGGCTGTAACTCTGAAACTTGGCTGACTTGACTGCAGTGGCTCCGGATGGTTCATTATCCACCATCATCATGACGTTTTCCGTGCGTCGTGCTTTGGGTCGGGATATTCCAGTTGATTTCAGTTATCTTGTATACAGGAGTAACTCTGTCTGCTCACATGTAAACAGCTTATTCCTAATCTTTCAGAAACCGGAATATTGGCCTTAACCTGAATTTTGATGGCATGTAAACGTAGTCAATATGAACTCACTTATGATGCTTTGGGTTTCGAACTACCCAGCTAGAACGAAGGAACTTAACTTGATGAAATAGCTAGAGAATAGTTTCACACGTATTGGTCAACCAATTACTGGGTCATCTCAATATTTCTGACCAATACGAGCTTGTTATGACTCCCATTCTGTTCAGTAGTGAATTATTAGCAATATGTATGTCACAGTGTGTGTACATGTTGTAGATGTTGACTCAAATCCAAGCTTATTGGCTGGAGTCAACCATGTAAAGGACATGAGATAACTCCAGTAAAAAAAATCATAAACCACAAGCCTAGGGTGCTGCTAGATAAGAATTTCTCAGTCCAAAACAATCTAAAGGCATGATGATGAAAACAGGCACAGGTCATGAACAAAACATGAGACAATGCGAAACCAAGGGTGAGAATGTGATGCAGGAAACAAGACATCAGCCTCTGAATTTTTCAATAGTACGTCAGAAATGTTAAGACTATACTGCACATATCTGTTATCTATAAACATAAAAACATAATGTTTGAATATGCTATGAGCAAATATGGACATCTTGGGTCAATAATAATTCAACAGCACACCCTGCAAAGGAAAAACATAGAGGCTGGATCTCAAATGCAGAGACAACAACTGCTGTGATCAAAGAACTTAAAAAAAAATAATGGTGGTTCTTGGATTCATTTGAGAAAGGATGGAAGCTAATCCTAAATTACATAAATGAAAACAAAGCACATAGCACATCAAATCAAACAAAGGGACAGACAATGCCTCCCATTCAGCTGTAGGCAAAAATAGTAAATATTTAATACAACTACAATTTTACACTCTGTCTAGACGTCTAAACCGGTATCAGAACAATACAAACAAGGCTGCCACTGTGGCCTTTAGTCCCTGTTTACAGCACACATGCTGCTTTCCTTGTTCTTAATTGTGTTGGACTGATGCCTGAGGGGCCATACAACTCCCTTAGCTCCCTGGCATTACTGAGAGGCAATATCAGCAAGCCACAAGTGGCCCCCAATAGACCAGGTTTTATCTGCAAAGGGCCAGCAGCCAGCATAAAATCAGAATGCAAAAACATGTTCACAGGTGCACAATGGGCTACATACTGTACATACACAGCAAAGGTTATACACAGTATCTGCACACTTACATTTTTAGCCAACCTGAGGCATTTATGTCGTCTTGTGAAAATGTACTAATGTTTCAGGCCCTGAGAAAGGAGTTATGTACTGTTTACTTACTCCATAATTGTGTGACACCTGGGAGACTCAAATAAAATATCATGAAATGGAAATAGACAAGTTGAAAGCAAATGCTGAAATGAAAACTTTTGCATTCTTTCCCACTTTTTATAACTAATTTATTCTGTAAAATGTAAATTGATAAATGTCTAAAGTAAGAGACTTATATCAGTCCTCTAATCAATTCATTAAAACAACTGAGTCACAGACAGCATTTTGCCATAAGTAGTCCACCAAGTACAACTCAGTGCCTGTATCATTGAATTTTATTTAACAAATTTTACTTGTTGCCCCAACATTTCAAAGGCTATTGTGCATAACTGAAAATGGCTACACATTCAATGAAAAAAACTCCCAACTGGAAAATTATAAGAAAAATAAAATAAAAAAAACAGCAATTACAAGTCTGCTTTGTACTAGTGGGCATTATCACATTTCTTTATTGAGTGAACAATATAACTGCTATTAAGAAGTCTTGGTTATAGCAAAGCAAAAAGCAAAATAAATGTATTTCAACATCCCACTTCCAAGGTCCACCAAACACAGAATGAGTTGAACTTAAAGTCAGACGGAGAAAAAGAGGCTGGATTTTCTGCCCTATGCTGGGAGAGTGATGTAGGCCCCCCCCCCCCTTTTTGGATGTTTAGGGTTCCCAACTCCTTTAATTTTAGTTTTTGACTTTTGACCAACAAAATGCTGTAAATAGTGAGTGAAGTATAAGTATAATAATTTAAGTTGAAATTGACAAAAGTAATAATAAATAAAAACTCCATGAAAATCATGACATTGACTTTGAATTGTGGTTATTCAAATATATATGTATATATATATATATATATATATATATATATATATATATATACATGTATATATATAAAACACAAAAATGAAAAAGGGAAACAAGCATAACGGGGCTTTTCAGGTAATTTTTTGTTGAGCAACACTTTGAGGCAATCACTCCAAACAAGTGTTTTCTGTAATGTTCAAAAAGACTTCTGCACCTGTTGACAGGTATTTTGGTTCACTGTTCTTGGGAAAGATTCCCCTAATGTGTCTGGGACAGTTTCATTTGTTTGTTTTGTTTTTCAACCATCATTATGTTCAACCACAATACAAAAGCAATATTTCATTTCACTATATGTCATAAATTTGTATATATTTTTAGTTTCTAGTTATCTGAATTATATTACTGTATATAGAGATGTACCAATCCGATACCCAGATCAGATATCGGCTTCAATACTGACAAATTAGCTGGATCAGATATTGGATGAATGTCGCCAATCCAGCTTTCCGATCCAGTCATTTCTGTTTTTATTAATATCATAATAAATGTAAACTTTGCTATTTGTTACTTAATAAAATTAGGCACATTTATATCTGTGTTAATTTGTTGCCTTTTTTTTTTTTTTTTTTTACAAGGTTAAATGTTTATGTCACACTTGCTTTCACTCACATGGCAAGATATACAGTTCAATGGTATGGCATGGTTTTATTTTTCCACAGGGACAGTGCACAACACTTAATTTACCTTTACAGACAAAAGGAGAGATGCAAGTGCCAGGTTAAAGCAAAAAAACTGCTAATTTCCACCTGTAGTCCCTGGACAGGTTGATATTAGCAAGATACTGTAACAAAATTTGTGATTGTAAAATGACAAAACCGGTACATAAAATACATTCATTCAACAGTAGTGTCATATTGGTATCAGGTATTGGCCAATATGCTCACCCCAGGTATTGGATCAGATTGGATCAGAAAAAAATGGAAAATCTCTAATATTATAAAGCTGAATATATATATATATATATATATATATATATTATAAACAATTTGTCTAAAAATAAATTCCCTTAAGTTTACATTAATTAGTATGTAAAAGAAAAAGAAAAAAAAAACATTCTCATCTGTCTCATACAAATGAAATCCCTTTTAAAATCATATATATTTCTTTGAGGAGGAATTTCTTTTTAGATTGTTCGTGTAAAGGCCTGAAAAAAGGAGGAAAGACAGTGGAAAAGAAGACATAATAAAGATGGAAGAAGGTAGCTTGATAACAACCTGATCCCAAAGGTTGCCATAACACAATGCAAATGTTATTTACCTCAGTGTTGGTGGTCCTGCAGCAGTCTACCCCAGTGTCATTTACAATAAAAAAAAAAATGTTTTCACAACACATGAAATAGGGCCACAACTACTGTTTTCCATCCAAAGAAATATTCAGAAAAAATATCAAAAGTCACAACCAAATTAGCTTCCTTTGTGGAGGGTAAACAGACACAGTTTTAAGCCAGCAGCTGGAAACTTGGGTTTCAGCTTTCATCTCTAATTCATGCCCAAGGTCAAAAATCTCAAGATGCAATTCCAAAGGAATGTTCATAATTGTCTCTTGGTGGTTTGTCTACACAAGAAAGTAATGAAAAAGCAGTTGGTGACATTTACTGTAGGCTGCAGACATAGTGTCATCGTTTGGTGCTGCAGGAAGCTGACAGACTAAATCTGCTGGCTCGGTGATTCTGACACTACAGCAGTGGCAAATCCCTACCTTACTAGTTTGTCAGGATTTCTCGTTTGTGTACCATTCTTATGGAAGCAAAAATCAAGAACCACAAATAAAGGCTTGTGGATTTTGTGAGAGGCTTATGAGTGTGCAATAAATGGAACAGCTCAGTCTTGTTAAGGCTAACCCTTTGTTAGAGTCTGTGAAAGTCGTTTGCTCTTATTCTACGTGACCTGTGGGTTAGATTGCGGATCAAAGTCCACACTTTTAATAGCATGACAGAGATTCCCACGTTTCCAAGTTCACGACACTGTTCTTGTAATTTAAGTTACACCACAAGTGAGAAGACAGCTCGCGTGGTGGACAGCAGCAGAAGAAAATGAAACAAGATGTTTTGAGGTTAAAAGAGACAGAAATAAGTTATTAGTAACAAATGACAGCCACAACACCAAAGTGTTGCTGTAAGGATTTTGAGCGGGCATTATAAGTAATATTTATGCATGTGAAATTGGGGGAGGGGGGATGATACCTTAAGTGTGATGCAGTAGTGTCAGCTTCAATATCAGTATGAATTTAGGAACTGCACACATTGCTGCGTGCTGTTCTTGTCTAAATAAGCATTCCCTTCCTAAAATACACTCCACAGACCCAGACTAGACAGCTGTCAGACTATGCTGAAGTCAAATCACAGCAGTAAAGTAAAAGTGTTACAGGTAGTTAAATCATGCAGCTCTTGTCTGCACCTCTTTTTCTATCTTAAATGCATCTGATTGTCCAAGAATATCAGCAAAGCTTCCCTAAAATTTTCTTTAAGAGCCATCAAGCATGTTAACTGAAAGACATCGGGATATTTGTCACATTTCAAAATGCCCCCAAAGAAAATAAGCTGTAATTAATTTTTCCATGTTCAACATCCTTGCTAATACATCTGATGTAATGCTTTCCCCCTTAGCTTGCGCCGCAATTAAAAAATAACTGAGGCACCACTGAATGTCGAAGTTATAAAAAAAAAAAGTGTGAAACACAATTTAAAAAAGACATTAAACTTCAAAACCAACCAGGCTCCAAACAAGTACTATTTTGTTGCAAGGAGTCATTATTAAACTAAACTTTTCCACATTAAAAAAAAAAAAAAAAAAAAAAAAAGCCATGAGATTCAAAGGTTTCCAAGATAGAGCCAGAGGAGGAGGGAAGCAGCTGCCTTTGAAACGTCTGACTTCCCAGACTCCCTCCCAAGAATAGACATTAAATTCTAGCAATCATTTAGCATGAACTGACTTTTACTTGGGAAAACCACAGATGTCCAAGTACAAGTGAACGCAGCATGTACTGTAATGTGTATTTGTTCTACATGCACATACATAATATATTTGGCCAGAAATGCTGACGTAACTATGATAAATAAAAAGAAAATGTTTTTTGACTCAAAGTAAGTTTGTTTGTTTTCTGATGATTAGTGTTTGAATATTTAATTAAGTGATTAAGTGATTAAAGTCATGCAAAACAGGATCTCCTAAACAACTGTTGATGGAAAAATACATAATCATCTGCTTGTTAGGGTTTTTTTTTTCCTTTTCTTTTTTCTAAATGTATTTTGCTTTACTTCTTTCATGACAGGATGGCTTAGTTGAACTAATCAGTTAATTATTTCCTAACATGTAGACTTTTTTTAAAGTATTTTTTAAATGCACCACCTGTTTTTCTGGACTCTATTCTCTATATTAGCCCGATTTATCAATTTTATGTCTTTTCTTAAAAAATAAAGTATCAGTCAGCAGATAATGAGCTTAGTTTTTGGATTAGTTCCACTATCACAGCTCCCTTCTAAACCTACTGTTTCCCTCTTTTTCTAATATTCTAATTTACAGACAGAAATTAACTGTCTCCTTTCTGTTGTCTGTGCATCTTCATTGGTCTCAATTTGATTTAATTATCTTATCAGCGATTGGATTCAATTATTCTTTTTTAATTCAAAATGTGTTTTTTTATTATTTTGAAAAAGCAAAATGGATCAGCACACAGATTAGCCGTCATAAAAGTGTATCGACGTGAATGAAGAAAATGTACATCAAGGTGAAAAATATTGTCTTAAAAATTGAAAACAAATAAATTAAATGAAAGAATAATAAATGATCATTTGGACTTAATTCGATTAACAATTCATCCCTATGTCTTGCATCTTAAGTTTTCTTTATCATCGCTGCATATTGCTACTTTGCTCATCAATGAGCACAAGCAGTCAGATAAATACAAACTCCATCTCTACTTATAATGGTTTCAGAAATCAGTCTTAATGTCCTGAATATGAATACTGCTGGAAAAAAGCAATACTATACATTACCTATATTCGATTACAGTATGTCTGGTCATTGCATCGATCTTCCACATCTGCATTTTGATGCATCGTAGAAACAATCAAATTCAACACTCCTAGTTAGAAAAAAATGCCACATTTATCATAAAACCTTAAATACAACATCATTTTTAGCAAACTGACAGCAACAAAATCAACTAAGCCAATTTCCACCAATGTCAACTGTTTCTGTTTTTCATATCCTGCAGACACATATCCCAAACATACACACTTACTCATTTGTAAAATTAAACACAACGAACCAATAAATGCCTGACATTCCTTCCAAGGCTGTATAAACTACAATTAAGCGGAACAGTTGAACACTGTCATTCCCCCAAGAATGTGGAGGAAGGAATGCAAGTGTGTTTCTCCGCCTGTGTGTGGCCGAGGACAAGGTGTCTATTTATGTTTTATCCCTGATATTTTTCTAATTTAAATTGCATGTGCACATGTGGTTTTAATTACAGGGGCCTTGAGAAAAGCTCTGGTTACCCTACTGTAAATCAGTGTTCCTGTGTTCTGCAACACAATGCGGCAGAGTGAGGCAGTCTCCAGGGAGGCGAGCCAAGGTCATGAAGATGATAACACCTCCCAACTGCAGCACCCAGATGTTCAGGGCAAGATATGGGCTGAGTGAAAATGTAAGCAGGAGGAATACATGCGTACATGCTTTCCACAGGCTTAAGAATTGATTTTACCTGATGCAGACTAACAAGTCTTCCCATTATTGATTTTTTTGCTCAATTCTTTTTACGAATTATATTAAATTACTAAATACTAGATATGATGGCTTGAAATGCATCAATTTGTCCAAGCAGCCCTCATACTTCATCAGTCCGCTGAATAATATACTAATTCCTTGTAATTTATAATATAATATATATGTAGATAGTGTCAGTAATATAGCATAGGAAATGAGAAAACAAAACAAAAGTACTTTTCGGGTTGCCATCTGCTAAATGCTCACTAGAAAGGTAACAAGCAGTGAAGTCCCCAGGGCATACTCGAACCAGAACATTGCTGGTGCACGATAAACATCTGAGCCAAGTAGGTCACCAGGACACTTTAACTGGAGAGTAAATCCATCAGGCAGCCTATGAAACACAGGGAGGGACAAACATATTGCATTTTTTGGCTAATATTCCTGCAGTTTGTAATAATTTGATATAATTTTGCTGCTGTTGTCAAACATATTATTTATTCAGTCATGCACGTGTGGCATTCAGCAGCATTGGCATATTCCTATCCATGACAATGCTTTTCACTGCTAATTACTTATGTGTCAAATATTGCTAGCATCCTTTTCGCTTTTGTCATTTTTGACTATACTTTAACTTATATTACCTCAATTAGGAGAATGAATGAGCTGAGCCGGAGGCAAGGCAGGAGCTCACCTCCGGCACTTCTGATGAAAAACACCTGAGAGCACGACTGCATGCAAAGGCCAGCAGCTGATCTCAGAGGCTTATTCTCACTCCATTAAATGTTCAGTGGAAAGAAAAGTGGCTGTATAGGACATTGATTATCACTCAGGCACAGCTTGAGAGTGAAACTTCCCATGAAAAGAACAAAGACTGAATTTGCACAAAGGTGGTTTGTTATTTAAAAAAAAAAAAAAAGAAAGAAAGAAAGAAGAAAGAGATCCACAAATGATTGCTTTTCCAAATGATTTGACAGGGTTATATATAGAAAAATGTCAATCACAATAAAAAATGCTACTTTTAAGCCACATCTTCTCATCATTTCATCTGTAATGTTATCTATGTTCTTAGAATAATCAGCTAAATTAAGTGTATAATGCATCGGCTGTTTAACCATCTGCACGTTATCATGTTTGGTTCATTTCCTTCGAAGCTTATATGTTGTGCAAATGTTATTTTAGACTTTCTATGCTGAAGTAACTCAATCAATACTTAATTAATACATTCTAACTTAATGCTGGGTCATTACATATCACATGTGCACGTTTACATGACCTACATTTATTTTGGTCTTAACTGTGCCGCTGGTAGTGGAAGCCCAGATGCGAACTGGCAAATCACAAGATGAGGGAGACGCTGCCCTGAGCTCCGAAGTGATACAAAATCTGTTCAGCTAAGTCCCATTTCATGTGTGTGTGCAGGCAGCAGATGCAAACATGCATGTACCTCTCATGTCCAAGAAATATATCACACATAATTCCAGTACCTTGGTTAATGAATACCATTTCAAAGTGATCTCATTATGTTTCTGCAACTTTTACCAGAAACGCACAAACTCATCCTTTGTCCTGGACATAAAACAATATGATAAAATCTGCATTTGAAAGTCAAGCATGATTCTCACCATGTGCCATAATGATGAATCAGAAGTACTGTGATTTCATAACAATAAATTGTATGCTACATTATGTACATTTTACTTGACACTGAAATTGGTCAGAAGTCTTGTGAAAGTAAAAGGTCAGGGCATCCTCTTGATTAAATTATTAACTAAACAAGAAAGGATACATATTGACTAAAAATATTCCGAGTATGTGCGTGTGCATCACGCATGTTTGAGTCTTTTACAATCAATGTGGTGTTCGTCACATGGAGACCCCGAAGAAAGTTCTGTTTTAACACAGGCTGTTATGTTTTCCTAAACCTCAAGCTCTTACACTTAAACCAAGTTTTGGGATCTGTTACATAAACCTGTCTAAATCACTTTCTAATGGCCAAATCTATACTTTAAGTTCTTCATTTTTAACAAAATACACAGCAGACGTGAACCACAGGTAAAGAGCAACTGAAATAGTTTCTAGGCGTGTCGGAAGCATTTGGGCACACAGGAAACAAAATTGGAAGTACAATTTTGACAATAATACTGTATGTAGCTTCAACATGAAACTTCGCTCATCTGCATTCGCAACATTTTTCTAACCTGTTAAATAGAAAATATACTATTTGTGACAGTTTCACAAAATACCTGGAATTTTAATCTTCCATACAGTTACTTTCTTGTTTTAACAGCACAAAACAGACTACTACTAATTATAATTATAATAATAATAATAATAATAATAATAATAGCAATAAAAATAATAAAGTGAGAGAAAGAAATTCACATCCCACAATCCAAATTAATAGATAGAAGTTTGTGACAGTTTCATGAATGACTGATATTAATAAGAAAATCCAGCTCACTTGAAGCAAGAGACTGTACAGTAAAATAAGAATGGATCTTTCTTGGCTTCACTTAGAAATGCATTCCCATTATGAGAAACTGGGCAAATACCCACTGAACCTAAATATTATACTAAAATAAGTGGTTTATATCAACACTGACATTTACATAAATAGTTCAACATTTTAGGAGCAATGCGTACTGGCTTGCTTTCCAAAAGATAAAATAATCAATAATACTATCTTCTCATCTCTGTTTGTGATGCATGAAGCTTGAGCCAGTGGATAACACTTTGCAGGGGAAAAAAAAAAAAAAAAACTTTTCATACAGATATCAGCACCTCCCACACAATGGAATCCAGCTTTCTCAGCTTTCTGACACCTGTTGGATTCCTTCGTAACACCTGCCCTCAGTAACAGTCTCAATGCAGGATGAACATTTGCAAAAGCACAGAAATAATAGAAAAGATAATTTTCATGCATACTGTTTGATGGGCATGAAAATAATTTCACATAGAAGCAGCCTATGGTCTGTGGAGGAATCAGTCAATATTTAGCAGTTTTAATAGGTGAAAACTACGTATTTGTAGCTTTGGTGTGCAGTTGTTCTTAAAAAATTTGAAATCCCTTTTTTTAGGCCAATGATATATTTGCTTTTTAACCTCCCATCCATGCATGCAACTGGCTCCGTCATGAAATTAATTATTTACATACCTGCCTGTGCTCTATGCTACTTACTGGAGGACTCTAATTGGGTGCATGTTAGATAACTGGGTAGAGTTGCTGAATTTGTTGTTGTTATGTTTTTTCTTGTTTGGTTTGTTTGTTTGGTTTTTGGTTTTTTAGATCAAAGCAGAAAAAGGTCCATCAACCTCATCAAACTCACTGTGTTACATCTTTGATACAGTACTTGTCATTTCTACCAGTGTCAACCCAAGAAGCTAACATCTTGTCACTACAGTGCCCCTACTAGTTACTTACTGCAGCTTGTAAGCACGTAGCATTCATTTTTAAGGACGTGTGCAAAAAATGCTTCAAACAAAAGCAAATGATGCAGGGCAGCCATGATAACCATGGATATGCGTAATAAAAGACACATTATCATCCTTACTCTACTTACAAGCCTATTAGTCTGTCTGAAATAATAATAAAATGTTTAATCTGAATAACAGCAGTGTGCTGTTCAGCTAATTTTAAATACATGTTAGCATGATAGTTAATGTGCTGATGAAAGCTCGTACAGTGTTTGCTTTCAATGATACATTTCATTTCTCAAAACCATTTTTGAATCTTGAGGTGGCTTTCAGTTTTAATAAGAAGTGAGTGACTGACTAGCAGTGTTCAATCCTGGGAACCAAATGCAAATCTTATCAAAACACAGCTGTTTCTGTTGCTGTTACTGGCGCTGATGCCAAATCAGCTCCTTCATACAAACACAGCCTTCATACTCGAGTTTTATTGCTTATGAAATATGCAAATTTAATACACCCATACAACTGCAGGTGAAATGGATGTTTTTTTTGTTTTGTTTTGTTTTTTAATTATTTATTTTCAAATCTGTTTGTTTTTCTAAACATTTTACCAGAGCAATGAGCTTCATTTGCAAATGCAGTGCATATTTTATCACATACCATTCTTCTAATGGCACCTGTTAAGAACATCAATACAGACATTTCAGAAATGGCAGAGTATTCTGACCTTCTCTTTTTTTCTTTTTTACAGCAAACCTGCTAATGTCAATCACTTCTACTTTTCAATATGCGTTATGTGTTCCTAGCAAATTCGTTTTTTACTTGGTTTTAGCCAGAAAAGTGTCCTCCCCCCCCCCCCCCCCCTTTCTACAAAAATGACAGCTCACCCAAAAATACACAATGTGGTGTTTGAGTATTTATCTGTATGAACAGCTTTTTATTTGGCTTCATCTGGGATGCGGTTGATCACACATGTTGGCACAGGCTCTATGGTTGTTCGTTGACGTAGGGTATATGGCTACAGCCCAGCTTGTCTGCATGGGCGTATGGATTGTTTGGGTTCAGGTTTATGGGTGCAGCAGTTTACACAATATCTGTTAAGTAAACTGTTTCTTCGTGTGTTTGTCGCTATTAAACCAGGGAGATGTTACTATCTGCTCGATGGAGAGAGCTTCTATTTCTCTTTTAATATAAGTGCAGGGATCTGTCAATAAAGAGAAAACTGTTTATGGAGGAAATAATGAAATAAAGGAGTTTAATCAAATCTGGCTATTGTCATGTTTGATACCAATCTCCCACCTCATAAGAAACCAGCTTTTTGAAGTGAGCAAACCACTGCAGGTGCTTTGTTGATTGGTAGAGAAGCTTTAATCTGCTCAGTTAGCTTCTACTGCTGTGGAAAATCACAGAAAACTAGAACACAGGGTGTGATCAATGCCTAACTAAAGCTTCATTTTCTCTCTGTGTTCATACCAATTGAAAACATGAATACAATTATTTCTCGATTTCACAACACACTGACTAAAGCTTGCAGATGTCACTGCAGTGCTCCCCTGTCCTTAACACCTTGATGCTGTCCTGGCCTGCACTTGTGTGTTGCTTCCTTGCTATTTTACTGACATCAGGTACTATATTTAAACCCTGCTCTCTCTCTCTCTCTCTCTTTTTTTTTTCCTTTTAAACTGCATATCATGCCTTGTCTTTACAGTACACACTTTATGGTTGAATCAGGAAATGGGAAAGTTAAAAAAAAAAGCTTAATGGCTATGGGGTAATGCTAATCAAGATTCATGTTTTTGTGTTTTAAAGTGAGAAAAGTAAGAAGGAATTTATTTACAGTTTCCAGGTAATAATCTTCCCTTTTTGCCGGTACTTATTTTTGATGATTAAACCTTCAAATCATGTATCTGGACAGTTAGAAACTTTTATCTTTACTTTTTCTTTAGTATTTATCTTTACTTTTCATTTCAGCGCTTTTCTTTTGATCATTATCAGAACCCGTCTGCTCATGAACAAGCCAACGAGGCAAAGGGACCAAGGTTTGCCCCAACCATTCTTTGGGTCATTAGGGTTGTTGGCATCTTTGAGTTGCTTATTTGTCGGACCAACATCTGACCAGACCATCATGTTTTTCAGGCAGGCAAGCCTGGAACTCCTAACCAGTCAGTTTACAACCAAAGACGCCTTTTGAATGAGATATGAAGCATTTTTAAGAGGCCAAAAGTCATCCAACTGCCTTCAATTATGCTCCTTGAATTGAATGGTGATAAAAATAAACAAATAAATAAATAAATATTTTACATTGGCTATTTGTTTTTTCAAACTTCGCCATACTTTTTTGTTTGCATTAGATACAACCTTTCTTGTAATTAGCAAATATTTCCTAAAATCTACACCTATTTTATGAAAAAAAGGTTATTTTCATCTGCCAACCTCTTTTTGATCTTTGCCCCTGCCTAGCCCCTAAAAGGGCCTAGCCCTAAAAAAATATATATATATATATTCTGCATGTAAAGGACTTGCCTTTGAGACACTTTCTCTCACTAGCAGAATGAAAAACGCTTGCACAAAGAAACAGAACCTGTAAAGGTGGCACATTTGCTTTTTAAAAATAAAGATTACCTTTAATGCATGCTTCATTCAAATAAGTGATTTTAAAAAGACGTGATCCATGATTAATACTTTTTTTTACATATGAATGACAGGATCTAGGAGAGGGCATGGTAGTTTCTAAGTTGATCATTATAAATAAGTATAAATAGCAGAAATTTTCAAAGTACTTAAAACCATTAAAAACTGTAGCAGTGATGCAAAGACAAGGCAACATCTTTAAGCCATACACAACATGTGTATTTAACATAAAAAAGTATGGTTTGTTATGTAGAAGGCACATTTCCTCCACATGCACTCTAACTAATGAGGCTTACTGTCAAAATGCTAAAGATCCTTGAAGAGATTCCCTTCAACTTTTGAATCCTGTCTAATGAGGGTAATGTTATATGGACCGCTTGCTGTAAAGGTCAATCAGTCCTATGGGTATGGTGCTTATACTGGCCTTGTGATCTTCCTGCTCTTTTTACTGACTGAAGACTTGCATGGATGTGAAAAGAAAAGAGAAACGGTGCGTTCTGATCAAAGCTGAATGATATATGAGTTTCAGTATATGAGTTTCAAGGATATAAAACCATAAAATGGCACTTAGCTAGCATAAGCAAACAGCACTTCTGTTCCATTACACTTGTGGGAAAATATGTTGGGAAAATATTCATTCTGAAAAACTTAACTGAAATACTCATTGCAGATATGCAATGGCAGATTTCAGAACCCATCTCAGTGACAAACCAATCACTACAAAAACCCCCACAATATCTCATACAGTAGATCTCTATACAACACGTTGTTTCAACAGTCTTCCTTCCATATGCAGCGTGCTAAATCAGTCAAATCTACAGTTCTGAGTTAATCTGCTGTTGATGCTGCTTTATTTTGGCAAGACCTTTAAAGTGTGATGAACACAAAATGTCTTTAGTCACAATGCTGCACAGGCACTCCTGCCTTATCACAGGTTATCTTTGAATTTCATCCAAAAGCATAGCATTTCAAATGCTATCTAATAATAGAAGTGCTAATTAAAGCAATTTATGCATCTTTTGGGCTCTTCTGTGAGATATGCTCTGATGGGAAATGGTTCTCTATGCTGCAGTGAATGCTTTGAACCCTGTCAGTAATGACAGGAGACAAATGAAGGAGAAAGATGAGAAGAACTGAGGAGGTGGCAAAGGGATAATGTGCACTACTAATGTGCTCTCTCACAACTTGCAGGCATTCTTTGTTCTTATTTTAGCTGATCTGAGATTCAACAGTCAGAGCTGGGGTGAAAGAGCATTTTCCACATGCATCTGAGTATGAGCGCAAAAGGAATCCAAAAGCATATTGATTCAATCGATTATTAGCCGCCTGGTCGGAGAGATGACTCACAGAGGTAAGCTCGAGAGGCATCCCTGAGGTCAAGACTATGACCTTTACGGCTATCTTTTCTAAATATTAATTCCATCAATTACTCTCAAGCCCAAATCCTTCAGGAGTACACCATTACCTTATACTGCAGCACTGCACTGGTTGCTAGCACAGATAGATGAGTTCAAGCATTGCAAAACATTTTCATTTCGGCGTTGTGGTTTTTCTTTAAAAGATGCCTGCCTTAGCCTGTCTTGGATTACACCACATGCATTTGCATATCAACCACATATTTCAACTGCAGAATGTCTCTATTACTTATACAACCTCAAGACCTATGGAGACCAGATTTATTTACAGAAATAATTATTTCAAGTGCCTTAGCATAGAGACTTAGCTGGACACTGACCTCAGAACAGGAAACCAAGACAAAGGAGTGCAAACAACCCTGAGAAAACCACAAACTCATGAGAATTTCTCAGATTAGACGTTTTTCTCTCCGCATGAGTAAATCTATTACCTCTCAACTTAGGGCTGTCTTGACAGAGCTTTTTGTAAGAAAACTGACCACAGCAGTCCAAGTTTTGTCTGTCTAAATAACTGAAATTTGAACAATGAACCAAGCTGTTTCGCTTCTTTTCAGAAATGAGGAGAGAAGGTTTGAAGAAGGAGTAGAGATGTAGGGGGGATCCTTCAGGCAAGGAGTCTGCTACCTCTGTGGGGATGGCAGGCTGTGATCGATCCCTCACAAAATGAAGACTTGTGCGTGTACACGAGGCTTACGTGAGTGCGTGCCTGCGCATATGTGTGCTTGTCTTTGTGAAGATGTGATGACCTGTGAACTCCAGGCCCACAGGCACTTGTCAAAGCTCCCGGTAACTTAATTCTCCCTAGGTTAGCAACCACACTCACAGCTCCAGAGGAAAGTGGCGAGTAAACAAGGGAAGCAATCATGAATCACAGCTTTCAGCAGACAATCTGAAAACACTCATTAAAAACGAGCTTACACTAACACCATTACATATGCATCATGCGCATTCATGCAGAACCAAACAGTCCTTCCAACATCTGCGGGGGTTTGAGAGGGTGAGATACAGTCTTAGTTATTCTACTTCAACTGCTACTACTGGGCAAAGTTCTCATGTGCAAGTGATTGTGTCATACAACATTTATTTAGCATGACCTCATTTTTACAAAGTCTGACTAGGAACTATACCTGATTTTATTTTCATTTTGTTGAGAAAAATGCTTTTTACACAATATTCTATGTGGTAAAAGGTCATTTGATTTGAAAAAACTACTCTTTGATTGCGCATATGTACGAGTCCAGGCCTTTTTAGGCGGTGAAAGCTGCTAATGCTAACTAGCCTCTAAATTTCAGTGACAGTTTTTCTCTGCCAATTGCTCAGCAAGGGGCGTTGTCATAGCAACGACACTGTCTCTCCTCGTGCTTGCACGACAGATCTGGTAAACCTAACAGCGTGGCCACCAAAGGGAAAGTTAGGGTACTTCCACTGGCTGTCACGTATACACAGCAAAACAGCCTAAAAGGATAAAACTGAGGAAGAGAAGAGACACTTGAAGCACTAAAGAGACTAAAGAAGAAACAAAGCTCGTGCAAATCTCTGTGCGTACATCATACGTGAGGTGGAGAGCTTTGTAGGACCATCTCGGACTAAATTTTGGACTCAAAACTGGTTGCAGTTCACCAGGTATCTTTTCAATTGCTCTCTTCTTTAGTAACATTTATATGTCCTTGGCTACCTGGCTGCTGTGTTCCTGTGCTGTATATCATACATACATGTAATGGTATTAACACCGTAACATGACTAAGTCCATGCCAACTTGGCACAGTCAAACTTTATATTAAAACAACAAAAATGGTTTATATCACTGCATCACTTTCTATCGCAGTGGCCAATTAGATACTTTATAAGGTTGGGATGTTATTTCGCAACAGACTACAACATCATAACACATCATAACTGTGCATCTGTGTACAAAACTGTAGTAGTTAGGCTATCAGGTAGGGATACACCAAATATTCGGCAGCTGAATGTTGCAAAAACAGCCATATTCGGCCTTCGGTTGAGTGAGTTAAAAGCAAGGCCGAATAGTGGGGTGTGACACAATACAATAATCATATCTGCACTAACATAGTGCAGTGATGCGGTAACCTGGCACCTACAGTAAAATGTCTGCAGTGTGGAGATATTTTAACGTGTTGGATTGCAAGAAAAAAATTGCAGTTTGCAACGAGTGTTACACCAATGTATCTAGAAGGGGTTCCTCTGCCAAGACCTTTAGCACTACTGCTTTAATCTGTCAATATTCAATATTCAGTATTCGTATTCGTGACAAGTGTTTGAATTTCTATTCAGCTTTGGCTTCGGCCCCACATTGTAATATCAGTGCATCCCTACTCTAATGGTAAGCTAACACAGTTTAAAAAGAAATGGCTTGTTATGCTATCATTTGCACGGGGGATAGAAAAAGAAAAAAGTCATTTAGCTGATATGCAACCATTTACTGGAACCAAAACAGGAAATGCACTGGAACACACTGTTTCCTCTGGATAACTGGAGTATGAGATGTGCGTGTTATTTCATACACGTCGAGTGGGAGGAGAGCATACGGTAGGAGTGTTTTTTGAAACGTTAGGGGCAGGGCTTACAATTAGAATTACTTTAAACTGGTCTCCTCGCTCATGGTTCAAAACTGTGCAGAATCAGGTGTAGCTCCTTCAAGCTTCAAGGTGTGTTTTTTACAATTTTTGAAGATAAAAATTTACTATTCTGCAGAAAAAATATTAATTAAATCCAGTTTAATGGACCCCAGTGACTTGTGGTCAAAAAAATTGCATGTTTTGAATTTTGAAATCTAAAAAATCAAATTTTCCCTGAAGGTACTCACAATTTGGTAAATACAGAGCAGTATGAATGTAGAGGACCTCACATATTAATAATAAGCAAGAACTGTGGAGATGCTTTCCAAAGAAGCAGATGTCCAGAGACTTGTAATTGCTCTATTCTCATGGGATAGCAGAAGGAATTTTGACAATTTCATCCAATAATAAAAAGAACTGGTGTTCAAAGATGTCCTGTCAGCCAAGTCCTCATTAGTAGTGGGAAGCAGCTCATCACTGTCACCATCACACAGACCACAGGGAGCCTTGTTAACGTAGACTTTGACACAACAAGCCAGCCTCTCCCAATCAAACCGCTGTTACTTAAGGTCCAGCAATCGGTAGCAAGTGCTGCACAGTGTTTAGAGTCACAACAGTCAACCTCTTGTGGTCTGAGTGTTAGTCCCCAAAACAGCATGAGTAAGTACATATGAACCCTGACCTATGTACATCTGACTCCAGCAGACAAGCCAGATGTCTCAGTTAAAGTTTTCCCAGTGGGGTTGCCCGCTGCTCACACCAGTGATGGAATTAGGCTGTGTTCTTGTGGTCTCTGAGCCTCTCTTCTTCCTCTCTCTCTGCTGATAAAGCATGGATGAGAAGGTAAAATAAGTCTCAGAGGAATTTGGCTACTTAATTCTATTGTAATTAGATTAGCTAACCTATTAGCTTCGCTAGGACAATAAGTATGATGATACTGCATTTATTTAATGCAATTCTTTGAGAGAAATGATGCAGTTTGACACAGTTCCATTGAAATGCGCTAATTATGTGTGCTGCACAAAGATTCAGACATAGTCCATTTTCAACTCTTGGCCAAAGTTGTTTTTACATTGACTGGACAATTAAAATATTCAGCTTTAATTCAAATAAGAGTACAAAACAGTACCAAAGACTGCAAGTGAAACAACCATCTTTTCAAAGAATGACAAAATGGGCCAATATGATCTTTGGGGTTCCTTTTTCAGGTATTTGCAAACCATTAAACGTTGCATGTAGACTGGCAAAGCCAGACACAAGATACCACTCTGGGGATGCATAATTAAAATCTACAGGATGAGGGGGGTGAAAAGCGGTCTTGACACAGGCATATGCTTTTAATGACCATCTTTTAGATTACTACATATCATCCAATTACCGTTGACAGATTTATTATCCAGACTAAACTCTCAACTGAGGAGTTTCAGGTTTCTAAAGTCACATCACGGCTTTGAGACCCTGATTTTTTAAGCAGAGGTAAAATACAAAGGCTATGTTTGTAAAAGGGTCAAAAAAGATATGTTCACGATCACTGAAGGATACACAAACATGGATACTTCAGTGTTCATAAACTTTTAAATTTACTATTCTGTGATAAGTACATACACCATTAGTCCAAACAAGGCTTTTTAGATGAACTCACTTCACAACCTACTCCAACTCAGTCAGTAGGCATCTGCCAAAAGTCTGGCAAACTGCATCAACGATTTGGCCAAAAATATTTTTTAGTGGTCAAGAAGAGCATTTAATAATCTAAATATGAGAAATTCTAGTAAGGGGTTAGTTTATGTTAATTTTCTATGTTAATGCTGTGGAAGGGAATCATGCAAAATGCAGACACTTGCAGCTTTGACCTTTCTGCTTCCAGTTTACTGCAGTGGCTTGAGGAAAAGAAGGTAACAAGCAGGAGCCTGTGGTGCAATTTTGCATGCAAATTCACATTGTGATTAACTTTGCTCATGTAGCATTGACTTCCTAGATTGGTTAGCAAATTCGTCAGGCCATAAACAAGACAGAGGGAAAGGTGTGTCATGTACATTTTTGTATTTTTGATGAGAAAATCAAGAATCTGTACATTTTCCATTTTGGAACTGCCACTTAAATTAGGGGAAAGATGGCAAAATGCTGCATTTTGACCATATGTTATAACATTCTAGGGTTTTTTTTTTATCCAGGATGAGATGAAGAGCATTTGGCACCTTGTCTCTGGCTTGGAAATTGTTATATAAATTTAGCTTTTCTTGATATGTCAATATCAAACAGAGCTGCACCCTATAGCTCAAGGTTCTGTTCACCATCATGTCTTTGAAGTTTGTGGGAGAAAAATGTATCCAGTTGTAACAAAAGAAAAATTTCCCTTTGTGCTGTCAAGGTAAAAAAAAGAAGAAAAAAAGACATGCACTACATGAGGTAATCATTCAGTGTTGGATTCTCCTATGGAGGTTAAAGTGTATAAGACATATTGTTAAGTCTATGTCCATTGTTAATGTTACAGACAGCTGTCATTGTCATGAAGAGTGAATAGGAGTAGAACCAGCAGGAAAGGGACTCTGAACTGTCAATACAGGTTCATGTGGTTGGAAGAAATGCTTTCAAACATACAAAGCATCATACATATGTAATAAGAAACTTATACAGCACAATTCAGACACGAGGACCCAACAATTTTGAATTGGTTGGTGTTTCAATGTAAATAGAACATAGCACAAAACCCTCCTGGTTTTGCAGTCAAGTGTAACCCAAAAGCTTTATCTCTGTTTAAAACTTCTCCCAGCAAGATTTCTGCTTCCTTAACATGCACTGACTGCAAATCTGACAACCTACCATCAAATGTATTCACATATTTTCTGTTTACACAACCCCACTAAATGGATTTTAGAAAGTTTTATCAAGAAGTGCTTTTGAAAGTGCAAACTAGGACTGTAACAGCGGGGGATCAACTGCAGATAGATGGCTCACTCTCAGCAACTAGGCAGCAAGCAGCATGGGTCAGGGGCCACACACTGGTACTGCTGGCTACACTGAATAAAGGTGACCGAAATGCCCCGATGCTTCTCAGACTTAGAAAATCCATCACCCCATTTCACTTCTCTCTTTGTTCAATCATCTCTCTAAAAAAGAACCTCTATTCCCAAAAAATGAGTGAAGATAAGCAACTCATACCTGAACAAATTTGTAGCAGAGCCAGTAGAAAGTAAATTCCTGTACAACAGGCAGGCATCTCTGAGAGCAGCTGGAAACGGTCTTAATCCAGTCAGTTTGGTTGTTTTTTCCCCTCTTCTTTGTCGTTTTCTTGGAGTTTGTCTCTTTCTTCTGAATTAGTCTGCAACTCCAACAGCAGAGTCGATTATCAGGACGGAGGAGAGTTCTTGAACTCCGCAAATTACACAGATAATAAGCTGCTCTTCAGAACTTCTCCTCGGAGACTGAATATCTCTGAATCAAAGTTCAAATCAGTCAGAGACATCGTTGCGGGTTACTCCACTCAACTGCACATGGCTCTTCTCCGCTCCCCCTGCCGAACACCTCTCTTCCAAACGCTGATAACTTCTCTGAATTCATCTGTGATAAGATGTATTTCCACTTCTGGGAGGCAGCGACGATAGAAAGCAAGGGAGGCGTTCAGCTGCAGCCACTTTATGGTTCAAATGTGCAGTGTTACCCCGGTTTCGTGGGGCAGGCGCTGGTTGGATGAGGCGCCGTGCGTCTCTGCGCTCAAAGCTGGTTTGGTTTTTCCTTCCCAGTCAGAGGCTTTTCTGTTGTGCTGAGGAGATTCCTGCGGCTCAGGCACCATTTAACCGCTCAAGGATACATTGACAGCGAAAGGCTCCACTGGGATTTGCTTAAAGTTCATCCTTTATTTAAAACAAGGCTTCATAACCCAGGAAATATAAGAAAAAAAAATAAGAAATGTTGCAAAATATGACACATTCCTATAGATTCACTACCCCAAATGATAAAGTGCCTCGACATCAAGCAGGCAGGCTTTAATTTGTTTAGTCTAATGATCAGCAGCATGCTGTAGAATATGAATTAGACGCCAATTAAACCATTTGATTTTCGTGTCTATCATTTGGCAATTAAACGGGTTACCTAGAAAAGATCCCCTCTTGAAATTCAGACTTTCCAGCTAAAACTTACTTAATATTTCAAAGTGTGCCTACTGAAAGGGATCATAACGTGACCTTGATGAATGATTTATTCTGGTCTTCGGCTGCTATCGAGAGAGAGACGTGAACTGCGTCTTTATTAGAGCTACAAATGACGAGCAGGTATCACACAGAAAGTGCTGTTAATGATCTTCACGGAGCTTCAGTAGGACGGTGTTTTCTTCAAAGACCCTCTTCCCCCTCAACACAAACCAAATTTAGTGAGTCTTATCCTAATATAGCTCTGCGGTGATGATTACCCTGTCTGAATAACATTTAATGAATCTAATGAAATTTACATTAACAAAGTCACTCCATGGACTTGCAGTGTGGCTCCGACTGATGATGATGCTCAGAAATGTCTTTGTTGTCTGAGCGAGTCAGCGCTCCTCCTGCTGGCGGCAACGCGTCATCACAGTCTAGATTGAAAGAGTTTTTCTTTTGTCTTTTGTGGCCAAAACAGCTACATTGCTACGATTAAAAGTGTTTGAATAGGTTCTGATTATGGGTTAAATTTCATTTCAAACATTTAAGGTGATGGTTTCAGTGTGCTTCAGCTCCCCAATCAATTATAAGATCTCCAAAACGCCAGAATTAAGCAGGCAGGTGCATACAACTTAGGTAAAGTTAGCACAAAAGGTAGGCCTAAGGCTACTTGACTCTGCAGTATTCCCTTGTTTGGTTTTACTTTTGTTTTGAAGTGCTTGTTGAACTGGGTGATTGTTGTCTCCCACTGTCAGGGATAAACAGTACAAACAATACGACTCGGTGACACTTAAGGGAGAAAAGGAAATTCCATACACAGCCACAACAGTTTGCTCATGGATCCTCATGCTGGTGACCAGGGGGCGGAGCTACGGGGTGGCCACCCCCACACTTTAACCAGGTGGCACTCAAGCAGTTACAGAGACCCCAAGCTGCTTCTAAACCACTTTTCCTTCTTATTTTAGACACTAGCTACCCCATACAGTTGGAACTTTTCAGATTGAACATGCAGAAGTTTAAAATCCCACTTTTAAGCTTTTCTCACTGGGATATTGCGATTGGGGAAAGAAAATTTCTGCTTCACAGGAGAGGCCCAAAACTCCTCCCAAACCACTTTTCCTTCTTATTTTACACACTAGCTACCCTACACAGTTGGATGTATATATATACACATGCACTCTGAGGTATCTACTTATGGCCACCCCTGTGTGAGTAATGGTCTCTCCTTGGCCATCCCAGTGAAAAATTTCTGGCTCCGCCACTGCTGGTGACCACTCTGCTCACATATTGTGGTTGAGGAATGGGATGGCATCCCACTCCTTAACCAGTATAATTGTGTTGGTCACTCTCATATGTGAAGAAAATCCAAGCTCATCCCACAATTGTTCAGTCGGATGAGGTCTCACAACGGGCCATCCAATCCTCCCCACTCCCAAATTCCGGAGGTACTTTGTGATGATCCTGGCTCTGTGGGGTAGAGCGCTGTCATTCTGGAGGATGGATGGAGTTATATCCCAGGATCTGGAGATATAGGAACAGCTCTAGCTCCAGAATCTTATCCTGATACGCCTGTCTATCAGTTACAGTAGGTGTTAGTCATACATCTGTGACTGACACACACCTGGTAGCAGCTGAATCTCAAAACAAATGTGGATTTCAACAGGAGAATATTGCAGGGGATTTTGGCTCATACTGTATTTGGAAGGCACACAAACCACATTAGCTGCTTTCATTCCACAAAAGCACGATTCTCATCACTTATACCTCATCAGTTATCAGTTTTTCCACGAAAAATTATTAAATTACATATTTAAAAATCCTTTTAGTTTTGGTTAGTTGCAGGAGAAAACAAACTACAGTTCTAGATTTAGACAAATCCAAGCTTGCATGCATGCCACGGAAGAACTCATGTTTCTGGACTCTTACTGGTAAGTCACATTTAGACCAAACAAAGTTTACTTTCTCTGCCCTCACTGCCCTTTAGCCTCAAATCCTGTAATTGCCTATTGTTGACTGCTGCTGGCTCTGCTGAATGCAGTCAGCTCTGCAAGCCAAGCCTTCACAGTTGGTAAATTACTAGTGAAATATGAGGCATTACAATCTTACCATGAACCCCTGTGTGTTTTTTAGTGTTTTCTGTTTTTGTTGTTGTTGTTGTTGTTGTTGTTGTTTTTTACCATTCAACATAGTCTTTGACTTCCTCTGCATTTTTTGCTTTTTTTTTTTTTTTTTTTTACTTTTTTTTTCCCATTTTCCATCATGTTTCCAGCAACATAATGGTAACACAATGTAACAACAGTTGTGTCATGTTTCTCACTGTTTCCCCCATTTTCACTCATTTTCTGCTCATTATTTGTATTTTTCCCTCTTTTCTCAATGGAGACATTGTTTGTCCAGATTTTTTTGTCCAGATTTCTTGCAAGTAAATCTTGCCATAATGATGTGTCTCTCTCGTACAGTTTGGCTGAAAAAGAGTAACAGCAAGAGTACTATTGTACTGTAGTGGACAATGAAATCTTGGTTGAGGGATGACGGCATAATTAGTCTCATTTTAGGATGTTTCGAGGAACAAGCTGCCTTCTATCACAGCAGGTTTAAATACATACAAAAGGACAAAGGTCCACATATGGAGCTCTTTCTTTGGGCATTTGTTCTCTCAATACAATAGCAGGTGCTGCATACAACTAAAAGCTGAATCTGGTGGGGGGTTTTGTTGTTTTGTTTTGTTTTTTTTTTTGGGGGGGGGGGGTTGCTGTTTTTCTTGAAATCTCAACGATCTCCAACTAATATTTCCAGGAACAGATGGTGAAAAAAATGGACACAAAAGACATGCACATCTTCATGGCAACACAGAAAATAAATGGCAAGGATTTCAAGAGAGAGTGCCAAGCACTGGGAGCTATTTATATTTATTTATTTCATTCCAGAGCAGCAATCCAGTTGGTTCAGTGCCAGGTGTGAAATGTCTCCAAAAAGAGCAAAACCAAATCCCCAAAAATATTTATGAAAAAATAAATAATTTGGAATCTCCTCAGAGCAAAAAAAACCAAAAAAATCTGGCTTCGCCTGGTCTATTAGTCACTGAAGACAGCGCTGCCCATGAAAAACACAGACTGGTTTTAAAAGCTGTTACTGGAATAATCTCTGTACCAGGATGCTGGAGGAGGGGATAGTTTGCTGGGCATGACAAACATCACTGATATTTGTTGTCCCTTTTATATTAATTTCCCCACTTTTTGTACTGATTCTCCACTCTTGCTACTGCATCTGACAACTCCTTGACTTGTCTCATTTCTTGTTTGTATCTTGGCTTTTTTTGTCAGCACCTCCCCCAGCATATTCTCCAGATCACACAAAGTATTGCAGCAAAATGCGAGACAACCTCTCCTTTCACAACACAGAGAAACTGATGCAATAGCCATACCTTCTGCTTTTCTCAGTCTCCCTCCAAATTGGCACATTGGCAGCAACCTGGATGTCATATCAGACATTAAGACTTGGACATGTTTTCAAATCACATAGTCTCACTGTTCTCTTTTCTCTGGCTGGGCAACACAGACTTCAAATTTCAAGTAAAGGTTTTTTTGTCTGGAGAGAGAAATGGAAAGGTAGAAAACATATTTATTTGGTATTTCTTGTGTTTCGAGGTCAGAACAAACTGAAATGGACAGCAGAGCTGTTACACATTTGTTCCACCCTGGTGCATCCTGTGTCACAGCCCTTACCATAAAATGTCAAAGCAAAGGGAGAAAGGGTTGAATTGTGTTGCTTTGGACACAGCACTTGCAGCCCAGAGCAGCTGAACAGGCATTACGTGGTCTTACAGTCTTTGTCAGGATAAGGAATAAAAAATTCTCCCTGGGTTCAATGCTCTATCCTTCAAAGGACAAATACAGAATCAGCACACCCAGCAGCACCTTTACACTGACAGCTGGCTTTGTTATTTCAGACTGTTCATTGAGGGAAGAGCACACAGTTTAGACTTGAATGAATATTGGCAACAAGTCCAGCTAAACAGAAACAGATACGCTACACTCTCTGGCTGCTTGATCACTTATACATTTTCAGTTGCTTGATACACAATATATTCAAGAATACTCAAGATGAACTGCTGTTGTTCAAACTCAGAAACAAAGTTGGATTTTGTTTTTTCTAATCTTTCCAGAGGCCAGAGATCAGAATAGTCAGACTCTAGCTGACATGCAGAGGAGCATCTCTGCACAACCTGGAGAATCTGGGAGCAGGTGGACCAAAAAACAAAGCACTCCTGTCTTCTAAAACCTGGGACCTGAAGCCTGAAAAGCTCACCAGAGGTAGATATGAAGTGGATAATTAACATTGCTTGGTCTGATGAACTTCTTTTGTCTCATTCAGATAGCGCCAGAATTTGGTTAACAACATTAAAGGTGCATTGCCCAAGTTTAAATGTAAAATAATATTCTTTTCTTTACTCCACATGCTCTTACAATAGCCTGATGTGTAGAATGAGCTGATCTTTCTTCATTGCGGTGGTCTCTTAATACTGTTTCTGAATGCTCAATGTGAGATATTAAGGTAGGCCTACGAAGCCTCAAGGGGGCGCTTGTGGGGGAGACGAGCTGCGCGTACTCCTTCGTCTGGCTGCACCTGCACCTGCACTGGTGTTGGGCACCGCAGGTCCGCGCATGTTGAGACAACACTGACTGCTGCTAAAAGATGGAGAGCAGGTGCCTCTCAAACCCCAACTCACACTCCAGTAAGACAAAGAAGAAAAGTTTTGTCTTGTGAGACAAAGAGAACCAAACTGGAGTCTGACTTCCCCACGGCAGGGGGGCGTTCTTTGGCACTATACTGGCGGCACCGGAATAAGATGGGAGTAAACAACTGAGCAGCTTTTTTCTTTCTTTTTTTTTAATTGGAGGGTGCTCCGATCTCATCTGGGCATAAAACAGGACCCACCGTTGGTCTTCTTCTCGCTAACAAGGTAAATGTGATGTATGACGGAAATAAGGATGTACTGTATAATATTGCAATGCTAAGTTTTTCGCATGGAAATGTGACAATATGACAGCCATATGACCGTTCCCGGGGAAGATATACACTCTTGTGAACTTGTTAAATTAAGCTGATACGGTAATTTTATAAGGTAATCGTGGTCTCAGCCTGTGAAGTTAGTTATTTGAACTGCAAGTTAGCGTTGGCCTGTTGTTACCGTTAGCATACAGTCCGTCAGTTTACTCAACGATCAAACCTTAGACAACTTGCAGATTTATAACTAAGTAGACATCGTGTCTCTAACTCTGGGCTCAGACTGAATATAATGTGGGTTAAATGATAGAGACCAACGCAGTCGAAGCAGCTCATGCGTGTGCACGACATTAGCGCCACTTCCACTTGTCGCCAGAGGGGGCGAACTTCTGGAAAAAACCTGGAACCTGCGCTGTACTCCTTTAAAGCCTTGAACTAACTCACCACAAAGGCTACAGGCTGCTGGAGGTGATAGTATGGCTGCTTTTTTCTGATCTCACTGTGACATCCTTAGTTTCAACTAAGACTAATTTATCTAATTTACCTCAGTTTTATGTCAGTCATTTTATGAACACTGTCCTCTTCTGGCTGCTTTTAGCAGGTAATGCTCCCTTGCTAGCTCCACAAGCTCAGATTATCTTACAGAGGTTTCTAGAACATAAAAAATCAACCCTTTTTGTGGTCTCCACAGTTATCAGATCCAGATCTAATTGTGGTGTAATGGACTGCTTGCATTATTAAGATGTTGGTCATGAGTCTGTAGAAGCTGTGTGATCATATAATGTGGAGTTAACATCTTTGTAGTGTTTCCAGCACTTCAATACATCTATGTCACATAATTTTAAGGTATTTCTGAAGAGCTGAACCTGATGCTTGAGAGGGGAAGCTAATAAAGTTATTGTTGAGTGTGCTATCTTCAAAAGATATGGAGCAAGAACACTTTAATTTTGATTCCAGACACCGATGCCTCAGTAAACACAGACATACTTTATACTGCAACAACATCACCTAGTATCTTAAACACTGGCATGAACGTTCTCAGTACCTTTGTATACGAGGCTGTTGTCTGGATCAGGATCAGTTTCTGATGGAGGTGGTTGGGTGATGACCTCTCGGCTCCCCTTGTGTCTTTCTGCATCAGTTTTATGACAACAAGAACGCTGGGTTAAAACACTTTAAAAGAAAATGCTGTATATACTGCATATTTCAGTTTCTTGGCTTGTCACCTAAGTTCAGATTAAAATGATGAGGAGGAAAATTTTACAATAAGACTGCAAGGCTTGTGACATAACTACTTTTATTTACTTCATAAATGTATTCTGCTTTTTATATAATTTCCATGTTTAAGTACTTTATTTTCAACAACAACAAAAAAATTTAAAAGTAGTGTTTTTTCATATTGCATGGATAAAAAAAGAAAAATAAGAGAGACAAATAAATATCTATCCCAAATAGGGGTCCCAACAGTTTGAGTATTGGCCAATTTATGGTTAAAGAAAGGAAGGTCAGTGTGTTAACATATTGGTGTTGTATTCTGCAAATAAAAATATAGTGGTTACAAGCATTCACTAAAAGATCCAAATAGCTCAATCTTGGTTTATACAGTACAAACACTTTTATTAGGCAGAGCTTTAGAGACAGACTGAAATCATACCACTAGAGGGCGCCATTGCTTCACAGTGTCAATGGAGTTTAATTAAAAGAAAATGTGGCCCGGTATAAAAGTGGGTATTTCTTTATTTGATTGATCTATTTATTTCATTAACTAATTTATTTTATTTTTTAATCAGGATTTCTATAATTTAAATTCATTTATCTAATTATTTAGCTTGTAGGAGTAAAAACCTTTAAAAACTGCCTTAATATATTAGTATCCCAAAGGCGCTTGAACTCCTGAAACTATAAAAACAGTTGAAACTATATGAATGACATAGTACAACAGACTTACATAAAATCAGATTTATCTCACCGTAAATAAACATATCTTTAAAATACAATTAAAATCGGGTGTTAGGGTGCATATTGTAAAATGTTCAAAGTATGGATGTTTCATGCATTGCAGTTATGCACTGCACTCATTATTTTATTTAGAAGAAAATGTGTGTGTTTGTGTGTGTGTGTATTTTTAATGTACTAAATGAGCATGGTTTGGGGGGTTAACCACTTATGATCGCCGTATGTTCTGTTTGTTAATCACTTTTAACAGTTGCGTGTCCTGCTTTCAGCCACAAGATGACAGCATAGCCACAGCTAAAGGTGCTGAAGTCAGTAGAATCACAGCCTCATTTTGTCTCTATTCCTCTCTCACTCTTGAAGTTGTTCTCACCTGATGAAGTGTCAGTGCTGTGCCCCTGCTTTGGTTTAATGACACAGAGCAAGCTGAGGAGAAAGAAGCGCTGAATTCCCAGCATTGTCCCAAAAAGCACAGCTTGCCTTCAGAAAAACCCTCGTAAATCTGGAAAGGAAACAACGGAAACTGTTATTAATCTTGTTTCCAGTGTTTCATGTGCCATTCCACACACAACACTGAAATCACTGAAGTGTTACTTGATTACTGATCATAATTTCTACTGTGGGACACTTGATGTTTAATGGTTTCAGGATTTTTCTATAACAATTATAACAATCATGATAATAAAGAGCATTAAGTACAGTGAGTGTATATTTATGTACCATCCAATTATATATCTATAGGCATTTTTTCCATTTAAACTCCACAAGAGAAGACACAGAGAGGCAGACAGATGGACTTTCCTCTGAAATCTATCCAGCACTCAGCCAAACCCTGGGTCTGCCTTTTCCAATATGACTCCAGCAGCAGGAAATTCAGATCACTGTGTTGCTTTTCCTTTCATGCACCAGCAGCTTAGTGTGCTTCAACATTTTTAAACTTTCCATGTGTTTATTTAAATGCTTCATGCCAAACTGTCTCCAGCAATTCTTCAGCTTTTAGTGCTCTGCAAAAACATGATGGGATCATACACAACGCAAGTTTCAGTGCACAAACATGCCTGCATTTACCTGCAACATCTTCCATCCCCTGAACAAACTGACTCCACAACTTGTACACACACACACACAAACACAACATGAAATACAACCTTGCTCTCAAGTGGTTATGGTGATGAGACACAATGACAGTGCCAGGGAAGAAAAAAAGAGGAAGTCAGTTCTACTGATCAGCCATCTGTGGTACAAACAGCTTTGCAGCTCATCCGAGCTGTCTGATGGACAGCCAGATTTCTTGGCATCATGTGGCCAACTGACTACATGCAACACTTTAATTGTTCATAAAAATTCGCAGCAACAGCCAACTCTGTGAAATTGCCCAAAACTTGAGCAGAAAAGAGAGAAGTTATCATGTTCTACACAGAGTGATAAAAATAGAAGTTATGCTCTTATTTTGCATGCAGTGGGACGAGTTGTTCTGTACTTGTTTGGTTTAGTTTCTGTCATTTTAAAAATTATAATTTGGAGTAATATTCAGATACATACAAGTCAGCAGATATTAATAATACTGAATGCCGAGGCAGGCTGCTTGGAGCAGTTATTGTGTTATGTATTTGTTGGGGGTTCTGAAGTAACAGAGTAAATGAGGATTTGTTTGTAATCCAGTTTGAATGTCAAAACAGGAACAGATGACGGTCTAAATGTATACATAGCAGTGATACTGAGCAGTCAGTATAATGAATCAAACAAATGAGTTTTATTCCCTAACCTTTCATCTGGCTGCAGAATTAGATTAACATGTATCAATGTTAATCTAAATGTTAAATGTATCAATTACAATGTTTGATTTTTATGATTTTATATAATTATATGTTAACTTTTCAATTTTTATTGTGCTCTTTGTCCAGCACTTTGGGCGACTTTGGTTGTTGTAAATGTGCTGTATAAATAAATTTGAACTTGAACTTGAACTAAATATGTTTGTTTTTGTTTTCTTTTTTTTAGAGGGGAGGTAGTGATGTCATCCTTTTATAGACAATACCAACCCATGAAATTTTAATTTAGTTTGGGACAAGTTTAATCCATTGATCCATTTATTTAAGGGAATTCCTCATTTTCCTCTTGTATCTCAATAAAGTTGCTGTAGGCGTATAAATAAATCTAAAAACAAAGCAGATATTTGGGTCATATGCAAGATCGGTCTCAACTGGAGCTCCTTAAACAGTGTATCCCTTTACTGTCAGGTTGATATTAGCTGAGTACTTTTCAATTCTTTAACCAGTTAAATAAAATGACTGAAATTCACCAGTACTGTACTTTTCTCGCTTATTAAAAGGCTAAAATGAGATTCTGGAAAATTAGAAAATTGAGTTTGAAAGGCACCCTACTGAACTGATGAGGATGTGATCATCAGACACAATAAAAAGCATGCACAAAATACTTTCTACTGTTGATAAAGTAGGTACTTTCCCAGACATTTACAAATTCTTGTTCATTATGCAAAAGAGGAATTTACCCATCATAAACTCAGGTTCATGTTAAACATTTTCTCAATTACTGCATGCCTACTTCCAAGCTACAGCCTTTTGAACTCTTGATATCAAAATTTCAATTTTTATTAAAAAAAATCCAGCGCCTAAGGGGTAGCGCCCAGCGCCCGATCTATGTAATCCAATACAAGGACCATGCCTCTAACTTAAGGACCTACAAAGTGTCAACTACACCAAGACATGACCAAGGTACTCAAGACTGTAAGCCTACAATTGTGGGTTCCCTTTACAGTAAATGTGATGTTTCTTTATTTATTTGTTCCCTTCCTAGTTTGCCTGAAGTGTTTTGTTATTAGTATTACCCTGTATTCTTACTAATAGTATGACATACAGTAAGGTGTCAGAAAATTCAACCATTTATTTACAGTCCTCAAAATTATTCATACCCTCCAATTAAAGAAAAGGTTAAATTCACGATAGTAATTCAAATAACAAGAAACTGAAGAAACTAATAATAAATTTAAAAAAATGACCAAATTATAATTTAGTGATATAAAATATTGCTTTTAAATTGTGGTTGAAAATAATAATTAAAAAAAACAAACAAACAAAACTGTCCCAGACACCTACAGCAAGAGCACCTTTACAGTGGACCAACACACCTGTCAACAGGTGCAGACGTCTTTTTGAACATTAGAGAAAACACCTGATTGTAGTGATTGCCTCAAAGTGTTGCTCAAATAAATTTTAGCTTTGGAGCCCCATCATGCTTGTTTATTTGTTTCAATTTTTGTTTGTTTGTTTGTTTACAATATTTCTTTCAAAATCAATGCCATGATTTTCATAGAACTTTATCTATTATTAGTTTGTCAATTTCAACTTATTTCACTGACAGCTATTTTTTTCCTTCTTTAATTGGAGGGTATGAATCGTTTTGAGGACGACTGTGTTTATTTATTTACCTGTTCTCAGCTGCATTTACATAGATTTTATTCAAAAGTTAAAATCTGCACGGCTCCATGTTCTCTGTTTTGTTTTTGTTTTTAAGTTTTCTTCTATTCTTTTGTTCTTTTTAATGTTTCTTTTCTTTTGCACCTCGTTGTAATGCTTTTGATGTTTTATGTAAAGCACTTTGAATGGTCCTGTACATGAAATGTGCTTTAAAAATAAACTTGCATTGCCTCGCCTTATTGTGACGGAAAACAATAATTATTTGACTATTGCAATTATCCTAATTGTGCATGCAGTTTACATCCAAACATTTTGCTATGAGTACCATGCCCAAAACAGCCTTACATGGCTACTAGTTTGGCTCACTTCTACATCACGTCTTCTTCCCTCGTGATGGTGTCATTCGTGGGATCCTGCAAGTCACTGCAGGCTTGGCAAATTTGCATGAATAAGTGAAAAATATGCTGCTGGGATTGCTACAAATGTTTCACAAATCTAGTAAATATGCTGATTTTTCAAATGCTGAGATGGAAACAATATATTCCATGGTAATACAATACTGAATATGAATAATATTCAGATTGCAATCTGCTCTCATAAACATATTACTGACACACGATGCAAAGAATATTGCATTTTGCCAAACACTGAATATTAAATGTGGGTGGTAATGATAACATTGCACTGTTTAATTTTGTCTAGTATTTATTTTTGGAGAGGACAGACCAAAGAATGGCATGAAGTGGGTGTAGAGGGATGAAATCATTTCAAATACAATTTAAGAACATGCCAGTGGAAGAAAAATTTATCATTCACTCTGAAATTGCCCAAAAGGATATTATGCAAAGAACTCCAGCAGAAAAATGTTTCTGAAAATGTTATCACACCAGAAAATCTATAGTGCAATCTAAAAATCTAAACAAAGACACGTGAAAAGAAAGAAAACTGTAGGTTTGTGCTGCTGTATGTAAAGATAAGCTGTACAAGTTTTAAGCTTAGAGGATAGAAAACTATTTTACTTTGTGCTTGCCCTGCCTTCCCATTAAACAATAAAATTCAAATGCACTCAGCTTGCAAGAATAGCTTGAGCACTTGCACCCATTACTTGCAAAGTTGACCTAACTGAAAAGCTCAACAGTAAAATATCTCTTAAATCTGTCTATACAGGCTCTGAGCAAACAGAAGGAGTCTGCAGTTCAAATGAGATGGGACTGCTGATGTCCCTTCCCTTCTTCTGTCTGCTGGGGAATAATCACAGCTTACCATCTAACACACTGTCAATAAGACACTGCAGACCAGACAGCTCACATACTGTAGAGAGCACTGAACCGTGAACGGAATCAGCTTTCAGCAACCACCCCACCCTCCCCACCACCACCTCTCCACTTAACACACAAGCAATCTTTTCACCTTCCTAAATTTAATCCCACGTACTCACACTGACAGACATGTGCATTGCTATATGTCACCAAGTGTACTATGTCAACAGTGCGAGGGCGATACAGTGTATATTTATCACTGACTTACAGTAAATATCAAGGGAAAGGAAAGATTTCTCAATGTACCTGTAGCATTTCCAGGAATAAATATTTAATGTATCCAGTTGTTCCATGCTGCTGTTGAGAATGTTATTGTATTGGACTGTATATTGAAGATGCTGGTTTTATTTCATCATTTCATTCTTTATTCAAGGCAAAGCGTGTCTGAATGTGGGTATGTCTCTGTGCACAACTGTGATCATTCATCACCAGAGTCATAGTAAAGGAGCACCAGGGAGCTATGTGAATGCAGGGAGCACAGTCAGGAAGCATGATTCACTGACAATTTTGGAGTCTAAATCAAGACCACAGTGGGAGGTATGTGATGGAAAAGACTCGTGCCATCAAGTGAGACAGGCTCAGATATTTGATGTACACAAAACACACAACCCACCTGCATATATTACTGTCACTCAAGTAAAGTCATACATCACATACTTATACATTACACTAAGCTGTTTTATCTTGGAGAAGGTGAGGAGATCTGAGGAGTTCTTATCAACACCTGGCAGTTTTCGCTGACATATGGACGTGTCTTTTGGGGAAATGGATGGGGAGACGAATATAGGTTTTCATTGCTGCCACTATAATGCATTAAGGGAGCTATCAGAGCAAGACAAAGGATATTAAAAATATGAGAGGAAATGTCAGGAGCTCTGTCAGGGACCAATGTGACGAGGCGTAGTCGCTGACTGTGCACTGTAGAGCTGATAAACTACCACGAGGGATAAAAGATGATCACAAGGATCAGCCACAAAGAGCAGGGTCCAGTGGTGTCACCATATGACTGACCCGAATATGTTAGTACAAAGACCTTAGACAGTTAAACATGCTGTTTGCAGTGTCTGAAAAAGATAGTTGCAGAAATATCTTTCAATAAATATTTTACATGTTTATACAATTTTCATATATATATATATATATATATATATATATATATATACATATATATATTTTAAAGTTATAGTAATTCCACAGGACAAATACTTTCTTTCAGTGAGTATGAGTCATGCCACCACACCATTTCCCTTCCTTTAACTAGGCAAATTTAAATTCCCTAGGAAAGACTCTTTTTTTCTATAATATGTAAATTATTTTAAGAGTTTTAGTCATTGTTACTTGTACATTCAATTTTCAGAACAGTTGGAAAAATTGTTTAAAATTTAAGTCATAGTTTGTTTGATGGTTTGCAATATTCACGGTTGGTATAAAGAAGTCTTCAGTATTTGCATTTTTTCATTATGTATTTATATTAGCAATATAACTGACTGTGCTGTAATCATTTAGAAATGTACATCAACAATGCAAAGCCAGGAACATTTTAATACATAGCATAATGTATTGAGTAAAACTATATTCCATATGTGAAACTTCTAATCAATAAAACTACAAACTGAGAGGGAAATAAAATCTATATTTCACTATGAAAAAAAAAAACTTCAAGCACCGCGGCACGTGGACAGCAACTGTTCTTTTTCAATCAGAATCAATCAGCAAGGAAAACCTTTAATTCCTCCTGCCACCCAAACTATGGGCTCTCAGTAAAATTACTAACCACACCTCACTAATATGAATGAAGGCAACTTTGCAACTCACCCCTCCAGGTTATTTCTCCAGCATCACAGTTCCATTTTCTCTTGAAAAGACAAATATCTGGCTCTGTGTGCTTTAGAGATATCCAAGTACCCAACAATGACAGCAGAAAGAGAAGAAAAAGAAGAATAGGTTGTAGACCTGGAAAAGAAAAAGAAAAGAAAAGGAAAAAAATAGAGTGGGGTGGGGGTCAAAAGAAAGCGCCTATGCCGGAAGAAGAGCCTAAATAATCCATCTGTGATCCAGGAGGCGCTATCAGATGGGATGCATACAAATCACAAACCTTCCTCTGCAGCAAGCGAGGTTCAATATCCTCAGGGTCCTAAAGCTACGCTCAGTCAGCCTAGTCTTACAAACTAAAGATGACACTTCTAACCATTAAAAGCACTGGAAAACTATTTATTTCTCCAAATGAATAGAATTTTTATTTCACATTTTGTCATATTTTGAAAAAAAAAAAAAAAAAGAATCTGTTCCATCTTTCCATAAAGTTTAATATTGCAATGACTGCATTTTAGACAGTGTAAAGGAAAACCAGAATGTCTGTAGAAAATGTAGCTTGCATTTTCATTTGATGTCTGTGTTAAACTGCATAACACCAAAGCATTTCTTCATAAATCAACATTTTTGCACCTAAAGTACTCTGCATGGCTTAAATGCCTATTTTCATTTCTAATTGGACAAAAGTTAAGTGTAAACTATAAAGGTAGAGTATAATATTACATGTGTGTGAGCAATCTCTCCCCTTTTTTCAAGTGAAGCATCACAATGCATGCTACCTGCAGCAATGCTCAGTGAGGTGCAGTGTGTTGTTGCAATATGGGGAAACATTCTTCTATTCTGGTTCCCAATCAGAAAAGTATCCCACAGGGATGAACGTTTACCTGCAGCAAAGCCTCCCTCTTGCTCTCATTATTACAGTTAAACTGAAATGGCTTTCATCCATTTATTATTCTTTTCTATCTTGCTCATTCTCATTCTGGTTCTGTATATGCAGCGGTGCAGTTGGAACCCTACTGTGCATGGACTAGAGGGCAGGAAAACACCCAATTCATCACAGAGATAGTGAAGGCCAACACATTTACACAACAGAAACTATAGGGTCATTCTGGAATAACATGGAAACGTCCCCTTTTCCTTCACATTGCCCTCTCTATATTTATAAATATATTTTTGTGTGTGTACAATAGTTTTCACATCCAATTGACAGGGTTTTCTTTTTTTTCACAATAATTGATTTTTATTTTCTTAATTGTGAACAGTACCCAGGATGACTGAGTGCATCATCTTCTGTGTAATGATGTGTGTAACAAACAGAATTGATCCACAATGTTGCTCTGCAGCAATTTATTCAGTGCTGTCCATATAGCGTGATGAGGTCAGAAGATTGCACAAATAAGGCATGGATGAAGTTAATTTGTCAAGGCCCTTTTGTGTAATGTTCAGTTAAAGAGCACAGGGGTGGGGGGGCTATTCTTTAGTCATGTAAAGGCAAATCACCTCCAGTCTCAGACACTTATTTCTAAATGACAGAAAATCAGAGGCTTTAAGCCAAGCCAGACCTGTGTCAAATACTCTGTTGATTCAAGCACAAATAATAGAGGTTTAGTTGTTTGGCTTTTGGCAATTCTTTCCGAAAAATGATGGGGTAACTGGGGGGGGGGGCATCATAGTGTTTGACCCAAAACAATTTTCTTTTCAGCTGTACGCTTATCATTCGTGCTCTTATCGAGATCCTTTATCGAACTCAGCAGTGCGGTTTTGAATTAACCTCAAGTCAATATCATGGTCATCGATCATGCTGACAGGAGCAGACTCGTGAGTGTGACATTGGAAAGATAATCATCTCAAGAGGAAACGTGGTCTCCTCTCACAAGAATGTTGCTTCACTGATTAGAAGGATGAAGTCACTTGTGGTAAGAACCTGAGTGGAGAGAGACAAAAGACAGGCAGCATGTGACAGCCATTCATCAGAAAATATATTCTGTATTTAATGAGGATTTTGCAAGAAGTAAATGGAAATTACGTTTCAAAAAGACTAAAGGGGTCAGTTTAACAGCCCAATCTGCAGTTTTAACCCAGTCTCGCAGAAAAACATAAAAGTCTTGAAACAGAAATGGATTTTTGTTGGTTACAGCAATTTCTGTATTTGTTTGTTTGTGTGTGAGAGCAAGTATTGTATTTTAGATGGACGTAATTTGTGTTTCCAACATATTTTATGTGTTGATACTCAGCAAATTGCCAAACATTAAAGTGACTGATTTACTGCAAGTAATGAATATACAGTATCTTAATTTTACCATGTAGCTTTATGTGTAATTTTCCAAGCCAAGCAGATTTTAAATGCTCAATAAAAGTGGGACCCAAATGCAGGACTCACAAGAGGCGGGCAGGTAGCGTAAAAATGTTTCAGTAAAACAAAAGTCTCTGCAAAAGCAAGAAATAAAGGAACCAAGCAAAAAGCAGAACCATAACGACTGCCTGACACAGCTCATGTTCCGCAGCATGACGACCACAACCCAGCTAACACAATGGACTGGCAATGAACTAAGGAAAACCTAGAATATAGTATATAGAAAGGGAAAAATTACAAAATGAGTCGTAGGTGTGACTATGAGGAAGCAGGAAGTAAACTCAGATCAACAGAATACCCAAGGTGAAAAACTACTGAGTAAAACAAGAAAGCAGAGGACATAAGGAAGACCAGAAACTAAAGAAGACTACAGAAGAAAAACAAGAACTTAACCAAAAGCCCACAGACAATGACAACACACTGATTAAACAGAGATTAAAACCAGAAGAAACAGTGGAAACATCAGCTGTTTGACATCTGTTGTTTATATTGACAGCCATGTACAGTATAAGGCTGCATCACCGAACCTACCCCACCTTCAAGTTTTAACTTTGTTACATCGGTGATGCAACATTATTTTGTTCATTTAACAAAATACAAAACTCTGCCTCTTTACTGAGTTGTTTTTGAGTCCAATAAAAGAATTATGTCAACAGATTTGTGATGATTTCACATGGTGCACAATGTTGCATGTTTGGCTGACATCTGGTATGCCGATATTTCACATGTCATTTGGCCGATAACCGATACAGAGCTGAAAGTTATGTAATATTCATTCCTTGTTAAAATTAGAAAAATGCTTCTGCTGTAGGTCCAATAGTTGCCAGAGACATAATGTTGCACGATAGGCACGGCCTTATGTTGTTTATGCCCCACGGATTGTGGAATGACTTAGAAATAGAAATGAAATTTTGGAATACACTTCAGAGATTGAATCACTGCAACAAATTTCCTGTAGAATTTACAGTAAATAACAGGCAAAAAAGTTGACAATAAAGTGCTGAAAAATTGTTGTCAGTTACTATAAAAAATATTTGCTGTATATAATTGGATACCGTTTACAGGTTTTTGTTGTATACTGTATGAATACCAGTAATGTATTGCTATTTTATATTAGAAACAACATTTAATTGTATTTTAGTTGACAACATTATCTCGTATAACATTCAAATTACATGTGTTGCCTGGCAACTAAATTTGCCAGTAAATAGTGTTTTCAGAATACAATATTTTATTGCATGTTTTTACAGTTGATCTTTGTTCAGCAAATTAAGCACTGCGTTTGCTTAGAATCTTAATTGTATCAACACCACATTAGATTATCTTCTGCTGTTAAATAAAACAAGAGTCAGTGCTTCAAAAACAAAACCATTTATTAAGAGTCAATACAGTAGATGTATGTGAAACGTATTAAAAGTTTAGGTGACCTCAACACATCTGTATTTTAAACAACCTCAAACAGGCATAAAAATGAGACAGACTGCCCAAGACTATTGCAGCCACTCATTGTACAGTAACATACTACTGTAATGTGTTGTAACACAGTCAAACATGCACAACAGGTAAAAACTTACCGTATTTTGGAACTACTTTTGGAAATCAAATACTGTGTGCCATTGCTCTCTCTTTTGTAAAAGGCTCAAAGCCATTCAAAGTCCATTAATCGTCTGAGAAGTCCAGAAACATGAGGGCTGACCCCGTTGTTCCTCTTCTCGTTTGCCTTCCTGCTTCTTGGATCCACTTGATTGTCTTGGTGCCAGAGGCTGGGTTCATCACAACGAAGCATCTGAAGTCACAAAATCAGAGAAAAGGGCACTTAATGAAATATTTTGTTTACATGAGACACTACAACGCATCAAATTGTGGAGAGAAGATCATCAGTTTTCCAAATATGCAAAACTGCAAAACCAGTATGTGCTTTGATTGCAGATGTGGAAGGCAATTTAGAGAAGAATCATTAAACAACTTCGGACTAATAGTGAGTTTTGACTTGCAGCGTGAGAGTGGAGGCTCCTCTCCTTCCACACTGCTGCTAAAAACCAAACCTGCATGATCAGAGCCTCTGTCTTCGAATCACTCTCATGAAAAAAAAAAAAACTCATGTTATTAGATAGAACTCAATGAAAGAGATTATAAAACTCAAATTAGAATAGCATGTGTTGTCTTGTACGTAGAACCTGTACTTTAAACCTGAAATTGTATTTGGGTTGTTATTAAAGTTTTTTTTACATAAATCTTACTTAGTTCTTTTAATTGATGACAACAAATTTGCTGATTCAATCAATTTGAAATCAATAGAACAGTAGAGCCAACAAAGATTAACTGCTTCCATCTGCAACAAGTGACTGAAATAAGTTTATCAAAGTTAATCTTATCAGTTAGCTCAACTCAACAGTCAGCTCTACTCTCACTTTAGAGACAAAATGTGATAAAACATGCAATTAAATTCCCTCCTTTGTACAACATACATCACATAAATATTCAGTTACTTTAGGATAAAACAAATATTTTAGAACAACTTGAATATTTCAAGTTGACTTCATTAAAGTTGAGTAAGAATTATTCATATTCTTTATTTAAAAGACACTAAATGATTTAAGCACGTCTTTCTCAACATTTTCGAGTTGAACAAACTACATTTGGATAAATTTATTTCAATGGCTTCATACAAAAATGATGAAAAATGGATTTAAGTTGGTTCAATTCTCTTTTTTCAGCATTTACAGCTGCATGATCCAATAAGTCAATTTATAAAACACACTTAAAATGACTGCTATTGACCAAAGTAATATGCATTAAAAGAAAGACTTACCTAAGGCATCCAAAAAAACACATTTATATTAAAAAAAAGAAAGTAGATACAGTTACATAAATAAAAGAAGTCAAATGCAAATGAGATTTTAAAAAATTTAGAAATGTCATAAGATTATTTAGAGAATTAAAACAAGTGATCAGAACAATTGTTAGTGACCCAACAGAAACAACAAACAAATTGGTAATAATATGGGGAAATTATATTGTTATTATAATAATTATCAATCATTAAATGATTATTGTATATAATTGACAGGAGGAGGCTGTACAAGCTGGTGAGGAGGGCCAGCTCTGGCAGTGTTGTCAATGGACTCGGTGGAGGTGGTGAGTGGCAGGTGGATGTTGACTAAAAGCAGACATCCATCGTGACAAACACCACTCATCTGAGACTGTGGGAGGGACATGCAGTAACTTCAGTCAGAGGTTTATTCAGCCCCAATGCAAAAAGAAGTGCTTCCACCACCCCTTCATTCCCACAGCAATCAGACACTTTAATGAGAACAATAATCACTCACCTTGATGACTATATATTGTGTTATCATCAGTGTTATGTGATTCAATTTGATCAAATTTAATTGGAAAAAACTGAACATAAATTTGCATGTACTTGTGCTTTGGCAATATGTTAAAACTGTCATAAAGCTTATTTGAATTTCAATACATACAGTACATGAACAAATACATCTTATCTTATCTTATCTTAACATGACACAATTTACATCTGTACACATGCAGGCAAATGAAAGGAAATCTTAAACATGAAAAGCATACTTGGTCCATTTTTATTGATATTGTGTTTGAACACCAACTTTATTAACAATAGCTGGTAATTGACATTCTTTTAAAATAAGAATATTGTTGAGAAAAAGGGAAATTTGGCTTGGATTTGGGTGAAGAAACCTGATTACACTTGGAATTAACCTCTTCAGCCATTCACATAATCAAAATTAAATGTATCTTTGGCTCCTTGCTCTCATCAAGTATCAACTACTGTGTGCATTGATGAGAAAACAAATTCTCAGGAAAAATTGCTCTCTCACACACAATGTCAAATATAATTTGTCTATGACTTACTCACAAATCTAAAGAGAGTAAAATTACCTGAGGTTATATTAGCATACATTTATATGGTAATTCTTGAGTTCTTTTTGCCTTCCACTGTTTGGTTTAGGCTGACTGACACTTAAGCATCTTCACAGTCTGGAAGCCAAACAAAGCTATTTTTATGGATAGACCATTATACAAGACTTGCACAGGGAATCTGTAAGAATGCAATCCAGGTGTCACTGCCCCTTGGTAATCTCTCTCATCTTCAGGAATTCATTTTCTCAGCAGCTTCACTTGAAAATGACATTCTGACACCATTTACATGGAAATCACTTTGCCTCCTCATCTGCAATAGCGGTCTGTGTGCAGACAGGACCCCTCTGAGGGCAGGACTATTAATTAACATAAACAGAGATGAAAGACAGAAAGAAAGAAAGAGAGGAAGAAAGAGAAAAAAAAAGAAAATGAGAAACAAGAGGTGGGTCGGTACTATAGGTTAAAGTCAAGGGCAGAGCTTTGGGTATTATGGGATAAAGCAGCAATAGAGACACCGAATGAAAGCGTAATGTGGGAAATACTTTTTTCTTCACTTAAATGCATGCACTCTCCCTTTCTCTAACTCACACGCTTGCTACTTTTGAAACACACTTGGCGCACACACACACACGCACAAAAGAAAAGAGATGTAAGGATTTTCTCTCACGGAGGAAGAGAAATCCTCAGGCTAAGTGCACAGCTGATGAGGAGTTAAAAGGGAATGGGTATGATGTATAATGTATGGTTGCAGGATTTTCTTGGGTCACAAGGAGAAATATATGAATACAGCTCAAACACTTTCTTGTTAAGATCAATCATTGCTTTGTGGTGGTCCTCACAAACCTAAAGAATACTGTAATGTGAAAGTGTATGTGAACCTTCACAAATACTTGCAGTGGAACGAAATGGAATACAAGCAGTTTTATTTCAGTGTAATTACCCAGGGGGCAAAACCCCAGGTTTTTTTTCAACGGATATGGAGCATTGCAAAAGGTTTGACACCAGAAATGATATCTAGGACCTTCAAGGATGGGTGGACAACCTGGTCAAGCTGCTGGATAGGGGCCAAAAACCCTTTGGGGGGCATTTTGATGGCAAAATTCTGTAAATCCAAATATTTAGCTACTACAATGGAATGAGCAGTCATACAACTACAAGTTTTGGCAGAGAGTATCTTGACACATGGGGGAGGCAGGGAAAAATGATTCTGAGCCTTGCTGCATGTCTATTTTATGTTATCACCCCCCAACATCCCTGATCACGTCAGTATAACATGTAGTAGATAAATCACAAAAGGTGGGTCTTGAAGAAAATAATCAATTGTCTTTATGCGTCAACAGATGCCAAAACACCACAAACTAATCTGCAGTGTCACTTAAGACCTTAGATACGCTTGCTTTTTCACCAAAAATAACAACAAAGTAGATACACAGCAAACTATATCAAAGGTATGCCAGTGAGTATGACACTTAATGTTACAGTAATCAATTCCAATATGACAACCTTAAACTATAGTGCTATAATAAATATCAAATATTTGTTAATTGTAAATGTATTTATCAGAATTTCTGCTTGAAATGATGTCTATTTGTGGTTAATTTTCTGGAAAAAGTGGAAGGAAAGCTTTTAAATAAAGTTAATTTGACTGGATTAACACTGCCTCCACCTGGCACTGCTGTAGCACTACTTGATGAAAAGCTTGTGAAGCTCCACCAGATCCCCAACTTTGTACACCTTTTGTTGTGATGTGCTTTTGAAAATGGTACTTTTTATATCAGTTTTTATGACATAATACATTTACAGTAAATCGGAATGAAAATCCACAAACAACAGATCACTTCATTACATCTACATGCAACACCTATAATTTTAAATGATTTCACTTTTTCGTTTTACAAACTTAATCCGATAACTAAACCTTACATCGAGCAGACTGAAGCATTTGCATGCTTTACATTTTTTTGTGGATGTATTTCTAGATAATATATTTTGTTGGACAAAACTCGAACACAAATAACCAAAGTGTGCATATAAACCTTTAAAAAAGATATTTAACAATATACTCATATTACCCTATGTGTTCTGGCATCTGAACATATAAACTTGAAACAAAAAGTAAGGAAATTTGTGTTTGGATAAGTAGTTCATCCCTTTAATCATCACAACTGGTGTTTTATTTTACGCTGTTGGAAAGTCTGTCACCTTTACAATAAGGTTTAATGTTTAAAGATCGTGAGTCTCTGGAATGAGAAACACAATGAATGTGTGGGTAGGCAAGGCGAGGAAATGTTATTCAAAATACACATTTCCTACAAAAAAGAAGCTCAATGTGCAAACATAAATACAAATAACTATTTAACATTGAAAGAAAAAGGAAGACAGCAATAAAAACAAATATTTGAAAAATAAAATCAGATGGTAGAAAAATCTAAATAAATAGTAATTTAATTCAGTTGCCATAAGCACAGCCAAACAAAATAGGTTTTAGCCGATTATCTTAAACATTGCCATTGGACTACATGGCGGAACTCGCTGAAAGGAATAAGAAAAGAAAAACCCAACAACTTATATTGCTTAGTCTAAGTGACAGTGTAATTCATTTTACACTGTCAGGGACCTCTGTAGAGTGGTGTGGAAGATCTATCCAACAGCTTGGCACTTCATACTAGTCACCAGTCTGATTACATTTTGCTGTAGAATCCTGTTTCTCAACCATAAGCAGTTGAACTTCAGCGAGGGTGGATATGTTGATTAATCTACCATGAACAGCAATCCAAGCTGATCCCGCAAGCGTTCAGTTGGATTGAGGAGGTAGGTTACTGTACAGTAGGGGAGAGCATTGTCATCACTGAAGAGCACTGCCCACTTGTTTAGCTTATGGATATACCTATAAAAGTGACAAGTAAAACTTTCCAACAATGTATAATACAACAACAGTTGAAGGGGAAGAATAGTCAGTTACACATTTCCTTACTTTTTTGTTATGTTCTCATGGGTGCTGGCATTGAAACATTTACTCAGGGCAAAGTGTATTAATACATATTAAGTAAACTATGTAAACAAAATTAAAATGAAAAATACTTTATTAATCCCAGAACGAAATAGCAAAACAGCCTAAAAACCTGAAGCGTCTTAAAAAAGGAAAAATATTCCCAAGCACCTAAGTGAAATTGTATGAGAAAGCCATTGTTTGTCATAATCTGTGATCAAAATGGCGACACAAAGAACCAGTAATCCATTTGCACGGCACCTGGTGGTATTAAAAGTCATGACAGAAAAAGTTAACCGAATTTGGTGACATTTTTCAAGCAAAAGCTGCTTACAGCGTCTGCTTACAGACAGATCAGTCTGAGCCGGATCACCGGCTGAGCCAGATGCGCCATGTGTAGTTGATAGGAAGAACGACGTGACGCAATTACGTACAGTGGGACGTCTCGGAGAGAATAAACAAAAAAGGAAGGAAGCCTTTGGCAACACAATCGCGGCAAAATCGGTTCAAAATTTTAGCTTGCAAGCTATAGTTAGCCACTACATGCACCTGTGTATTGCTTAGATACTTACATTTAGGCGTTTGCAATCATGGAAGACTCATTATTGTTTCGTATGAGTGCCTTTTCCGAGCAAGGAGGGAGAAAATACATGGAGGATGTTATCGAGATAAGAATCGAGTACGAGCCGACGGCGTCGGCGGACGAAGATTACCAAAAGTCGCAGAGATATGGAGGACAGGCAAACGCGGAGAGTGAACCAAATGAACAGACTGTAAATGAGACACATGGGCATAACCAGTCCGGTCCTGCTACCGCTGTGTGGGTAGAGAGTTTATCAGATGACAAGGGCAGCATCAGCGTATCAAACGAAACAGATGGAGAGCATGTAGTTGATACTCGAAAATCTGTGGCGTTTTTCGCTGTTTTTGATGGTCATGGTGGGCGAGAAGCTGCACATTTTGCCAGTGAGCATCTGTGGGATTTATTGAAAAGACAGCGTGGATTTTGGTCAAAGGATCACGGGGAAGTGTGTGCTGCTCTACGGAAAGGCTTCATCGCTTGTCACCATGCAATGTGGAAAGAGCTACGTAAGTAATCGAAATAAGCATTTTCTTCCTTCTCCCTCATGTGAATAACTGTCGGTATTTATCCGCATCCACTGCCTCGCGAGTCTCGGCAGCGTCATGATGTAAGCCGTGTCACATGTGGCAGCATCTTGCTCAGCTGATGTTGTGATGGATGCTCCCGTCTGTCGACTGACACTCCCCGTTTCAGGTTGAGGCATTGGGATGACTTCATATTTGTTCAGCTAACCCTTAATGTTTTTATTATTGTGTTAGAAAGGATTGCGCATTAAATCAAACAATACCACGGACGCAAAGGTACAGAAAACACCGCGTGCATCAATAAACGGGGATTTGGACAGTCTGCTGTTTTGTTGTTGTTGGTGTTTGTTTTTGTGTGTGTTTTTACTTTGTGAAAGTCTGATACTGTTAAAGCACCCTGAAAGAGACAGCTTAAGTTGTAGGAAGTATTTGTATAAGAGTTAACATGGTAACCTACTGTAATTGCTATCCCCTCTCTTAAATAGCATCCTGTAAAATTTGCCTCATTTCCGCAGATGAACCCACCATATTTTTTTCTTTTTTGTTTGTTTTGTCTGAAATATGCATTTTAACAAGCAAATAAATATTTTTGTCCAACTTTCACAGGCAAAGGTGCAGACGGAAAAAAAATGTCATATGTAAATGAAATCTTGTGTAAGAAAATGGGTTTAGATCTTTGGAAATAGCTGATGATTACAACTAATGTAGTCATTTAATGCAGCAAATGCAGGGAACTTTAAACAAACAGCCTGTGGTATTTTTTCATCAACATTTGTGTACTTAGGTTCATCCTGAATTTAAATGGCTTTAATCACCAGGCTCATATACTTTGTTGAGTGCAAGAAAACTTGCTTTTCTAATGAAATCACACATTTGGTGACGCTGTTTGAATGCTGTATTTTGATCAAAATCAGTATGTGCTGCATTCACTTGCACTTGGACATCAGAGAATTATCCCGATTTCCCAGGTCACACCTTTCAGTTTACACTGGACATTTGTTAGAATGACATTGCTTATAGTTGGATAAAAAACCTTGATAACTTATCTGTAACAGTGTTAACTATTTCTGTTTTCTTTACTCTTTTCTTTCGTAGCGGAGTGGCCAAAGACCATCACTGGCCTGCCCAGTACATCAGGCACCACAGCCAGTGTTGTTGTGATCCGTGGAGTTCACATGTACGTCGCTCATGTCGGGGATTCGGCAGTTGTGGTTGGAGTTAAAGAAAATGACTCTGATATCGCGCTCCAGGCGCTTGAAATAACACAAGACCATAAACCTGAACTTCCTAAAGAAAGAGAAAGGATTGAACGACTGGGGGGCAGGTGAGTAGCGAGCTTTGTCGATTAGCCTCAGATTACGTAGCAGAATTTTTTGCACTTTGTCTTTGTGCTATTGCTGAATATTCAGCAATGATTTAAAAATATTGTACTGACTTTAGTCTTGTTTTCTTGGTGTTCTTGTGTAGTGTTATGAAGAAATCTGGGGTGAATCGTGTGGTGTGGAAAAGACCCAGGCTGACACATAATGGCCCTGTGAGGAGGAGTACGGTTATAGACCAGATCCCATTCTTGGCTGTAGCCCGATCCCTCGGTAAAGACCCAGCCATCTTTTTCTTCCTTCCATCCATGACATTTGACTCAATCTAAATAAACTGATGGTACTTTTTATTACCTGTGGACAGGTGATCTATGGAGCTATGATTTCTACAGTGGAGAGTTTGTGGTTTCTCCAGAACCTGATACTACCGTGATGACCCTCGATCCTAAACGGCATCGCTACATCATTCTTGGCAGTGATGGACTATGGAACATGATGCCTCCCAAGAATGCTGTTAATATGTGTTATAGCCATGATAAAATGGTGGTATGTAATGGTGTAGTTAATGCATGACGTATTTACATCATAGTTATTTCCCCTTATATGTCCTCGAATATGTCCCCTTGTTTTTCTCATGGGTGAGCTTTTTATGGCTGGCAGTATCAACTAAAATGCTTCTCTCTCCTTTTTGTTTGGGATTTCTCAAGGGACCAAAGGGAATGTCTTGCGCCCGGCGGCTGGGATGCACAGCACTACTGTTTTGGAAAGAGCGCATGCTCCGTGCAGACAACACCACAGTCATCGTCCTGGCGCTGCAGGAGCGTGGAGGGCCACCCATTCCTATGCACCGAGATGAGATTGTTGTTGACATGGCAACTGGAATTGACCAAATTCCATACCCTGGAACTCCTTATAACACATGCGAGGTCCAAAAGGTCAGAGCCATAGCTTTGTTGCAGTTTGCTTTCATAATTGCTTTGTTTTGGCAAACCATGAGGAAAAATCTGATTTTCTAGATTCAGAGTTGCTGCTCTGAAACTGGGAAAAAAGTCTACCGCATATTTCTGTGCTTGTTTGTTTTTTGTTTTTCACTCTTCTGTGTATATGTTTGTCCATTTTTATTGTTATGTTTATATTTCACCAGTAGTCAGCTGTTTGATCAAAGGTCACAGCAGCCATTACAGTCAGGGAACCATTGTATCACCAAATCACTGTTTGTTTTCGGGGTCAACAGGCGGAGCATGAGGATGGCATGTTTTATGAAGAGGATGTGATATATGGAGAAGAACATGAGGAATGGACATGCCTGGAGTGGTAGTGAGGTGACTGCTGAGTAAATACAATGTGTCAAATTGTCATCAAAATGGCCAGCCAATGATTTCTCAGTTAGCCGAAGATCCTGGCCGGTCCTCTTCAATCTGCGATCAAATTTCACCTGTTTAAATAGAACAATTGCAAAACATCTTTACACCCTTTTAGTCTGATCTGCTTGGAAACTAGAATTGATGCTTTACTTCCATGATAGCACTATTGCACATGTCTTTCCCTGACTGTGTTGCCTAATAATTGTCAACCTAGTATCAAAGTAAATTAATTAGTTCTAAAAATATCCTCATTTTCGATGCTAAAATAACATGAGTATCAGTAGATTAGACAATCAGCTTATTTACATCTAACTGGAAAGAAAAAAAAATATTGCATTAGTCTGACCAAAATCAAGTTTTTTAAATGCCAAGTTACTCCAGCCAAAATCATAGCAATCAAATCAAAATCAAAGCTCTTATGACTGGAATAACTCACCCAGATATTATGGGTAAATATTAAAATGTTACCGGCATTATACAGTATTTGCTCCACCTGATTCAAATGGACGTAGGCGCCACACCCACGCTTCATAGTTCCATATTTTTGAACGCTTTGTAAAAAGATTAAAGCATAACTAAGGGCCCATTTCTGGTCGGCGCAAGAAGCGGATACGCAGACGTGCAGACAGTTTCGTCTGTCTCCTGCATTGGTTACTTGCATAATTTGGTGCATTTTCGGAGGTGTCTTTGGTCCGTCACTCAACGAAAAACGCTAAAAAGCAAAAAGACTCCAGCTTAATGAGGGAGGACCTTCTTACATCGGACATGAGCAAAGCCCTATAGTTGGAATTTCGAAGATTGAGCATGCATACGGAAAGTTATGAGATGGAAATATAAAGATTTTTTTTTTCTCTCTTAACCAGCCGTGTTACAGGCACTGTTAAAAAAAAAAAAAACATTTGCAGATCATAGCCTATACGTATTTTACAAGCAGAATATTTCATTAAAAGTACAAAAAAAATCTGTCATGTTATAAAATATGTAATGTTACAATGTGGACACCTGCAGCTTGTATATGTACAAATTTAATTTTCTAGTGGGTGCGGCCTGTATTCAAGTGCGCTCAGTCGTCCGGAAAGTACGGTGTTTTCATACGGAAGGGAGCGTAAATAGGCCTTAATACAGCAAAATTCACACATTCCTCTGTTGTTGTTTTTTTATGTAGATGTCAAAACACTTCTGAGCAGCAACTCATTAAAATCCTTTAACTTGAGCATTTCCAGAATGTTATTTTACTCTAAGAAAATCCAAATTTTTATAAGTACAGCATCATCTGACAAAATCATTATTGTGCTAAGAAAATACACAAGTAATCATGTTATAAATCTTTGCCAAACTTTGTTAGATTTTTATTGAAAACAATCGGAATTTATATTGGTTTGTTCTTAAAATTGAGTTTAAAATCATACATTTCCAAAAATATTTAGCTTATATTTAAGAACAAAATCACAGTCGTGTTTTAAAATTTGTTTGGAAGCTACAGCAAATGTTTTGATTTGCAAATTACAGTATTTAAACCCCCTACTGTATGTAACTGAAAATAACAAATATTGTTTATTACTTTTTTATTATTACAAGTTTTTGAATAGATGCTCAGTTTGAATGAGATGAAATTGGAAAAAGTTGGGACAAGATCATAGATGTTCATGTCGAGTTTATAATCTTTAATCAAGAAAATTCTCCCAATTCTTTTTTTATTTTTGGAGTTTTTAATACTTTTAAAAGATTAAATCTCTAATGAAGAAACGGGCACATTACTGACCTGTTGTCAATCGGCCTTATTAATGCAACATATTTACACTTTAAACATTTAAGCCTTAAATTTTCATTGCTGTCAGTATATCTTATATTTACAGTATTTTTTTGTATTTTAGACTAATTGTAGTTTGTTCTATAATGGTTTTTTTAAAATGTGTGTACCTGCCCGGGGACAACGGATGGAAATTAGCAATAGCCAAAGCTTGGTACAAACTCCATGAGAAGCGAGAACTTTGTTCTTGCGACTATGTTCACCCAGTAATTACACATTTACAATAAATTTCATCTGTGACAGGACGGAGTTGCGCACGCAGTGGTGTTCGTGTATTTTAATGCCACATGTGTAGTTAACATTTTCGTAGCCTACTTTCTCACCACCTCGATCAGCTGTTTATTAAAACTATCCGTTCAACGTCGCATCTGCAGAAATGTGGAGGTGACGACTCCCTGCTTCGAGCGTCTGTGTAGTATCCGATCAATCACAATACTTCTCGGAGCTCCCCAAGAAGAAAGTTCTGCTCAGCTGAGGGGTCGAGAACAAACTGCAAGCCGTCCTCAAACACGTCTGCAAGAACAAAATGACGTCATTTTGTTCTTGTGGGCCCGAGAAGAAGAAGAAAGTTCTCGCTTCTCGTGAAGTACGTAGCAGCCTTAACTCTGGTACAAAACATCTTTTCTTTTTAAGACAGTTTTTTTTTTTTTTTTTTTTCAAATAAACTAATAAACTAAACTAATCTAAATTCAATAACAATTTATGGCTTCCCATTACAAACAGGGTTTTCTGGAGAAAAACTAAAAATGCTAACTATAACTTTGGGAGCAGCTGGTTGGGCTACTTGTGGATATCAGTGCAGGTGACTATGAATTTTCTTCCTCACCAGATTCCACACTGATCTGCTTTCCACTACGTAAAAGAATAAAGGGGTGGAAACCAAGAAAGCTACATAGTTTTGCTTTGTTTGAGATTCAGTTGGTTCACTACAACATCCAGTGATGTTGTAATGCAAATTCTCCCTGCAAGAGATCCAGAAATGTTCCCTGTTCTGACATTTCCTTTTTTTCATTTTGTCTGGAATCAAGTTTAAACAGATATTTAAATAAGTTTAATAAATAACTTTAATTAACGCTAATTTTGTTCTATTTTCAGTTGGACCGCAAAGGTTAGAAAATTTGCAAATCAAAGCATTTTCCATTTAAATTTTGCAGAGCTGTTTTAGAAGCTCAGTGACAATCAATAAATACTTGCTAAAAAGCATATCTGTCATCCTTCAGTGATCCACTTAAAAAGGGAAAAGATCAGTCAGAGGCAAACATTGTAGTTGGTAATTTGATTAAATGGATAAAAAATAGATCATTTTGGCACTTCGCCCTTAATTACTCACCTGTAATGATTCTTTCTGCATACAGTATATCCGTGTTGACTCTTTCCTTTTTCTAAAGTCTACATCATCACTTGAGCTTGCAGTGCTCCTAAAATTAGATCCTTAATTCCATGAGAATATCTTAATTCAACCTTGTTTTAACCTTTTTATTCCCATTAGTTTAGTCCTTGTCCATATGTAACCATTTTCATTAGTCTGTCTCATTTTCATGGTGGGATAAAAGTTGTGTTTGAAAACTTTCTTATTACTATTGCTTTGTATTTATGATAATTAAATGTGTATTGTATTAGCATTTTAATTGCACACCTTGAAAATAGTGCATACATAAAGATTAAATGTTTCCTTGATTTATTCTGTTTCAGCCAAGTGATCCACTTGATGCTTCTTCTCCGTTAAAAGAAAGTTCCCGAACTCTGGAGCAGGCATTTGGGCTGTATGAAGCAACATTTTGTGCCACCACACAGCTCTTACCTGATGCTGACTCTGTGAGGACCACACTGCCCCCCTCAGATGGTTCAGTGAATGTTTTTGAAAAGCAAGACCCAACCACCCAGCTGGACTGCGCTGCTTCTGCTGTTCCGTTAAAAAGGTCCCGCCGCTCCTCTCACAGGCCCCCTGAACTGAAAGCTCCTTATGGTCGGCTTGGCCGTCCCCCAAACAAAAGTTTGGCTCAGAAGACACTTTGCAGCAAAACAGAGACTGAACAGCCGCTTCAGTCTCAGGATGAAAACACAGGAACAAGCTCCTCTGAGGAAGAGGGAATTCTACCACAGCGCCACAGCTCTGCCCTGTGTGTATGCTGAATCTCATCTCGCCCCTGACACCAAAATAATTATCTACCAGTGTCAGTTTTGCTTTTGTTTCAGGTGTGTCAGAGGCCCGTTGTAAGATGTATACTTTTTCTACAAAGTTGTGTTTTTTGTAAATATCTGAGAAGAGGAGATTGTAAATGTATTGCAGTTTTGCCCTTTTTTGTCCCCTCTTTAAATTTGCTCAGTCTACTCTATTTTCTTATTTTCAAGTATGTACAGTATATCCAAAAGCATATTTTTAAGCAGATACATCAGTGTAATCTGACACAAGTCTATTTAGTTTTAATTAGGACCTGGGTGAACTTCCACTTTAGATTTTTAATCAAATGAACAAACTGTTTTAGATTCATTTTACTGATGGGTGGTATAACAAACCAGATTTCCTTTGGCATGGTTACATTTTCTCAAATCAGTTGTTTTTAATCTGTGGATTACATAAGCTCCCATACCTTTTTCTGTTGCGGAGTTTATAGCTCTGAGGGTACTTCCTTCAGCTGCATGGACAGCCCTTGTGGCGGTAAATTCTGAAGGCTGAGAGCCTAGCGGTGATATGATTATGCGGGTACCAATTTTGAATCTTTATTGTTTTATGTCTAATTATGATCCATCGAGATGACCACTGCTCTCTCTGAAGTGATGGATCACTTATTAAGAGAAGGGTGTCTGCACCCAAATCAGAAAAAAATAAGCATTATACATCACATTGTGCTATCAATCCATCAACATAGATGTGTGTGATTCCTCTTTTCTCTACTTTTGTACTGTGCCATTCCAAGCGCCTTCATTTAATTGGTCTTCATCGGGTCAATGAAATGAAAGTTTTGATATTCCATAACTGTGGACCTCATTAGAAGTACAATTGCTGACAAAATAGTGGCAGGAATGAATGGTAATAGCTTTATCTGGTGTCAGTGTACTGTTAAGGCTAAAATCAGTTCCTGTTCACGATGCACTACACAACTTTTGCATGTCTTCCTCTGTTGCTGTTTCCTTTGTGTCTTTTACATCCATTACCTGTGCTTTAATCTGCACAGAAAACACTTTATTGTATGTAAGCGCCGTTGTGAAATTGATCAAAGTTCTAATTTGTGTTAATATGGCAGCTCAGTTTCTGCAGTGGCTGTTTTTTTTTTTCTTTACATAAAAATGTTATGATTGCCTTAGCACAATTGAGGCTGAGGTACATTTAATGTATATTTATAAATGGGACCCAAAAAGATGAGAACTAGTTATGTCTAAACAGATGTGACTGAAGCCCAGCCTCTACCATTTAGCATGCACCTTCTTTTGTCGTTCTACCCGTTTTATTGCTGCAAACTGAACCTGCCCCATGTGCTCAATGTTCTTAATTTATTTAGACGTTTTTGTATAGTCCGTCAGTATGCAATAGAAGTTTGTACAGTACATTATTATGCAAAGTATCTGGGTTTTTCAGAAGTCTGGCATGCTCAGATCTACTCTATTTTGTGAATTGTCCCCAGGTAATGGATGTTAATGGGCATGTGGTGTGTTTTAACAGTAACAATACCTTGGTCTGACTTTATATCCACTGCAGCCAATTTTCATGGCTTAGTGTGTAAGTAACATACTTTGAAAAGTGACTGGATATATAATGTCTGTGTTGTAATAAAGTTTGCGTTTTTTAAATCTGTCTACTAATTATCCAGATGTCCAACAGTTACATAAGCTTTTATTTATTATTATTGTTTTACACTTCTTTTTTTTCTTACCAGGAAAACATGTTATTAGAACATTTGTCTACATGATGCCACAATGACAGAGCAGAAATTGTCAGTTTTTTCAATGGCTGTTGTTTAGCATTTGGGTGATATGATGCATACCTGTATCCATGTCTTCATGCATAACAGCCTAAGCTTCAAACCATGAACAACTGTCCCTGGCAGCACACTCGAACAGTCATAAAACAGATGGAGACAGATAGAACTCAAACTTTAAACTCTTGCATAACTTTCCAGACTGCTTGGGGATGGTTGGCCTTTGGGCTCTGGCTTTTCTGCTGCTCCTTCTCCCGTCCCTGTCTCCCCTCCTTGGCATGGGGTAGATGGGTGCCTCCAGGGGGCCAGTGCTGACCCCTTAGCTGCAGATGCTGACCGCCTGGCCGTGGGGGTGGCCGTGCCTCGCTTGTCCTGGTGGGATCCTGGGAGGTGGGGGTACCTAGTGCCGTCTATGGCTCAACTTTCAGAGGGAAATTCACTTCCCTCTGGTCTCCTTTCTCTAGACCTCTCTCCCCCTCCGCTCTACCTTACACACACATAGGATCTTGAGCAGGGCACATGTCAGGGGGGCATTAAAGTGCCTTCGTTTGCCATGACCCAGTACGGCTTACCCCCCAGTTTTAATCACAGTCACTTATACATAAAATACTGACAGCACACAAAAAATGAAGTAAAAAAGAAAAAACATCAGACAGTTTCATTGACAGGACAGATGATCAGAGGAGCTGAGTTTTTACCACCGTCATTAGTACAGGGACAGAAGTACGGGTAAAGTTTGTCAGTGAAGCAGCAGCCAGTAAAGGAGAAGATCAGAGCTGCAGCATCTACATCATAAAAGGAGACCAGACCCTTCTCATAATCTACAAACACCCCCACCTTCTCAGGAGCAGACTGAAGATGGAGACGGACTGAAGGATCAGCTTTTCCTAAGTACTCATTTCCATTTCTCAACCGCACAGTCCAGAAACCATCCTGAGGACTCGGTTTGATGTTTCCCTTCCTGTTGATGGACTCTCTGGCGACTCCTAAATCCCAGTTAGTTTTTCCTTTAACCTGAACCTCAAAGTAAAATCTGCCTGAAGAGAAACTCTGATTTCCTAAAACAATAGGACACATAGAAAATCTCCCAGAATTATCTGGAAGATTCTTTTTCACATCACTATCATGAACTTGTTTTCCATCATCAGACAGGACCAGGTCTGGATGAGCTGTATCAGGATCCAGAGTAACATCCACCGCATACTGCTGGACCTTCTTCAGCTCAGCCTCCATCATCATCTTCCTCATCTGTTTCCTGAGCGCCTCCTCCAGCTGAGACACAGCTCTCACCACGGTCCCCTCATATGATGGAGGACGGACTCTGACCTCTGTCCAGTTCTTGGTGGGTGGAGCAGCTTTCAGGGAGGAGAAGCTTTGTAGGAGGTGGAGGTGGTCTTCAGAGCGTGACAGCTGCTCCACCTCTGAGCTCCTCTTCCTCAGCTCAGAGATTTCCTGTTCCAAAGCTGTTATGAAGTCTTCAGCCTGTTTCTCTGCAGTTTTCTGTTTGTCCTGGATCTCCTTTCTGAGCTCCTCCAGGCCTTTTTGAACAGCCTCCATCAGAGCAGTGAAGATCTGAACAGCTTCTGCAGTCTCTCTGTCTGCAGCATCTTTACTGATCTTCACCGACTCTTTGAGCTCCTGAATCTTCAGTCGTCTCTTCTGGATCATCTTCTGAGTTTCAGCCTCCATTTTCCCCAGCTCTGCCTTCTTTCCCTCATATTCTTCTCTCAGTGGAGCAAACTCATGAGTCTTGTGGTCTAAAACAGAGCAGAGCATGCAGACACATGTCTGGTCGGTTTTACAGAACAGCTCCAGAGGTTTATCGTGCTTCCTACACATCCTGTCCTCCAGGTTCTCCACAGGCTCCATCAGCTGATGTCTTCTCAGACGTGAAGATGTGTGATGAGGCTCCAGGTGAGTCTGACAGTAGGAGGCCAAACACACCAGGCAGGACTTCAGGGCCTTCAATTTGGTTCCAGTGCAGACGTCACAGAGAATGTCTCCTGGTTTGGTAGCATGTTTCTCTGATCTGCTGCTGCTGGCTTTCTGCTGAGCTTCATGTCTGAACTGAGCAACCATCTCTCTGATGAAGGTGTTGACCTTCAGCTGAGGTCTAGAGTGAAAAATCTCTTTACACAAGGGACACTTGTACAGATCGTTAGCATCCCAGTGTTGGCTGATGCAGTTCTTGCAGAAGTTGTGTCCGCATGGTGTACTGACTGGATCAGTGAACACATCCAGACAGATGGAGCACAGAAACTGATCCTCAGATCTCTGGTTGCTGCCAGCAGACATGTCTGACCTCTGAGGAATCAGAAAAACTACATTTAAAAAGACATCTATTCATTATTGTTTAACATTTCACTTCAATGTGATCCTAAAGTTTTTCCATCATCCAGTTTATCTGATGTGTGAAACTTCCAGTTTAATTGAAGCTCTACGTTTGCTGCTTGTTGAAATAGTAAAAATGATCAGCTGTACTCACCAGTATTAGAGTCAGTTGTTGAGAAAAAACAGATGAACTCAGTTTATTTTCCTTCAGACAGAAATACGGAGATGTGCTTCGACTGCAGCTCTAATCTGACTTACTTTCACTTTCATTTCAGGAAACTAAGCAAACTTGTTTTCGAGTGTTGTTCCACCTCTTCCTGGTTTGTTTTTGCAATTCAGTTGCTTCATCACATACTGTTGTACTCAGGTTATTATACTTAGACTTGAACACCTCTTAAAACCACTATTTACAAGTAGAATTATTCTGGATGACTTTGGTTTTCAGTAACAGTTAAAACAAAACTAAGTAACTTTTTTACCTCAATAAATGCTTTTCAGAATCCCTGTTGGGCTAAACAAAGTGTTTATGGAGCGATTCAATGTTTCCCCTGCTCCCCCCGGTGTCTCTGGCCTGTAAGCGGCACTTGGGAGTCTGCCTGAGCAGACCCGACACAGATCTTACGACAACAGAAACCGCTGTACGGCACTCAGATCCCCTCATCCACCGAGCTGCTTCCAGTGCTGGTTCAAACCAGAACCAGACTAAAAACCAGTTCTTTAGCTTCCCACCACCTAAACACCAGTTCCTGACTCTCAAAACAAACTCTTTGCTGGACCAGCGTGAAGATCCGGTAGCTGTGCTGCCTGGGCGCCGGGTGAAGAAGCACCGAGCCTCACAGCAAAATAGGCTCAGTAATCACTTGTCATGTCCTCAAAAAGTAAATAAAAGTTTGTATTCTTACCTGCTACCCACCAACACCAGAGAAAAATATAATCCACGGCATATTTACCTGCAAAAAAACGCAGGTAAAACGTCCAGCTGCAGGAGGCACAGGACTCTGCTTTGAGCAGAGGGAGACGAGCTGCTGCTACCAACGAAGCAAAGTAGCATCATTGAGCTAGTAAAAGTCAAGTCAAAGTCAACTTTATCGTCAAACGTGCCACTTGTTAGACATACAACACAGATGAAATTACAGTCCTCTCAAACCCACGGTGCATATAAATAAAATCTAATAAACTACAGGTTAAAAATATAGGAATCTGCTTGGATAACCTTAGAAATATATTCAGGGATCAGAATAGGGGGGAGACAGAGAAGAGGTCCGTGTGCTGTGGGGGAGTAGGGGGAATACAAACAAGTGAAAGGACACCACTAGGGGGAGCCCCGAGCTGAAGTTACTGAGTTCTACTTTAAGAACCTGGGAGCAAAACACTGGAGAGGGACCCAACTGCAGTCACAGTACGTCGCCATATATTCAATCCACGCCGGAAGTCCCAATCGGAAGTTTCTTTTTCATGTAACTTACTAAAATCTAGCCCTAACCCTGACCCTTCTCCTAACCCTAACCACCCGACTACACTAAATGCATCTGTTTGCAAGCTGCAGATAGGTACTCTTGGCGGTATTTAACTAACTTCCACATGAGACTTCCTGTATGGATTGGATATATGGTGGCATCCTTGTCGGTCATTGTAACTGCAGTTGGGTACTCTTGAAACACTGACACACGAAAAGTAAAGTAATTTATTTTAAAACAATTTGAAGTTAAAAAAAATAGGGGTGTGACAAAATATCGACACACTGAAATATTGTGATATTTTATGTTGCAATATCATTTTATGTTAAAAAAAAACGCAGTATCGATATTATTACTAACAAATGAAATCTCGCGAGATTTTGCAAAAATGATGAAATCTCGCGAGTGGTCATTGTTCTGTCTGCAGCGGTCCAGCATGTCGAAAAGTCCCTGCTTTATACTGACATGTATGTAGTCTGCAGCAGGCTCAGGTTAAACTTTACACTCAGTGGAAAGCTCAATTTAAAATGAGTGTCCAGGTTTTCATAGACTACCCAGTTGTTTGAGATAATGCATTGACTGAAATGTTAATTTTTCATATGCACTAATATCCGTTTTCATATACTCATATAGGCTTACTACTTTGTTTTAGGCTACTGTTTTACTACTTTCACATGAATTCATATATATTTATACTATTCCAGCTCAGATATGGTAACGTGGTTTTCAAAGCATTTTATATTTATTTTATTTGCACATTCAGTTGGGTTTTCCCAAAGTGAGTAATATTTATGTTAAGGGGGATAATTGTAAATGGTTTTATTATAAGATCCAAGTGGCAAAGAAACCTTTCCAAGTTTAATAAATGAGACATGGATGAACTGAGTTGATACTGATTTTCACTCATTTTGTTGTTTCAGTCATTAGATGTGTACAAAGCTACAACTTATATTTTAAGCTGCCATTTCTTGGAAGGGCCTAGAATATTGCAATATACAGTACCATAGTATCACAATATCGAAATATTGTATTGCATCATGACCCACATATCGTGATACATATCCTATAATGAAGTTTTTGCCATCACCCACCCCCATGTTCAATAGTTTTTTCCCCGCTGTATGTATGTATGTATACATACACACACATACGTATATGCATTGCACACACAGACACACAGTAAGAAAAAAAAAATCATAAACATCATAAAACACAAAATAGATTTCTAACTGAGCTATTGACATGGAATTTTACCAGATGTCGGCAACAACCCAAGTAATGCACACATGCACAGAAATCCGAGCAATTATGTCTATAAATTAAGTTATGTGTAATATAGTAAAATGACACAGGGAATAAGTATTGAATATGATTACTGAAATTTATTTAATTCTTAGTGCACTGCAATAAAATTTGCTGGTGATTACAGCCTCAAGACGCCTCCTGTAAGGAGAAGCCAGTAGAATACGTTGCTTAGGTGTGATTTTGGCCCATTCTTCCACACAAAATGCCTTCAAATCTTCAAGGTTTGGGGGGTCTTTATTGTGAACAAGGATCTTCAGTTATTTCCAAAGATTTTTAATTGGATTCAAGTGGGGTGATTGACTGGGTCATTCTAGCAGATTTATTTTCTTTTTCTTAAACCCGTTGAGTGTTTCCTTGGCTGTGTATTTGGGATGGTTGTCTTGCTGAAGGATCCAGCCTCTTTTCATCCTCAGCAGCTGGCAGCAGATTCTGGTCCAGAATGTCTCTCTACTTTTCTCCATTTATTCTTCCTTCAATGATATGAAGTTTGCCAGTACCACATGCTGAAAAACAGCTCCCACCATGATGCCCCCACCTCCAAACTTCACTGTTGCTATTGTGTTTTGGGGGTTAAGTGAGGTGCCATTTCTCTTTCAAACATGTTGTGTCCTTATGACACAACAAAGTTTTGTTTTGGTCTCATCTGACCAGACTGTTTTACCAGAATGTCATGGGTTTGTCCAGATGTTGTGTTGCAAACTTCAAACGTGCATCAACATGCTTTTTCTTCAGAGTACATTACTTCTTCTTTTCTTTGAAACAACTGTACCTGCTGATTCTAGGTCTTTTTGAAGCTCTCCACAAGTGGTCCTGGGATGTTGGAGAACCTTTCTGACTCCTCTGTCTGAAACCTTTATGTTTATGATGATGTCATGTTCTTTCCGCTACCAGATGATGGCCCCAGTGCTGACTGTACAGTAACATCCCTTTCCACTCCTTCCTTTTTAAACATATTGATTGTGCATTATAATTTTTGTGGCAGTTTTTGCAGCCCAAAAAGTTTTGACTCTTTAATTTTTCAATTTTTTTTGTTGAGAACCTGGAATACTCTCCGAAGTTGACAACCATTTACATTTTTACATAAGACTGCATTTAATATTACAGTAATTAATCATGACTGCATTTAATATTACAGTAATTAATCATGTGCCTGGTTTACAGAGCTTTATCAGTAGAGCAGCCTTCAGAGACATGCTGAAATACAGAGCTGTGGGCTTCACATGCAGTCATGATATATTCCAGAAGATGGCAGCCGTGTGAAGGGATTTATACTTCGAGTACTACAGTAACTGGCCTCTTGAATACCCTCTTGGGAATTTTCTTGCCGCAAGTCTTATCATTTGTAACAACAGAAAAAGCAAAACATTTTGTGAGTCATGCATAGTCACATCTTACTTAATCTATCTGGTAAGCATCTAATTACCTATATTTTTCAAAACCCATTCTATTGTTTTTCCCCTTCCTAATAATGTTTGTATGTGAGCCTTCATCCTAAGAACCTCATTAATGTCTTATTTATGTGGAAAAGTTTAAAAACCTAATATCTGGGATCCCTACGGTTTTGCATGTTATTCCTTTTTCTTTTACATAGTTTGATATTACTCTTGTTTACTTCATGCCATTTGGAGAAAGTTCATCATTTTTGCTACTTAAGGCTGAAGCTACAGGGCAGTCGTTGGAACTCATACTATAAAATCTCCCTGAAGCTTTTCCCTCAATTTCTTCACATTTGAAGCACATGTGTGCTATCTCCACTATCTAACAACACCTGGGAGAACTGAGTTCCTCAGTCAAATCAAGTCTTTGCAAACTCGGAGTAATTTTTGAGGATAGTGTGTCTTTAGCACAGCACTCTAAAAAATTAGTCAGGAACTGTTACTTCCAACTGCGAAACATCTCTAAAATGAGGCGCATCGTTTCACAGGGGGACATGGAGAAAATTATCCACACTTTTATTTCTTCAAGACTTGATGATTATAATAGCCTGTTTACCTGCCTGAATAAGAAGGAACTGGCATGTCCAGAACTCTGCTGCAAGGCTTCTGACCCGCACAATCAGGAGAGTCCATTTAATTCCCATTCTGAAGTCCTTGCATTGGCTCCCTGTTGTTGTTAGGATAAATTTTAAAATCCTGGTCCTGACTTTTAGGGCCCTTCATGGTCAGGTGCCTGACTACATTGCTGGTCTGATCCAGCCTTATACCTCTGCCCGTAGTCTGAGGTCTTCAGGCCAGAAACTGTTAACGGTTCCTCAGACCTACTATAAAACCAGAGGAGACCGGCCTTTTAAAGCAGTGGCGCCCCGTCTCTGGAATGTGCTCCCTCTGTCCCTTCGCTCTTTGGACTCTGTGGACACTTTTAAAAAGCAATTAAAGACTCTGCTGTTCACACAGGCTTTGTAGAGCACACAGTCCACGCATTCTTATTTATTTATTGTTTTATTTGATTTTACCTGTATTTTTATTTTTTTGTGTTTATCATGTGAAGCACTTTGTTACTAAAAGTTACTTACTTACTATGTGGAAATGTGGTTTTGGAACATTTATATGTGCTTTACATATAAATGTATTCCAATGTGAATTACATGTGAACCACATGACAATGATCCAAGACCACATTTCCACATGTAATCCACATGAGGATCACATGTTTTTTCTGGAAGCGTTGGGCAATAAATCCTGCCATCCGACATGTTTTGGGTAGGGCTGGTTATTATTAAGAACCTCACGATTCAATTCGATTTAGATTCTTTGGGATGTGTTTCAATTCAATAGTGATTAGATTCAATATTGATTTAAATGCTTTGATGTGGACTGAGTAAGAGGCAGAAACTCTTGTCAGTTTTTAAAGATTTTTTTTCCTGTCCATGTAAGCACATGTTGTGTGTGACTTCAGATTTTTAAGCAATAAAACCTGTGAAAATGAAAAATGGCTGCCATTTAGTTGTTCTATGATCTATTGTGGCCTCCATCAATACAACATAAATAACATGCACAACACTCCCACAGGTAAGGAGGTGAATTGATTCAGCGGATTTGCCGAAAATCAATACTGAATTGCACAGAGAAATATTGTGATACATCGATTAGTTTATATTTTTTGCCCATCCCTAATCCTGAAACAAGGATCTCAGACATGGCACACTGAGGGTTTGAATAATACCTCATAGTGTGCTTTTAAAGGATCATGGGAAGCATAAATGTAGGCACCCCATTGCCTTTCTCCCAGGGTGACCCAAGACTCTGTGCTTGGTCTCTTTTTATTTGCTGAATACACCACTTCTTTGGGCCCTGTCACCTACCTAAGTTTCTTGTGTCACTTCAATGCATAAAATATCCAACTGTACCTGTCATTTCTGCTGAATGATCCCATACTTTCAGAACAATGAGCATCTTGAAGCTTTCCCGTTAATTATTGAGAGCATTCTACACGTCTACTAGCTGCGTGCACCCACTGACAGAGAAACAGCGAGCCAGAGAACAGCAAGCTAACTCTGAACTCACAGGACAATAGCACTCGTTCGTTCGTTCATTTGTTTTAAAGTATTGGTGAAATTAAGGCGTTTTGCTTCAGATAATGTCATAGAGGCCCACTCCCACTGTCCCCTTCCCCTGCATTATATGGATATACGTTGATGGCAAGAAATTTAAATAACATCTGAAGGATGATACAGATTGATACAGAAATGTTACTGGTGAGTTAATGCACACATAAATTCCAAGAAATAAGGTCCAGGTTGAATAAAAGGAAAGTTATCCTTTAAAGAGCTTCCTCAATGGCCCACAGTGGTTTAACCTTAGTGCCACGCCACGGGCTCAAAGGATAAACCACTTGAACTCCAGAATAAAAGGTGGGTCTTTAACCTGGATTTAAGTAAATTGAGTGTTTCAGCTGATCTGATCCGCTGACAGAAGCTGAAAACAGCTTCTCCATGGCTAGTTCTGACTCAGAACTGATAAACCTGAGGAGTCTGGTAGGTTCACACTTGGCAGCAACAGAGCTTTGATGTCTATCCTCTGACGGACAAGCAGTCAGTGTAAAGACCTCGGAATTGCATGAATGTGTTCTACTTACTCAAGCAGCAGAGTTCTGAATCAGCTGCAGGTGTCTGATTTTTAAGCAGACCTGTGAGGACACTGCTAAAATAATCAAGCCTACTAAAGATAAACACATGGACTAGTTTTTCCAGATTTTTCTGAGACATCAGATCTTTTATTCTTGAGATATTCTTCAGGTGATAGTAAGCGAATTTGTGATTGTCTTAATGTACTCTTCAAAGTTTGAGTCCACCTCTCCATCACCACACCCAGATTTCTGGCCTGCAAAAACCTGCAAGATAGTGGCCCTCGAGGACTAGAGCCTGACACCTCTGAGATAGAGGGATCAGCAACCCCAGGCTAGGATCTTATTAGATTCCTTCATGGTAGATAAGTCAATAAAAATTTCTAACCATGGTAGACAATTCAGTCACCATATCTGCAAAAGCAGTTGGCAATCAAGGTCAATATAACTTTATTAATACCAGAAGGTAGATTTGTTTTACAGTAGTTACAGAAGGTAGGCTATCTTTAGTATAAAGCAGGACACAGTAAACAGTAAAAACAAAAAACATACAAGTATGAACAACAAACAACAAGAACAGTGGGTACTTAAACTTGGATTAAAAAAAAACTGGATACAGTAAATGCACAAATAGCCATTAAAGAGTAAAATACTAATTGGATGAAAAAAGCCTGAAGACAATAAATTAACAACACACACGTTTACTTAAAATAAAAACAAGATAAAGTCAAACTATTGTAAGTAATCCATTATTATTTCACAAAGAAAGCAAAGATGACAAAGTACGTACTGTTTTGTTCCACAAGGACACAGCAACAGGAACAAATCTGCTTCTGTAGCATTTGGTCTTTTACTTCGGGACTCTTATTCTCTGACCCGATGGCATGAACTGGAACGCCAATGGATGGGAGTTATCATTTACAGTAAGATAGAGCTGGCTATTTGCGTGTTGGGTGTGCGGCGACTCCAGACTCAGCTGAGACTCCCCTATAAGACGAACAGACCATTTTATTATCTGAGTGATTTTCTTTCTTCAAGAGACAATATCCATACCATGATACAAGAGAAAATCCCAAAAAAGATTCAATAAAAGCACGATAGCAAAAAGTCATCAATGGCTTCTCAACATGGAAACAGGGCAGTTTCTGCAAGCAGAATAAAAGCTGATGCCTCTTTTTGCATACGGCTTTGCAGTTTTGTTTCAGATTCAGAGTGAAATCAGTAATAGTTGCCAGATATCTATAGGACTGCACTTTTTCAATAGTTTCTCCCTTTATAATGACTGAATCTGGGGTATTGACACTTTTTCTAAAATCACTGGCCATGTCTTTGGTTTTCAGTGCATTAAATTCTAGATGTGAATCCTCACACCACTTGACAAAAGTGGTGTGAAGACTCACAAAACTGAGCGTAAAGGCAACTTTATCAGTCAGGACCTGAAAAAATGCAAAAGTTGGTGGTTATTTATTTGGCCCCAAATTGACCTGAAAGAATCCGCAGTTATAAAACCTACAGCTTTGTCTGTCTCTTTTACATTACAGACATCAGACTCATGATAGCACTGACTTTGTTTGAATATTTTATTGACTGTCAACACAGCATCTGCTGACCTGCCTAACATGTGACATTCTCCTCTTACTGCAGACGGACTGTCACTGTGCATCATCCAGTGAAGCATGAAAGCAGTATCCACCAGCACTCCCTCTCCTCCCCCTTTTTTAATATCTTAGAGATCAGCATCATAGGACGTTTACGAAAGGTTACCAAGGAGGATTTTGAAAAGTGTGCAGACAGATAAAGATAAGCAAAAAGTTTGTCTTTCTTTGTTGTGTTTGTTTGATAGCTTGTCATGAAATTTGTTCAACATAACTATGCTCCCACTGGCAACCTGTCCATACCCTGCTTCTAGCTTGGTAACAGCTTAAATGGGCTCTAGCCGCCCCTGCAACCCTGCATTAGGATAAGCAGGTATAGTGGATGGATGGATGGATGGATGGATGGATGGATGGATGGATGGATGGATGGATGCATGGATGGATGGATGGATGGATGCATGGATGGATGGATGGATATGCAAGCATACTTTACTCTCGTGTTGCAATCTCCCCCATGATTTTAAAATGTACCGGCTCTCAGGGTTGAGATGTTTACTGGTAGCTCAAAACCATAAATGCCACAAAGGTTCAAGAAAAACTATGAATAACTTGATCCTCAGCAGATCTACTGGGAGACTACACTGGATATTTAATTTATATTCTAAGGACTGAACATTTCTTTAGATACTTTGGGCTGCTACTCAAAATGGCTATGTCTAGAGCAGGACTACTCAATTTGGTCCTATGAGGGTCGCAATCCAGCAGGTTTTCCATTTCTCCCTGCTTCAGCACACCTGACTCAAATGAAATAGATCCAATAACCAATCAAGCTCTGCACAATGACTCATTAAAGGGGAAGTTAGTTTTTTTTCAATCTGGACCTATTTTCTAGCATGAAATATGTTCATTTACTCACCCAGACAGTTTTGGTGCAACTTGAATTCCTGCAGGAGATATTTAGATCCACTCGAGATCAGCGTATGCCCAATATAATGGAAGTGATGGGGCAACAGCGCGCAGCCTCTAAATAGGGCATTATCTGCCACAAACGCCTTCATTTCACCAATGTTTTGTTACAAAACATTAGTTGGACCCCTCCGTGAGCTTGAAGCGGCTTTTTTGTGGGGATTCGTCTTTATTTACAAACATTTTTACTGCAGCGACTTTGATGATGTCACTACTGTATTATGCGACACCATAACAAGTAAATGTCTGTAAATAAGGACGAATCCCCATAAAAAAAAGCTGCTTCAAGCTCACAGGGAGGGTTAAAAAAATGTTATTTGGATCATGGCCTCAGGAAGGTCAAGCACATGGACTTGAAAAATTTTGAGGAAAAACCTAAGCACTTCACTGGGAAATTGTTTCAAAACACAAGTGATGACTGAAGAAGTGGCTGAAGTGGGAGATACTGTGTAATTTCTCTGTTTGTCCCCTTCTGATTGACATTTTGCCAGTCAAAATGACCTATACAGCAAGCAAACATTTAGATTTAACTTACATATTTCAACCAAACACTTCCCTGAAGAGTGTCCAATAAAATCCATGTCCGCAATTAGACTCATGCACATCTAGCACCTTCACACTCTTGGAATTGACAGAACCGGTGAGAGCTGAAAGTGTGTCACAGCCTTTGGTGAAGTCTGTCTAACTTTATTTATTTTATCCCACATCTCCTGTGTCCTGCTGACACAATTTCTTCTACGGGCTTTTAATGGCTTGCTCTCTGCCACTTATGGGAGGCTCAAGAGTAGGTGTTATGAAAAAAAAGACTTTTGTTGATGATTAGAAACGACATGCCCCCTTTTCTCCCCTTGCTGTGATGCAGAGGGTTCGACTTTGATCATGAGTTGTACATATATTTTTTACACCTGTAAGAGATTGGAGTTCAACATTCCCAGAATAATGATTCCCTGTTCATTATTAGTTGATTTATTTTTCAGATGCTCTGCTCTCATGATCCTCCCTGGCAGACCACGACAGGCATTTCCAGTGTGCACCTTTGCTCAGTTGTTCATTTAAATGGCATTCCTCCTCTCATTGCAAGACTAAACTTCCCTTCTGCTTCATGGCATGAATTCCAGAGCCACCATTTGAAATGATGAAACTTCACATAAATATGCTTCATATTTCCGTATGCTGAGTCTTCTGTTATGTTTCACAACACAAAAAAAAAAAAGTGGAGACCAAAGCTCTCAGACTTAAACTGATAGATCGGATTAGATCAGGCTAGCTCAGGATCCTGTTGACTATATTTTTGCTTCCAAATTCTCAAAATGAGATTGGTTTTTAGTCTTCGTTACTGACTTATAGAGTAGTGAAATCCAATTGTAAATGTTTTGGCTCTTGAAGAATGTAAGGATGGGCAATACCAAAATTTTTCCTGTCAACACGAGTAGTTTATGGTACTTTTTTAATGATACCGATACTGATACTTTTTGTCCCTTACAGAAAATCACATGACTGAATAGTTTGTGTTAATATCTTGAATGCAAAGGCAATATAAGATATAAGTAAAACTTGAGAACACAAGCACTGGAGAGAAATGCTTTTACTAAATTATACTGATGAGCAAATTGAACAAAACTAAGATGAAAAACTTCTCTCAGTTATCAAATAACTTAAGTACAGGTTAAGATTATTTAAATTAATTTCAGTGGAAAACATTCAAATCTAAAATCTAATAGAAATATGATAAATGGGTGGCGTCCAGAATTTACTCGAAACGACGTCATTTACTATATTTTTAAAAAGGAGTATTGTTTACTTCAATGATGCGCGCACATACGCGGTGACGAAACTACGGAAGCCTCGGCGTTCAGAGCCTACTCTGCCGATAACGCAAGCGTAGAAGAAGAAATTTGGTGTTTACATTGTGCTAACCGGGACAAACACAGGAGGGGTTGGATATTAATCGAAAAGAAAGAAAGAAAGACAAAGAGAACGTGCGATCTCATCTGCCGTGACTTCCGTAGTTTCGTGAACGTGCATCGGCGTGCTTGCTAGGCATGCGATGTAGTGTTGTTTAGACTAAAAATATGCTGAATGGCATAGTTTCTAGGAAATTCTGGACGCTACCCACTCAGGGCACTTGGATTACATGGGACGAGCAGTATGGAGGAACATTGACAATTTTTTGTGGACTTTTATGGACCTTTTTGGCTTGGACCCTGGCGAACTCCATTGGGGGGAAAGGAGAAGTCGTTCTGATCTCCAGATGCATTTGACATATTAAAAAAGTGGTCCAGAGTTTTGCTCACCATCAGGGTAAGTGGAAAATAAAGTTAAATCATTCTGAGGGTGAACTATTCCTTTAAGGGCTACTTTGTGACTTGGAAATGGGACACCCTTAAATGCAGATACGTCTTTAAACTGTGGGGGAAGCATTATGCCAAAGCGGCGTTCAGTCTGTCAATTCAGAAGAAGGAGCAGAAGAAGAATTTATTTACATTTATTTGCACTGCTAGCCCTGCCTAACCATGGACATATTCAGCTGTCACCACATACCACGGCTTATTGAAAGGTAAACACCAGCTGTAACTAAAGTTACGTAGGTAACTGTGGTTCTGTGAATTCCTGGATGACTACCAGTCAGCTGGCCTGCACGTCACCTGATTGACAATTATTAGGACTCGACCTGAAGAACGCGAGGTGCTTTGTTTACAGAAGGAATGAAACAGAACTATCGTTCCATAACTCTGCGACTACGGGAGATGACATCAGCCCGGTCGTCTTCTACTGTTATCGGCACAAGCACATTGTAAAACAACGACATAAGTGCCGAGAAAAATGACCATTTTGTAACGTTAACTAACTGAAACAATGGCTTGACAGCACCGGCCGCTATTGACAAAAGATCGTAAAATGAAAATAAATATCATGCAACAATGGGGTAATTAATCCAGAACATGGGCTTAACTAAGATAATACAATGATTTTTGTAGTATTTATATCTCCATTAACAAAGTAAATACAATCAGGTAATTGAGAAGAGTCTAATTACCACCTATCTGCCAACATGGAAAGCAGCATGAATATCTGGATTTACAACGTTGGACAGTCGTCTAGGGTCATGATAACCTATAGGTATGTTATCCGGAGATCTTTTAAGTATTCTGACATTTATTTATTTTACATCGGATCATTAATTTAAACTATTATTCATCTCCGGAAACTGGCTTTAATGACAAGCCGCACTGGAGTAACACGCACATCTCATGATTACTTATCAAAGTTTAAAAAACTGAACCCTTTCAATGGTCGTTACTTTTCTATTTTAGCACATATTTGGCTTTTGGTATTGTTTAAGGACTGTACAGACCACGTAGCCATCACATATAAACTTAAGTAAATGAAACTAAAGGCTGCAGGACACCGTCTTCCTGATCCATTTGTGTTTCTCACGGAACTGTTTTCATTTTCTGGTTCCAACGTTGCCCTGATCAGAGCAAATAATTTTATACTGTATTTCACAATATCTCCCAGATTAGTCATTAACTCTCAGCAACACCGCAGCTGTCTCTGTTAGCATTAGCTAGCATAATAACGTTATGTGGCGCATCATTTTCGGGAGCATAGATACGTGAAATGAAGTGTCGGATTAATGAGTGTTCACCATAATTTACCGTGTTTTTGTTGTTGGGGATTAAATCCAATGTTTTTTTCCACTGTGGCAGCAAGTTACTCCTCTGCTCTGTGTGTCCAATATTCCTCCCGATACAAACACACTGATACACAGTGGACGGAGCAGTGTCCAGTTTTGTCACAGGCAGCAGAAATCTTCATGAAATAAATGTCTGTGATCTTCTTATTCATTTATTACCATATTAAAGTTCTCCTCTGATGTTCCAACAACCATGAATGCAACAGTCCTTCCAGATTTCCTCCATATTGTTCAGAAAAAAGTCTGATTCACATCTGTTCTAATTACACATGTACAGAAACACCACCATTGCAATTACGGACGGTCTACTGGCGGCCATTGACCGGATCAGTCTGTATGGCTACGCCTCTGTCTCTGAGTAGTCCAGCCCCCCCACAGTTCATAAACACACAGATTTATTGGTGAGGTTAATTTGTTAATTGATTAGGTTAATTGGTGATTTCAAACTGACCTTTGTTGGTGTGAGCGTACATGGTTGTTGTTTCTGTCCATCCCTGTGATGAACTTGGTGTACCTTGCCTCTCACCTAAAAGCACCTGGGTTAGGCTTCAGTTCCCCCCTCCTACCATCCCCAATGACTCTAAATTGGATTGAGATAGTAAAACAAATAGGAGCATGGATGGATGGATTCTGGTCAGAAATAAGTATGGCGGTTGCATCTGTTGGGCTTCTCAACCAACATTCCAAGTTCAAGATGTGTATCAGTGATTTTTTAGTGATACAGTTCCTTTTTTGTTCGAAAAAAACTGTTATTTCACCTTAGAAAGTTACCTTTGGTACAGTGAGAAAAGTGTAATGAATGATTACACACTGTTAAAACAAATGCATTTTGGACTTTTAAATCATAGAGCTGACTTGATACTACAATTGATGATATACACATTGAGTGTCAAGATTGCATTTTCTCAGGCAGCTATGAAAAGCCCATGGCTTGCTAATATTTGGTGGAACTCACAAAAACTAACATAGGGATCATTGCAATAATTTCTAGTTCTTCACCCTCACTATGCACTAGGGCTGGACAATTAATCAAATTTTAATTGTGATTTCAATTTTGCCTTTTCACGATCATAAAAACACTAATCGAAGAAAAACGATTAATCCTGAAGTGAACAGACTGGTGGAGTTATAGGAAGCAAACTGCAGGGAGTATAGAACAGGAATGCATGTAGACTGAGTATTCATTTTTATTGCTATTATTATCGTAAATATTCTTATTTTACTCCTTTACTTGTTTCTAATTTATTTCCAGTTTAATTTTTTTTACACGTTATATTTGAAGTCAAACAATCGTGATTATAATTTTTTCCATAATCGTCCAGCCCTACTATGCACTCTTTTTTCAAGGAACAATTGAACTGTTTCAAGAAAAGATGATTTGGCTTTTGATCACTAAATTCAATCTACCCTGAGCCATATGTCTTTCTGAGGTGTTGCAGTACAACAATCAACGCTCCATCATATGATCAAACAAGGTTTGGATAAACTCAAAGAAGCTCCATAATACAGTATACAACAGATAGATGCATTTTCTTAGAACCTTCTGTGACCATTTTAACTGCAATCCCTCTTGTTAAAGTTCAGAACATGCAAATGCACTGGCCTTTTTCCTAAGACATTTTAACTTGAAAAATACAGGTAAAAGCTGAATTCCAGCTTTCCATCTGTGAAATGTCAAAATATTCACTGTGAGAGGCGTCTTCATTGTTGTGCGTTGGCTGTAATAGAAAGGTTTAGACTCGTCTCACCGTTAATTCAGTGTGTGAAGCATGGCCCAACATTCTATGCGCTCATTATGGAGTTGGATTTAGAGGTTTTTTCAGGCTAAGATTCTTAGCTGTCTTTAAGTCCTGGTTGTTTAGTCATAAAATCTATTTCACCTTGCACATCTGAGCCTTTAAAACGCTAGCTGATATGATGAGTCAAGGATGGTCTTTAAGTCTACCCACACCTTGAGATTATTTGAGCATTGTCCCCCAATATCAGTATTAGCAAATGTCAATATTTATGACATCTAATTATGCAAGAAGTTGATTAAGATTTTGGAAATCTATCATATAAGACAGAAGGCAAACTGAAAGATTGTTTGTACCACCTTTAATGCTTTGGACAGTTTTGTCAACATATGGAACATGAAAGAGGAGTTAATCCACCTCTAATGTGTCCTTGTAGGCCTTTCTTGCTTTGAGACTTCCATCTGACCTCCCATACCTTGTAAGAGTCTTACTCTGATCAAACCTTCCCAAGCTTGGATTATAACGCTATTGACGGTCATCACATTGCAGCCAAGGTGAGAAGTGTTCTCACCAACTGTGAGGATAGTGTTTTGAGAAAACGTCCACCAGTAATCCCGCTATTAGATTAAGCACAGTTTAGACATTTTCAATACTCCTCTTGAGGCAGGTTTGCTACACACCAAAATACACAGCTAAATTCAGTTCTAAAACATTATATTTTTGTGTAAATATTTTTTATAAATAAATTAATATTTTAAACTATTTTTGGTATGTTAAATATTTGGCTTTTGCCTTTTTGTAGCACAGACCCAGTGCATTAAATCAGTGGATATCACTTATTTTCATAACAACAAACCTATGTTTTCAAATTGTTAAATTGTCTGTGGTATTTCTCTTTGCATGATTAATCCCATTCCTGGAAAGTGTGTCAATCATTTAGGGTGTGTCCCAATACACCCACTAGCCCTACTTTTTAGCCCGACCCCTAAATTTTGCACGTTCCCACAAAGGTAGTGCTGTCCCAATCCCTCTTTGCATGTAGGGGAAGTGGACATAAGGAGGGGTAGGGGGTATGAATCTACACTGTTAGGGATTTCTGTAATGTGGGCAGTATTTTACTGTATTATCAACAGTAAAATACTGTGAAATGTGTACACAGTACACTATTGTAAACTGCATTGGATTGTGGGAAAATTCTCAGTTACTACTGTAATCGCCCTGTACTGTAAATCAAAATACAGTAGTTTCAGCGCTTGCAAAGAACTGACCAATGGCAAAAGAGATTTTTTTCATGTTTGTCTTCTCAGCATGGTTCTATGGTTCTCACTCGCATTGTAAACATTCAACTGAAAGTCCACAAAGAAAACTGATCTATCTCTGGAAAATATACCAAAGGTTAGTACCTATTTTTGTTTATCATTTCGTATTTTTGAAACTTGAATGGTAATTGTATCATAGTATTATTAAGAGAGTAATGACTTTCTTTTGTAGTGTACTGTATATTAGCTAGTGAGATAAAAACTTGCCATTTTAACAGCATATTGCTATTTATATGTCACTGAGTTCGGTGGAATATTTATTTATTTGCAGTTTTAAAACATAAACACTCACCCTCCCATCCTCATGTAGGGCCTTCATTGTTTTAGTCATAGACTACAAACTTTCAAACTAGACTATTAGAATATATTTCTGAAGTATGCTATCATGTTCATATATGGGGAGTGGGTAGCATACTGGTAATGTCGCAGGCCTTGGTGTGGCAGACCTGGGTTTGAGTCCCTGACATGGTGCTCAAGTGAACTATTGTGGACTCCTTAGCAAGGTCCTCATCTTCTCCTGGGCACTTGAACAACCTGAGATGGGTTCAAAGGCAGGATATACATTTCCTAATCAGGATCAATAAAGTATAACTTTTTTTCATGGGTGATACAGTCTCTTAAGTGGGGCGATTAATATTTTTGGTGCATTTCCCGATCTGTCTGGCAATCGTACATCTCTAACCAGAGGAGTGTGCTAACCTAAGTTCTTTCTTTCTTTCTTTCTTTCTTTCTTTCTGACAGTTAGTCAGTCCATCCCTCCCTCACTCCCTTCTGTAATGAGACAATTTGGTTCCTGTGTGCGGGAGGAAACCGTCTGCGCTGTTTGAAACAGGTGTGGAAAATCGTAACGGGTTTTCCCAGAGGAAACACAAATAAAGCATGCAGTGCCGTGTGGAAGGGTTACGAAATGTGCAATGGAAAAGGCCCTTTTTTTTGTCGCTTTCATGGAGCAATTGCGGCATTCATTTAAGTTACCTATTGTGTTGTTTTGTACACAAAATTAGATTATTTGATTTAACATATGCTGGCATCAAATGGTAGATAATTCTAAGAATCTTAATTTTCAGTTAGCTGTGTTAATTCTGTCATGCCACTGAACCACGTGATTTCAACCTGCAGAGGTGAGTTCATTGTGCAGGTTGGAATCACCTGGTTGAACGGCTGAACTGAAGTAATATGCAAACCAGTCTCACTCCAAAACGCGAGTTACATTGGTCCACAGCGTAGGATTGGGTGCATTGATGTTGGAGAATGAGTAGCTTTGCGGCAATGTTTTGGGCTTTGATGTGGAGGACCTGGGTTCAAGTCCCTGTCACAGCACTCAGGTGAACCACTGTGGACCCCTGAACAAGGTCCTCAACCCCCACCAACTGCTCCCTGGGCTTCTTCAAGTATGTATGGGTAGAGCCCAAACTCCCCTAGCGGACCAAATATCTTCATTGTAATTTCACCAATCAAACGGTGGCAGACAGTTAAAGTTTTGATCTTTCTCTCTGTTATTTTGTGTGCGTGTGTGTTATTTCACCATCCAGAAGTAAACAGTGGCATCCCTGATAGTAAGAACTGGGTGCTGGATATATGTGGAATATAAGATAAAGAGAAGAGACCCGCACACCAGAAATGGCTTCCAAATAGTTTTTAATTGGTAATGTTTCGGAACACCGTCGTTTTGTGTCATAGATCATGTGCTCATTGTTTAAATGTTTCTATGGTAATGGTTAGTTAGCGTGTTTGACTAATTACATTTTAATTTTAAACCGTAACCTATTATTAAGTCAAATACTAAAGGCACGATTAATGCACATTAGTAGGCCTATGTGTTGGATGCTAAAAATTTGTAAAATAAATCCTTTATTTCCTGGTCATGGGCACGACTGAGATGGTTAGAGTGCAGAGTATTTCGGTCTGCTGTGGACCCATTTGGACACTAGATGTCACTAAAGAGGAATATGAAAGAAATTGCGAGTACTGTTCCTTTTCTCGAACCAACAAGCCTCATTGCTTCAGGAAGCTTCATTTGACCCATCACTAGTTGACGGTCCTGTCACTATGCTTCTGAATGATAATATGCCCTGGCTACTTGGGTAAGGGCATGTACCTCTGGCTGAATGGTCAGCACACATGACCCTCAACCAGGAGTCTGGGGATCAAATCCCACCCAGGCCACCCTTGTTTGTCCTGCCACACCTGGAAGTCTTCTTAATTTCTTTGTATGGACATCTGACGGCGGCCTTTGTCCTCTTCTAATTGGCTACGGTGATGCAGAAGCGGTGGCCGATCGTTTGGCATGAATGTCATAAATATTGCACAGCCAGCGTGTCATTGATAATTCGGCCGTACAATATGCTTGGAATATGAAGTAAGTATTGTTTTAACGACCCTATCTGGGTTGCTATCTGTGATTAGCCTGGTACACCAGCCAGACCAATGCCATGTATGACATACATGGCAAGTCAGTCTGGGTTCCCTCCATTGGGAAGTGATTTCCACTCCTGTAAAAATTTGACCGGATCAATCACAGCGCAGCAGTAAAATTATTAACAGATGAACGTTAAACTCCGATGTCTCCACCACTGTTTCTGCTCTGTTTTGGTGCTTAACTAGCAGCTTCCTGGTCATAGTCACATGACGTGTGACACAAAAGCTTTCTCATATTAGTAGTTCAGCAATAGACAAAGCTGACATGTACAGAGTATTTATAATAATAAAACCAAACATTCTATGTTAATATACACAAGAAAACTACATTAAATAGAGAGGGAAAAACAATGTGTAAACACTGACCAGCGTCGCCATAGCAACGTAGAAACAGAGTGCCAAGCTACTCCAGCTACAGTCACTTCTGATTGGTTCGCTCTGATTCACTTTCCTCCCGTTAGTCCTGCCTCTTGTCTCGCATTGGAAATCAGTCTCCAGTGGAGGGAATCCAGACTGACTTGCAGTGTATCTCATACAGGGCGTTGGTCTGGCTGGTGTACCAGGCTAATCTGTGACAGCAAAGCAGCAAATGCTCACCTACACCTACGTTCCAATCCTCTTTGGATCTCTCTGCTGTAGAACGGGGTGCATTCCAATCTAACATGGATAAAATATTAAAAAACGTAATGAAGTACTGTACATTAACACTTATTTCTGAGTGGCGATACTTGGCTCCAATTTTGACTCAAATTTAATTTTTCCTTCCTTCAAGAAAGGAGACTGGAATGTGTAAAACATAGTATCAAACACAATGAAATTAGAGATGCCATTCCTAATCCTTGCCACTAGTTAGGATGAACCTCAAAATCTGAGACCATGGTCCACAGCTGAAAAAGAGTGAATTGTCCTCTCCAAGTCAGAATGAGATCATCCTGCCACAAGTGGAGAGGTTTAAGTATGTCAGGGTTTAGTGTACAAATAGAGGAAGGGTGGAGCAGGAAATAGAAGTGTAGATTTTTAACCTAGTAGAGCTGTATGTTGCACCTTTTTAAAAAATATTTGTGGTTTGCTGTAGGAGTGTCTGTGTGAGTGTGGTGAACAGGTGCTTTCAATCAGCTCACTGTTCTACTTAAGCAGCCAACACTAATGTCCTGTTTCTCTGTGACTGGTGAACTCTGTGGCCAGGTAACTGCACTCTTGGTAAGCTTTACCTTTTCTGTTTATGCTGAAACATTTTGTAAACATTAACACTTTCTGTGGCCGATGACCTCTTGTGTCCAGGTGTGCATGGAAAGAGACCTGTAGGCTTTACCAAGAAGGAGGAATTTCATGGATCCGAATCGGTGCTTCATGGCAGTTTTACTTGCCACCAGCTTGCTTTGTTATGACTGCTGCATTAGGCCCCAAACTCATCCACTGACTTACTCCTGACTGGCTAAATGCCCCCCACCTTAACTGGCCTTTTAAAAAAATCTTTCTGTAATAAAACTTGCCTTTTTAAACCTTGATTCTGATTGTGCTCTTCGTCCATTTTTACTGGTTTGTCAGATCAAAGTAACTGGCATTAGAGATTAGTGCAGCATAATGAGCTCTCAACTTATACCAGTCAACTGAATCTTGAGCAGAATTGTATTTTGAAAATACTTTTCTTCACTTTTGTGTAGAAGTGTACATAAAGTAATGTGCAGTAAAACTAAATGCTTGTTAATTATGGTAAGCTGGAAAATGAGACAAGGTAATGATACGCTAAGAGAAAATGCACTAGTGATACAGTGAAGGAGAAATATGGTAGTGATGCTGAATGAAGAAAATACGGTTACAGTGATACTGGAAAGAAACAATACAGCAGGAGTAATACTGTAATGGGAATATACAGTAGCAACAGTGGTACTGTAAAGGACAAATACAGTAGTGATTCTGTAAAGAGACAATACAGTAGCAGTAGTGATACTGTAAAGGACAAATACAGTAGTGATACTGTAAAGAGACAATACAGTAGCAGCAGTGATACTGTAATGGGAATGAATATACAGTAGCAAAAGTGGTACTGTAAAGGAAAAATACGGTAGTGATACTGTAAAGAGACAATACAGCAGCAGCAGTGATGCTGTAATGGGAATATACAGTAGCAAAAGTGGTACTGTAAAGGAAAAATACGGTAGTGATGCTGTAAAGAGAATACAGTAGCAGCAGTGATACTGTATTGGGAATATACAGTAGCAAAAGTGGTACTGTAAAGGAAAAATACGGTAGTGATGCTGTAAAGAGACAATACAGCAGCAGCAGTGATGCTGTAATGGGAATATACAGTAGCAAAAGTGGTACTGTAAAGGAAAAATACGGTAGTGATACTGTAAAGGGAACTACAGCAGTATACTGTACATAAAAAGGCAGTAGTGGTACTGTAAACAACTTTACAGCAACATACAGTAACTTACAGGCATCCAGCTGCCAGTAAGTTACTGTAAAATCTACAGCAACCCCTTAACAGTGTAGCCCTTCAGAGCGAGGGACGTCAGATGCTGACTTGCTGAGGAAGGGCCAGAGAAAAGGGAACAACGGCAAGCTCTGGAGAGCGACAAGACTCGGAGAAGAAAACACAGTAATGAACATACAGATTACACGTTTGTTCTTAACACGAGTGCAATCAGCTGTTCCACCACGTGGAGCCCTTCCGTGCCTCGTCCTAAAGAGCCCAAATAAAACACTCAATAATAAATAATAAAACCATCCAAACCATCTTCTTTTGTCGGACCTGTCTAAAATAATAAGAAGAAATGTTTTGAACGGAATGTTTTACATGCAACATATCAGAAATCACACAAGCTGTCCACGATTACAGACAGTATGGGAAGAATCAATTACATGAGTGTGAAGAAGTTTAGTATAGTGCAGAGCAACTGGCTGTAGAATAGAAGGTTGTGGGCTCAATCCCAGGTATAGCTGACATTATGCTTGTCGTCAATGTTTTTTTAAAAATTCACGCGATATGATATGACAAAAAAATTGGGGGGAGATTAGGTGTTTGGCAGTTTACAAGAGACAACAGTCGTCAATGGCGACGTCTTCTCCGTGTAGTTGTTTTGTTTGTTAATCAACCGAAGCACGATGAATGATGAAAAAATGAAAAACGACCACAGCCGTTAACTATGTGTTGTGAGACATATGTGCAAACGTCACTACGCAGTCGCTTATGGGCCTGAACGTAAATGCAGCAAGTGGTGTCCCAATTCCTAGAAAAGATTACAAAGCCTTACCCCTTGTGGCTTCAATTCAAGGGTGTAGTGATAGTGGGCTAGGGCTAGGGGTAGTGAGTAAGGGCTAGCGGTTGAAGGTAGAGGGAACATTGGGATTGGGCCTTTTTCTAAAATTAAGGTAAGTCCAGCCAGTCCCTACAAAATGGTATGAAACCTTATGGCCATTTCAGCAATAGGTCAGGAGTTCATACTGACAAATTGCAAACTGAAAAATAAAAAGAGAGAAAAAAAAACGCCTTACGGACAGACAACACCGGTGAGTGAAAAAACGTCTCTCAGCTCAATGATTTGTATTAGCCCATGATTTGTTTGCTAATTTACTTACTTGTCAGGGTCTCTGTAGTATTTCAAACTCCATATCAGACTCTGGGTCGAGCGCACACAGCTCCATAACAGGCTGGTCCATTTTATCGATCAGAGTCCGATTATCCATCAATGTTTACAAAAAACGTCCATGTGAGCTGCCGGTGCCGGTGTTAAAAACAATTCTGTGACCCTTCAGAATCTGTGTCTCTTCCGGGGCGATGTCATGAAATGGGTGTAAAACATGTCGCAATTGGTCAAGAGCTCCGAGGTTCAGCACAGTCAGCCATCTTACTACTGGAAATAAGATGCATAGAAAAACTAATAATCAACACCAAATTAGTTTCTATTGTAGCGATGGGAACATATTTAGCATATAAATGCCTGTATTTGACTTTTGGAACGTTTGAAGGTAGAGTCCGAAGTTTCCCCCTGAAAGTAAACGTTAGAGTTGTGCAAGTGAAATCCATCTCAAACGGCGCCTTTGGGTCTTTACCCGCGGGCAGTGGTGAGTTTGAATGCAGCTCCCTCTCCCCCTGTCTCCAATTCCCTCTTTAGCTTTGTTTTGTTGTGGTCGGGACGTTTCTGGGTGGAGATTTCTGTTTATATCGCCAACCAATGACAGAGCGAAGGGCGTGACGCTGTGTGGGAATAAGCTCATAATTGGAGCAGAAGCCTGTCACTCAAACTTGAGAAAACACGAGACTCCACTTTGAGGAGGATGGAGTTACAAGCGTTGTGCGTTTTAGAGCTACTGCTACTCTTCATCAGATGAAAGCAGCAGATGACAATTCAGAAAGTACTTTTGTACAGAGCCCTTTGATCACATCAGCAGGGAAAAATAAACAAACAAAAAAACAAAACAAAAGAACTAACAAACTCATGGTAACTTCCTGGGCAGATACCCGAAACGTAATATAAATTAAAACTTCTCCAGGACAACTTCTGTGAGTGGATCTCTTTCCTTGTTCTTGTATTCCACTTTTATCCGGCACCCAGTTCTGACTATCTGGGATGTGCGTGATACAGCTGTTGCCTACTGAGACACAGCCGTAAGATGTTTTCCTGTGGTCACAAACGGTAGTGTAACATCATGGTGACAGAACCCAGTGCAAATATTTTTTTGTGCCCCACCTCTGCCGCTAACACAAACACGCTCCTGCACACATGCGCACTCGTGGACATGCGCGCGCACACACACAAGGGCACACAGAGTAGTTGAGAATGCCTTTGGTATCCTCGTTAAGAGGTGGAGGGTGTTCCATACCAGCATCTTACTTCACCCAGACAAGGTCAGCAAGATCACCATGGCTGCTGTTTGTCTGCACAACTTCCTCAGTGATTGTCAGTCAGAACTAAAATGAGGTAAGCAATATAAATACAGCTGTGTGAAAAAGTTTTTGCCCCCTTCCTAATTTCTTACTTTTTTGCATGTCAGTCACACTTAAATGTTTCAGATCATCAAACAAATTTAAAAGTGAGACAAAGATAGCACAAGTAAACAGAAAATGCAGTTTTGAAATGAAGGTTTTTATTTTAAAGGGGGGAAAAAATCCAAACTTAAATGGCCTTGCGTGAAAAAGTGATTGCCCCCCTTGTTGAAACATAAATTAATTGTGGTTTATCAAATCTTTGGAAAGCTGATTTCAATTTCTCTGGCCACACCAAGGCTGGATTACTGCCACACCTGTTCTCAATCAAGAAATCACTTAAATAGGGCCTGCCTGACGAAGTTTAGTAGACCAAAAAGATCCTCAAAAGCTAGACATCATGTTGCGATACAAAAAAAATTCAGTAAAAAGTTGAGAAACAAAGTAATTGAGATCTATCAGTCTGGAAAAGGTTACAAAGCATTTCTAAAGCTTTGGGACTCCAGAGAACCACAGTGAGAGCCATTATCCACAAATGGTGAAAACATGGAACAGTGGTGAACCTTCCCAGGAGTGGCCGGCCGACCAAAATTACCCCTAGAGCACAGCGACGACTCATCCAAGAGGTCACAAAAGACCCCAGAACAACATCCAAGAACTGCAGGCCTCACTTGCCTCAATTAAGGTCAGTGTTCATGACTCCACCATAAGAAAGAGACTGGGCAAAAATGGCTGCATGGCAGAGTTCCGAGACCAAAACCACTGCTGAGCAAAAAGAACATAAAGGCTTGTCTCAGGATGCCAGAAAGCATCTTGATGATCCCCAAGACTTCTGGGGAAATACTCTGTGGACTTACGAGACAAAAGTTGAACTTTTTGGAAGGTTTAAGTCCCATTACATCTGGCGTAAAAGTGACACGACATTTCAGAAAAGGAACATCATACCTAAAGTAAAAAATTGTGGTTTTAGTGTGATGGTCTGGGGCTGTTTTGTTGCTTCAGGACCTGGAAGATTTGCTGTGGTAAATGGAACCATGAATTCTGCTGTCTACCAAAAAATCCTGAAGGAGAAAAAAGTCCGGCCATTTGTTCATGACTTCAAGCTGAAGCGCACTTAGGTTCTGCAAGAGGACAATAATCCAAAACACACCAGCAAGTCCACCTCTGAATGGCTTAAGAAAAACAAAATGAAGACTTTGGAGTGGCCTCGTCAAAGTCCTGACCTGAATCCAATTGAGATGCTGGGGCATGACCTTAAAAAGGTGGGTAATGCTGAAAAACCCTCCAATGTGGCTGAATTACAACAATTCTGCAAAGATGAGTGGAACAAAATTCCTCCGCAGCGCTGTAGAAAACTCACTGACAGTTATAACAAACGATTGATTGCAGTTGTTGCTGCTAAGGGTGGCCCAACCAGTTATTAGGTTTAGGGGGCAATCACTTTTTCACGCAAGGCCATTTAAGTTTGGATTTTTCCCCCCTTTAAAATAAAAACCTTCATTTCAAAACTGCATTTTCTGTTTACTTGTGCTATCTTTGTCTCACATTTAAATTTGTTTGATGATCTGAAACATTTAAGTGTGACAAACATGCAAAAAAAGTAAGAAATTAGGAAGTGGGCAAAAACTTCTTCACACAGCTGTGTATATATATATATATATATATATATATATATATATATATATATATATATATATATATATATATATATATATATATTAGGGCTGTCAAAAAATGTATCCTAAATGAATCCTATTGTCAAACAAGAGATGTCCTTTTTAATTACTACTGCTATATGCAGAAAATACATTAACTTTTGTTTTATTTCTTTTTTTTTTTTTTGTTATATTTGTATGATCCCCGAGGGGAAATTAGGGCTCTGCATTTTACCCATCTCTGTACTGTGAGTATCAGAGAGCAGTGGGCTGCTACTTAAAGTGCCCGGGGAGCAGTTGGTGGGGGGTTAAGGACCTTGCTCAGGGGTCCACAGTGGTACACCCAGGGGTCATGTCGGGGAATCGAACCCGGGTCCGCCGCGCCCAAGCCCACGACGCTACCACTATTCTATTAACCAACAGCTCTGTCACGGCTCTGGAGCAGCTCCGGCTCCATAACGGCTGCGGAGCAGTTTCTTTCAACTAAAGGCTCCGTTTTCTGCACCAATTACTGCACACATTTTTCATTTACACAGTAGGCTATACAGTCACATTTATAACATTCACAGTCTTCATAAACTCAGAATATAAACTGATAAACAGTTTATAGCGGGGCATTTAATTGTAATATTGTAGCGTTGGCTCTCTGCCAGAAAAAAGAAACCACAACACATGAAAATGTAAGAAAATTAACACAAAACTCACCAAGACCGATGTGGTTTAGTTCTCATGAAATCCCTGTCAGTTCCCAACCAGGTAAGTTATACACCTGGCCAAAAAAAAAGTCGCCACCAAAAAAAAAAGGTCATTCACTCTAATACTTTATTGGACTGCCTTTAGCTTTGATTACGGCACGCATTCGCTGTGGCATTGTTTCGATAAGCTTCTGCAATGTCAAAAGATTTATTTCCATCCAGTGTTACATTAATTTTTCACCAAGATCTTGCATTGATGATGGTAGAGTCTGACTGCTGCGCAAAGCCCTCTCTAGCACATCCCAAAGATTCTCAATGGGGTTGAGGTCTGGACTCTGTGGTGGCCAATCCATGTGTGAAAATGATGTGTCATGCTCCCTGAACCCTTTGAGCCCGATGAATCCTGGCATTGTCATCTTGGAATATGCCTGTGCCATCAGGGAAGAAAAAGTCCATTGATGGAATAACCTGGTCATTCAGTATATTCAGGTAGTCAGTTGACCTCATTCTTTGAGCACATACTGTTGCTGAACCTAGACCTGACCAACTGCAGCAACCGCAGATCATAACACCGCCCCCACAGGCTTGTACAGTAGGCACTAGGCATGATGGGTGCATCACTTCACCTGCCTCTCTTCTTACCCTGATTCGCCCATCACTCTAGAACAGGGTAAATCTGGACTCATCAGACCACATGACCTTCTTCCATTGCTCCACAGTCCAATCTTTATGCTCCCTAGCAAATTAAAGCCTTTTTTCCGTTTAGCCTCACTGATTAGTGGTTTTCTTACAGCTACACAGCTGTTCAGTCCCAATCCCTTGAGTTCCCTTCGCATTGTGCATGTGGAAATGCTCTTACTTTCAGTATTAAGCATAGCCCTGAGTTCTACTGTTGTTTTTCTTCAATTTGATCTCACCACACGTTTAAGTGATCGCCGATCCCCACGATCATTCAGTTTTTTTCCCCCCCCTTTTTTTTTTAGAAAAAAAGGGCCCCCCACCCTTCCCCTCTTTTTAATAATACTCGGGGGACTTTTCAACCCAAATTTTTAATTTTTTGCAATCTCTTTAGATTTTTTCTCTGCTTGATGCATGCCAATGATTTGACCCTTCTCAAACAGACTAACATTGTCAGGAAGCAGCGAGGACCCGGAAATTCAGCCACACACTGGAAGTCTGTAATGATGTTTATTGAAACCAAGTTTAGAGTGGGGACGTTCAAAAACTCAGAGGCAGCAGCCAGGCCGTCTGCTGAAACAAAAGTCCAGGATCCAGAAACGTGGTCAGAAACAGGCAGAGGTCGGTACACAGGTGGGCAGATGTCAGGTACTTATCTCCGGGGAGCAGGCAAGACTCGTTGGTCAGAGGCAGAACACAGGTCGTAATCCAGGAAGGCAGATGGGCAGGGGGTTCCGTTGAGGGCGAGGCAGGAGGGGGGTCCAGGGACAAAAACCAGGTCGGCAACAGGGAGCAAAAACTAGAACAATGCTGGACTCGAACAGGCACATGACAGTCGATAATCTGGCAAGGAGAAAGGGACTGAGGAGAGCTTTTGTAGTGACATGAACAGGTGGAAAAGGGGAGCAATCAGGAGGGAAGCACAGGAGTGCTGAATCAGGCTGATTAGGTCTGGCCGCAGGAATGGGAGCCATGACAGTACCCCCCCGTCAAGGGCCGGCACAGGACGGACCACCAGGCATGCCAGGACGGAGGCGATGAAACGCCCTAATAAGGGAGCGATCCAAGACAAAGCGGGCAGGGACCCAGGAGCGCTCCTCCGGCCCATAACCCTCCCAGTCCACAAGATACTGCAAGCCACGACCCCGCCGGCGGGAACGGAGGAGGCGACGGACAGTATAGACAGGCCCCCCATCAACAAACCGGGCGGGAGGTGGACACCGGCTTAACCCGAGAGACATGAAAGGTGGGACAGATCCTGAGGGTACCAGGCAGACGAAGGCGAACAGCTACAGGGTTAACGACTTTGACGATCGGGAAAGGGCCAATGAAACGGGGAGCCAGTTTGCGATTCTCAACCCGCAGAGGGATATCCCTGGTCGACAGCCATACCCTCTCCCCCACCTGGTATTCCGGGGCAGGGATCCTCCTCCTATTGGCGGACCTGGAATACACCAGGGATGTCTTCAACAGGGCATTGCGGGCTCGTTTCCACACCCGCTTACATCTCAGTGCAGCCGCATGGGCAGAGGGGACCCCGGCTGCTCTCTCCTGCAGCTCAAAAACCGGTGGCTGGAACCCGTAGACCGTGTAGAAGGGAGACAAACCAGTGGCGCTGGAGGGCAGAGAGTTCAAGGCATGTTCTACCCAAGGAAGGTTCTGTGACCATTTGGTGGGGTCTTGCTCACACAGCATACGGAGCTTGGTCTCTACCTCCTGGTTAACCCGTTCGGTCTGCCCGTCAGTCTGTGGGTGGAAACCAGAAGAGAGACTCACTTGGATGCCTAGGAGGTTACAGAACTCCCTCCAATATTTGGAGACAAATTGAGGGCCCCGATCTGAGACAATATCAACAGGCAGTCCATGCAAGCGGAAGACCTCTCGGGCCAAGACCTCACCGAGTTCCTTGGATGATGGTAGCTTGACAAGAGGAACCAGGTGAGTCATCTTGGAAAAGCGGTCTACTATGGTAAGTATCACAGAATAACCATTGGAGATAGGCAGACCTGTTATGAAATCCATTGCCAGGTGAGACCATGGACGACGTGGAACAGGAAGCGGTCGTAGGAAGCCAGCTGGTGGTCGACGGGAAGACTTGGCTTGGCAACAAACCCGACATGACGAGACGAAGTCCTTGACGTCTTGAACCAAGGTGCTCCACCAGAATCGATTCCGGACGACTGATAGGGTCTTGCTTACTCCTGGGTGACAGTATAAACGAGAGCTATGGCAAAATGGAAGTACCTCTGGGACTAGGTGGTGTGGGACGAAGATACGGCTCTTGGGACAGTTGTCAGGCACAGGGTGTTGTTGGTGGGCGTCTTTGATTCTCTGCTCCAAGTCCAGTCTGGTGATTGCCAGCCGTACTGACTGAGGAAGGATGTAATCTTTCATTCCTTCCAGCCGTTCATCATCTGGGATTTCATGGACTCTGGAGAGGGCGTCAGGCTTGGTGTTTTTGGCTCCAGGTCTGTAAGAGAGCGTAAAGTTGAACCTACCAAAAAACAACGCCCACCTGGCCTGCCTGGGGTTCAGTCTTTTGGCAGACTTCAGGTACTCCAGGTTCTTGTGGTCTGTCCATACAAGGAACGGGACGGTAGCCCCCTCTAGCCAGTGCCGCCACTCCTCGAGTGCCAGCTTGACTGCTAACAGTTCGCGATCACCAACATCATAATTTCGCTCTGCTGCAGACAGGCTTCTGGAAAAGAAAGCACAAGGGTGAGTCTTGCCATCGGAATATCTCTGACTAAGTACGGCACCCACTCCTGTGTCAGAGGCATCCACCTCAACGATAAACTGGCGTGAGGGATCTGGAGAGTGGAGAACAGGAGCAGAGGTGAATAGCGCCTTCAGGCGGGAAAAGGCCTGATCAGCCTTTGTATCCCAGATGAACCTGCTCTTGGGAGACGTGAGGGCATGCAAAGGCGAAGCAATGGAACTGTAGTTCCTGATAAAACGGCGATAGAAATTGGCAAATCCCAGGAATCTCTGCAGCTGTTTGCGGGACAGTGGAACTGGCCATTCCCTCACGGCTGTGACCTTGCTTGGGTCCATCGACATTCCGTTGGGTGAAATGACATAACCCAGAAAGGATATGGTTGTCTGGTGGAATTCACATTTCTCTGCTTTGATGAACAGGTTGTTTTGCAGGAGACGGAGTAGCACTGCACGGACGTGTTCCTGGTGACTGGGAAGGTCCTTAGAGAAGACAAGGATGTCATCCAGATAAACAAAAACGAACAAACCAATCATGTCTCTAAGCACATCATTTACAAGTGCCTGGAAGACCGCAGGGGCATTGGTCAAGCCAAAGGGCATCACCAGGTACTCGTAGTGTCCGGTAGGGGTGTTGAATGCTGTCTTCCATTCATCCCCCTCCTTGATACGGACGAGATGGTAGGCGTTTCGGAGATCTAGCTTGGTGAAGATTGTGGATCCCTGGAGGAGATCGAAAGCAGTGTTCATGAGTGGAAGAGGATAACGGTTCTTTATGGTTATGTCATTAAGTCCCCTATAATCAATACAAGGTCTTAGGCCCCCATCTTTCTTACCCACAAAGAAAAACCCTGCCCCAGCTGGGGATGATGAGGGCCGTATTATTCCAGAATTTAGTGAGTCGCTTACATAAGCCTTCATGGCTTGAGTCTCTGGCTCAGAAAGAGAATATAATCGACCCTTAGGGGGAAAAGTTCCAGGCATCAGGTCAATGGAGCAATCATAAGGGCGGTGAGGGGGAAGAGAGGTAGCAAGGTGTTTATTGAAAACCTTTTTCAGGTCATGGTACTCTAAGGGGACTCTAGACAGATCAGGGTAGGTTTCTTGGTCCTCAACAAGTCCAACAGTAGAGGAAGCAGTGGCCAGACATGTCGAATGACAATTGGGTGACCAGCTCAGGATCTCACACCTCTTCCAGTCTATATGTGGGTTATGAGTCTTCAGCCAGGAGGCACCCAGGATAACAGGAAGTGTGGGGGAATGAATGACCAGAAAAGAAATGTACTCATGGTGGTTTCCGCCGATGGAAACCTTGACTGGAACTGTTGCCTGAGTTACGGGGTGCAGCACATGACCATCTAGGGCCACCACGTTTTGTGTCTTACTGGTAGGTTGTAGTTCTATATTCAGAGACCTGGCTAGCTCAGCATCCAGGAATTCAGTATCCGCGCCAGAGTCAATAAAAACTGACACCTGCTTCGTTTGACCATTTATTTGGAGTTGTGCCGGAACAGAAACCAATGGTGAGGAGTTCATGGACAGTTTCTGACTCAGTAGGTGCCTCACACCCCCTACTGAGTCTGGCCTTTTAAGGGACACTGGCGGAGCTGATGGCCACCCCTGCCGCAATAGAAGCACAGGCCCTCCTTAAACCTCCTCTCCTTTTCTTGGAGAGTCAGACGGGTCTGCCCAATCTGCATAGGCTCCAAGCGGTCCATTGGAGGGGGTCGAGCTGGAGGTGGTGATGCTGTGGGATCCAAGTGTGCCCTTACCCCGGGTATGGAGCGAGGATGCTGAGTGGGTCGGCTCCTCTCCCTCTCCGCCTTTCGCTCCTGGAGCCTCTGATCGATCCTACAGGCGAGTGCCTCCAATCCAGCCAGGCCCCTTGGGGTATCAAGGGTTGCCAGCTCATCTTTTATGTCCTCGTTTAGTCCCTGGTAAAAAGCATCACACAATGCCTCGTTGTTCCAGTAACTTTCTGCAGAGAGAGTGTGGAAATCAATAATGTAATCGGTCACACGTCTTCTGCCCTGCTTTAGGGACAACAAACCACGTGCTGCCTCCCTCTCTGGTGAGACCGGATCGAAAACACTGATGAATTCCTTGATGAAGTCCTTGTAGCTGTGGCAGACGAGTGAGTCCCTTTGCCACTCAGCTGTCCCCCACAGCTTGGCCTTGCCAGACAGCAGCGAAATCACATAGGCAATCTTGGCCCGCTCAGTGGGAAAAGATGAGGGTTGTAATTCAAAGTGTATCTCACACTGTGTGATGAAGGGCCGACAATGGCTTGGCTCACCTCTGAATACCTCAGGAGGGGTCAGGCGTGGTTCATGAACAGGCGAGATGCAGTCCAGGGACCGGGATGTAGCAGCCTCCTGTGGACCCCCAGCTGAGGAGAGATTAGCCAACATAGACATCATCTCTTGCATATTGACCTCCAACTTGTTGATGGACTTCTCTACGCATGAGCGCCACTCCTGTGTGGGCGACGGGTCCATGGTGGCCAGATTATACTGTCAGGAAGCAGCGAGGACCCGGAAATTCAGCCACACACTGGAAGTCTGTAATGATGTTTATTGAAACCAAGTTTAGAGTGGGGACGTTCAAAAACTCAGAGGCAGCAGCCAGGCCGTCTGCTGAAACAAAAGTCCAGGATCCAGAAACGTGGTCAGAAACAGGCAGAGGTCGGTACACAGGTGGGCAGATGTCAGGTACTTATCTCCGGGGAGCAGGCAAGACTCGTTGGTCAGAGGCAGAACACAGGTCGTAATCCAGGAAGGCAGATGGGCAGGGGGTTCCGTTGAGGGCGAGGCAGGAGGGGGGTCCAGGGACAAAAACCAGGTCGGCAACAGGGAGCAAAAACTAGAACAATGCTGGACTCGAACAGGCACATGACAGTCGATAATCTGGCAAGGAGAAAGGGACTGAGGAGAGCTTTTGTAGTGACATGAACAGGTGGAAAAGGGGAGCAATCAGGAGGGAAGCACAGGAGTGCTGAATCAGGCTGATTAGGTCTGGCCGCAGGAATGGGAGCCATGACAAACATCTTTTCCACGACCACGGGATGTGTCATTGGACATGGTTGTTTAGGAAATGAGAAGCAAGTCATTGCACCAGTTGGGGTTAAATAACTTGTTGCCAGCTGAAAGATAATCGGCCATGCAGTAATTATCCAATAGGAGGCTCGTACCTATTTGCTTAGTTAAATCCAGGTGGCGACTTTTTTTTTTGGCCAGGCAGTGTATTTTCAAAAGGTATAAGGTAGTAATGTTAACTTTCCAATCCATCCTCTGTTCTTTTTCTTCTGATGCAACGTCACTTGTCTCTTAAATGGGCAGCAACATCAATTTTATGTCAGCACAGTTTTAATCTTCAACATTGAATGATTGCTGTATTAAGATTTTTAACCATCTCTGATGAATTAATTTGCATTAAATGAATCACTTTTAACTTTCAACTTATTTTACTCTTATGTTATATATTTTTTAACCTGGTTTACACCAATATCTTTCTCTGGAATGTGTGCCTGAATTACTTTCACAACACAAGTAGACTTACAAATGTAGTGTATAACATTACAAAGCCTCACTCACCTGGTATGTTCACAGCTTCGGCTATGGCATTCCAAATCTTTGTGGCTCTGGTCATGGTACGCAATGCAGCCAATATGGCGCAAACACTCATGCACTTGCCAGTTTCTCCTCCAACTCTTCAGTCCAGCCTCTCTTCTCCATTTTGTGTTTGTTGTCATGCATCCGTGTTGACGTGTGTCTCGCAAGAGTGACGTGATTTGTCACTATTCATTGGCTGTTTACAACTGGTGTTTTGCAGCATGGCTCCCAGTCGGGTGTAGTTGGCTCCAGAATTGGCCAAGATAATGATATATATCATCTGGACGATAAAAAAATCGTTTCATATGAAGCTCTATCGTTTAAACTGTAACAGGCGCTTTACTACAGTATTTCAGTTAAGATGCGCCATGCATGCTGCAAACAAACAATTCCTCAGAGATTTTGCTCCATATTGACATCACAGCATCACGCAGTTGCTGCAATTTGTCGGCTGCACATCCATGATAAGAATCTCCCGTTCCACCACATCCCAAAGGTGCTATATTGGATTGAGGTCTGGTGACTGTGGAGGCCATTGAGTACAATGAACTCATTGTCATGTTCAAAAAACCAGTCTGAGATGATTCACGCTTTATAACATTGCGCGTTATCCTGCTGGAGATAGCCATCAGAGGATCCTACACTGTGGTCAAAAATGGCAGCCGGTGTGGTCTTCTGCTGCTGTAGCCCATCTGCTTCCAGGTTGGACGTGTTGGGCATTCAGAGATGCTCCTCTGCATACTTCGGTTGTAACAAGTGGTTATTTGAATTATTGTTGCCTTTCTATCAGCTGGAACCAGTCTGGCCATTCTCCTCTGACCTCTGGCATCAATAAGGCATTTGTGCCCACAGAACTGTTGCTCTCTGAATATTTTCTCTTTTCGGACCATTCTCTGTAAATTAGGGATGCACCGAAAATTCGGCCACCAAAAGTTTTCGGCCAAAAATGACCCAAAAGTGCATTTTCGGTTTTCGGCCGAAAGACATAAATCACCGAAACAACACAGCCGAAACTTGTGATGATGCAACAAACAGCGCATCCAGCACGCAACTTATGAACTTTGTGTTTTTATGTGAAAATATATTTAATTTCACTGTCTTTCAGCAGCCAGTCAGTTATAAGCCTGTATATTATTATTTGTTGTAATAGTCCTACAGAAAAAAAATGTAAAAGGCATTATGTAATGTACACGAGTGAAGTCAAACTAAATATTTTATTTTGAATTTTAATCTATAGTGTACATTCTGTAATGTCAGGGGTAAATAAATATTTTGATACTTTTGTACTTGATTTGTTGCAATGATTGATTTTAGTGAAGTTAGTACACATCGTAGCTAAAAGTGCTACAGTTCTAATAATTGACATTTTTTTCGGTGTTCGGTTTTCGGCCTTGGTTTGTTCATTTTTTGTTTTCGGTTTCGGTCAAGTAATTTCATTTCGGTGCATCCTTACTGTAAATCCTAGAGATGGTTGTGAAAATCCCAGTAGATCAGCAGTTTCTGAAATACGCAGACCAGCCCGTTTGGCACCAACAACCATGGTCAGAGTCACTTATATCACCTTTCTTCCTCATTCTGATGCTCGGTTTGAACTGCAGCACACTGTCTTGACCATGTCTACATGCCTAAATGCATCGAGTTGCTGCCATGTGATTGGCTGATTAGAAATTTGCGTTAACAAGTAGTTGGACAGGTGTACCTTATAAAGTGGCCGGTTTGTGTATATACAGTATATATATATATATATATATATATATATATATATATATATATATATATATGCAAACCACATCCATGGAACCGAAGCTGTCCTTCTTTTAGCTACAAGCTCCTCAGTTTGGCTACTCACCTTGTTGAGAACTAATTATCCTGGTCTGAAACGTCTGCCACTGTCTTCCTACATGTTTGTTAAAGGTAGAGTCCGAAGTCCCTCCAGCGTTTCTGTTTGCAAACAACAGTATTCAAACTTAGCGCTCCTCCCTCTCAGGCTAATGGCCGCCTCGTTCTAGCTAGCCTATTCAACTTCAAGCTTCTCCTTCAGATCTCAGAAGCGGGTACAAGCCAAACTATTATTAACCCTGGTTTTCCAAACTGCATTATCTGAAGCTCTTGCCTTTTCTTCGGTGCATCCACGGTGTTTCCTTTCTTTCTTTTTTTTTTTCTTTCGAGAGTTCGAGTGACTGGTGTCTGCTCCAATCATGAACTTATTTCCACACAGTGTCATGCTCTTAGCTCTGTCATTGGCTGCCGATAAAACCAGAAATCTCCACCCAGAAACGTCCCGACCAGACCAAAACAATACAAAAGAGCGAATTACAGGCAGGGGGAGAGAGAGTTGCGTTCAAGTGCACCACGGCACGGGAGTAGAGGCCCAAAGGCGGGTTTTGAGACGGATTTCACTTCCTCAAGTCTAACGTTTTTTTTTTTTTACCGGGGGAACTTCAGACTATACCTTTTACGTCAAGAGATGTGCCGTGTGTTCATGTACGCCCGCAGCGCCATGTGCATGGACACGTGGCGCATCTTCACAAATAAAATATTGCAGTAAACCGTCTAATCGCCATGTAGAGGTTACTGGCAGATGTTAACATGACCAATACAGATCCGGCTTGGAAAAAATGTAAATAAAAGAAACATTTAGTACCCACTACCTTTATTTGTTCCGTATATCATTTGAAACTGCATTTCCATATTCAGATTTTAATACAAATGATATATTAATTGAATTCTTGTACACTCTTGTACTCCTCTCTCACTTTAATACTACTACTTGATACAGACTTGTTGATGGAGATGTGGGTTTTGCAGTTTTGCTGCATAATACTTTGTCCTGGTAAATGTTCTTTACTTTTATATTGTGTCATTGTTTTAATGTGTACTTCAGTGTTTGTTACTGCTGCCTTGTCACGGCGTGGTCCTTCTCTTAAAAAACAATTTGATTTTCTGACTGGAAAAACAAAGGTTAGATAAAAATAAATTGTTTACATTTTTGTAGAATACTTTGTAGGTAAAACTTAAATTAATAGTAAAATACATAAATATTAAGATATGCTTTACATTTTTGTTTTTTTCCTTTTTGTTTGTGTGTGCATTCATATGACCAAAAACGTATATGCCTGTCACCATGATTGTTAATTACAAAATGCCTGTTCCTAGATGGAAAAACATATTTAGTTAGCTATGTACCAAGTCTCTGAAAAGTTCAATAAAAACTTAAGTTTTTTTAAAAAAGACATCCTATACATAAACAGAATGGGCCTCATGCAAGAAGCATACGTACAAACAAATTCGTTCTTAAATGGTTCGTATGAGGTATTTAGGAGAAAATGCCGCATTCACCAATTTTCTCGTATTTCTAATCTTCCGTCAGGCAAGAACACATTTTCAAGAGTGCCTAACTGCAGTTACAATGACCGACAAAGGAGCCGACATCCAATCCATCATGTGGAAGTTAGTTAAATACCGCCAAGAGTAACTACTGTATCTGCAGCTTGCAAACAGATGCGTATAGTGTAGTCAGGTGGTTAGGGTTAGGAGAAGGGTCAGGGTTAGGGTTAGATTTTAGTAAGTAACATGAAAAAGAAACTTCCGATTGGGAGTTCCGGCGTGGATTGTATATATGGCGACATACCGTGACTGCAGTTGGGTCCCTCTCCAAATTTCACGACTGCTTCAGACTAGACGTAGGAGTCTTGCGCAATCAGTCTGCTGTCATCCAAACCTGGTTTTTCAATAAAGGACTGCATTAATTGTTACTTTGAAGCTATTGCGTATTTTAAAATCCAATATAAATTCAACTACTTGTGTAGGCTATCACTCAATCACTCAATCACGCAATTATAAATTACATTTTCATGCACAAACTGAGCAACTATCAAATATTTCACTTGCAGCCGGCATGTCGGTGAGGGGACGATGGTTTAATTTGTTGTCATTTCAATAGAAAGTGCAGTCAGTGAGCTCCAAGTGAGATCAAGCTGCTATAAAATTGAAAAAAACATCTCAAACAGAAAATTATGGGAAATTCAGAAAGGAGGTTCAGCAACAGTCGCTGCAACTCTTCTAATGGTCAGACATGCAGTCAGTTCATGACACCTTGGCTTCGTTATTACATAAAATGTGGAATGTTTGGGTCTGAATTTGTAAAATTAGAGTTTCACATTTTTATTTTCTTTATTTGAGAGAGATGGAGAGGGTCATGAAAGGATGACAGACATGGTCCAGCAACACATTGGCTTTTTTATTCAGCTGGGACGCACAGCACGTGTGTGTGTGTGTATGTATTAAAAGGAGATTTTGCAGAATGCTGCAAGAGTACCTGCGCTGTTTTGGTTGATGGAAACTCATACTAAACATTTTCATCATATATTGCACCTCTTGGCCTCGATCGGTAAGCTAGTTTCCAGGGACTGTGTTGCTTTTGTTAAACATCTATACCATTTTCGAATCAAATAAGTTTTATTTTTACTTCTGTAACAGTGCAACCAACAGACATGGCATTTACAGCTCTTGTGATGTATTCTCCACTGCTCGGCTTTTACCTCCGTCAACTCTGCTGCTCAAATCTTTTAGTCAGCAGAACCTCCATCTCTGAATTTGTAAAGTTTCTTTGTCTTCAATGCCATTTTTCTGAATGAACACCTGACAAGCGTGGGAAATCATGTCCTTATGGAGCTTGAGGAGTTGTCGTCACAGCGTATCACCCGCCCCTCTGAACCGGCGTTCCGCCATGTTTATTTTTCACTTGCTAAGAGCTACGTTGGTCGTGAGTAGAGATGCTGGATTATAATGTTGAGTGAAGGACTGTGCCAGGTCTTCGCACGATCAAGATGATAAAAGAAATACAAAAAAAGGGCACGTTACAGTTTTTCAAGATCCCTGGTTTGAAAGAAAAAAATATCAAGGATTGTAAATTGCTGAAGTTACAGGGGGCGCCGAATGGTTGACCACTGCAGTCAGAAGGAAAGATATTACTTTCAGCAACATAAAGCATGCCGTATATTCTCTACTGATCCCTTTGTGACTGATAATTGTGGTATCCTTCAAAAACTACTCCCCAGTGATACTGTCCATGCAGATAGGGGTTTTAATAATGAGGAATCAATCAGTACGCTGTGCGCCACTATAAAGAGCCTTCCTTCACAAACCGCCATGCACAGCTGGGAGCAGTCATGTGGAATGTGCCATCGGTGTTTGCAGGAACAAGTAAACAATATTCCAGTCGTACCTGTGTGCCTGTGAAGATGCTGCTTTGCTGTGAGAATGAACCGGACACTATGAAAATCGTCCTTGTTTGCTGTGCATTTGCACATTTATGCTAAAGTGTTGTTGCCAAGACTAGCACTAAAGCGAACATGAGTTGATGAAAACTCTGCTTTTATCTGTCATTTACTCAGTGTTCGACACCACTGACATCTGCCTAAGTCTGACAGCTTATTATAATAATAATAATAATAAATTGTATTTATAATGCACTTTACATTTAAAAAAATCTCAAAGTGCTACAAGGTAAAAACATGATAAAAAAAAAAAACAGGCAGATAAAAACAAACAAAACAATCAGGCAAATGCCTTTTTAAAAAGATGAGTTTTCAAATTGCGTTTAAAAGCCTCCACGGTCTGTGGAGCCCGCAGATGGCCTGGGAGGGCATTCCATAGTCTTGGAGCAGCCGAACAAAACGCTCGATCCCCCATGGTGCAGAGCTTGGTCCTGTTAGGTTTCAGGTGGTAAGTGCCAGCGGAGCGGAGGGATCGTGAGGGGGTCTGTTGGGTGAGGAGTTCTTTGAGGTAGGGAGGGGCGTTGCCATGAATACATTGATGGGTGAGGAGGGACACCTTATAATCAACCCTGAGTGGGATCGGTAACCAGTGGAGTGATTTAAGGATGGGAGTTATGAGGTCAAACTTGCGCACCCTCATCAGGATCCTGGCCGCACTGCTCTGAATGTACTGAAGCCTTTTTAGGCTTTGGTCAGGGATCCCGATGAGGAGTGCATTACAATAGTCCAGCCTGGAGGAGACAAAGGCGTGGACAAGCCTCTCTGCATCCGGAAGACTGAGGGAGGGACGGAGTTTAATTTTATTTTGGTCTTTCACAAATCAGCCACACTCTCATCATTGTTTTCTATCTATAAATAAATGCTTGAAACCACGTTGAACATCGTCCTCCTTACATGTGTTTATTGACCTCTCACGAGTGTTTTCTTAACTAGCAGCATAACAGTTAACTGTGTAAAAGGCAAAATAACACTTCTCTAATATTAAAGGAGTGATGACATAGCAGTAAAAACTAGTTTATGTTGTTGGCATTAGGCTACTGCATATGTAAATACTCCAATGAAAAAAACGGCATTTTTTACAGCGGGGGTACCCTATTGTTTTGAAGCGCCAGACCTCACTTCCTCAGTAAAACAGTTGGGTCCGGTTATGATATGGAACTTCACCCGGAGACCACGTTGACTTCATTTTGATTGGCCACACCTTATTTGGCTATGACCTTATTTAGAGAATCTAGGTCAAGCTGCGGTCGGAGTTTGCTAAAGGCTAACTGCTAGCAACGTGGGCACTTCAGACAGTGAGCTACGTTTATCAGACAAAACAGCATTTAGAAAATAAATAAACTTACAGGTAATAAAAAGGTTGTGGTCGCCTCCCTCAGTGTTGCTGCAGAAGTTTTCTTTTAAATCCATGTGTTTAAAAACCCAGACCTGACTGCACAGAAGTTACTACTCAGCTACACACACGCAGCTGAATCAGACAGGGAGGGGGAGCAAAGCCATTGTTGCCAACTTAGCGACTTTGTCGCTATATTTAGCGACTTTTCAGACCCCTCTAGTGACTTATTTTCAAAAAAGCGACTAGCGACAAATCTAGTGACTTTTCCTGGTTATCATGGAGACAGATAAAGCTCCACCCGTTCATCAGGAGCTGCTTTCCGTCAGCCCCTCCCTTCCCTGAGCAAACAGTGCATAGACCATTAGGAGAGAGGAGGGGGGAAGCTGTTTACTTGATAGTGTGCTCTTATCAGAGCAATTGAATTACGTAGAATGATAGAACTACGTAGAATGATAGGCTGCTGTCTGATTCAACCTATTCTGAGCAGAGAGAAAGCTGACAGACCATAATCAGGAATTTTGATTCTCACTCTGGACATTCACATGGCCTCAGTGCACAACAGATCATATTATACCCCCAAAACCCCAGAAAAGTGAAATTTGATGTCATGGCACCTTTAACAGTGCAAAATCACAAATGTTACCACGTTACAACTGATGGTGAAGACTAAATAATTCAGCATCAGCTGCATGTCTCCATGGAGGACGGAGGTAAGCGGTCCAGATTACTGTCCCTCTCTGATCCATCCAGCTCAGATAGGTCCAGTCCGGATATGTCCCCTAACTTCTCCAAATAACTCTTCTTTGTGCTAGACATTAAATTATCCCTGTACGGCCCTTCTCCTTCGCTCTTTTTTTTCCGCTTCGCTCAGAATTGTCATGGGAGTCCTCAAGCTCTATATGGAATTATTGGGTTGGTAATTATGCAGATTTGCAACTCTCATGAACGCGCGCTCACTTGCGCACAGGTGGAATTCATCATGTTTACGAGGATTATTTATGCAGTTATAAAAGGCTGGTTTTGGAAATATTGATATTTCGGTATCGATCCGCACATCACCAGTGCATGACATGTTTGTGGAGGTTTAGGGGAAAGTAATAGGAGTGCTGTGACTCATGGTTATATTGTAAAAAGCTAGAAACTTGAAACAATATAGAATTTGAGATTGTTTGGTGGAGTCTGATCTCTGAAGTATAATCAGACATACAAATACATCTGTGTTCATTCCTGTTCTGGGGTGCATTTAAAGACACATAAACACACACTGATAGAGGCCTGACCTGTTACCTCAGATGGATCAGGACAAGATCCAGCATCCTGATTAGCTTGCACAATCACGGCAGAGCTGGGCAGGTGAGGCACTCTTGTCTTTTTTTTTTAAACATGTCTTTCCCAACATCATAGCGGGCAGAATGATAGTATTGTGCTGAACAAATTTGCTTTACCAAGATGAGCAAGTCTCCTCTTGATGCTTTATTTAAATATTATTATTATTATTTCAAATTTGTTTTTTTTTTGCTGAATTAACACATTAACTCTGGTACTCTTGTCTTTAATTGTATTAGGTTGAAGTTTCCATTCAGCTGTATCAGGAACAGGAACATCCCCCGCCTCTTCTACCCAGGCAAGATTGATCTTGTGCTACAAAAGTATTGCAAATTTAGTAGAGAAAGCGTTCCTGGTATGACTCCTGAAACGACTCTTTTTTCTGTTTGATAGCATATATTTGGGTATAGGAATGAGTCACTACCAATTCAAAAGCTCCCCCAAAATTGCGAAAAACAAAAAGAAATCAATCCTGGATTTTAGTTTTTCGGCCCTCCAGATCTCAATATGTGACATTGCTTTAGCTGTTCAGATTTACTGGGAAAATTTCATCACTTCACAAAGTTGTTTAGCCTCTTTTTGCGTTTCTTGCTATCTCCACCTCAATTAAACTTCAAATGATACCATATTCACAGTCTTTGAAGTGGAAACTAAGCTATTTTTTTACTTTATGTTATAATTGAATCTTATCATTAGTTACTACTGTATAGTCACCTGACATTAGAACTAAATAACCTAATAAAGTCAGACCAGTACTTTGTTTAATAATTGATGTCCAGTCAAGAAAATCTGACTTTTAAAGGAAAAGTACATCCACAGAATGATGTAACTTTATTTTCCACTTACCCTCACGGTGAGCAAGACTCTGAAGCACTTTTTTAATATCTCAAATGCAGCCGGCTATCAGGAAGGCTTGTCGTTTTTCCCCAACTTTCATATGACGGAGTTTGTCGGGGCCCGAGCCAAAAAGGTCCATAAAAGTCCACAAAATCTTGTCAATACTCCTCCATACTGCTCGTCCAATGTAATCCAAGTGTCCTGAGTGGGTAGCGGCCAGAATTTGCTCGAAACGACATCCTTTAGTATATTTGTATTGAGCCTAAACAGTACTACATCTTACTTTTGTGAAGCGCGCAAATGCACGCCATCAGGGTAAGTGGAAAATAAAGTTACATCATTCTGTGGGTGTACTATTCCTTTAATTGGCATTTTAAAAAATGTTTTGCATGTCAAAAGGTTCTAATTACCCATTTGTGTATGAATAACACCAAGTATAAGTGCTCTTATTAGACCAAAAATCAATGACATGTTGATCACATTGGTAACAGTTCTTAATGTCTGCTGTTAAAAACCTTAAAGGTAGAGTCCAAAGCTTCCCCCCTGAAAATAAGTTTAGACTTGTGCAAGTGAAATCCGTCTCAAACCGTGCCTTTTGGCCTCTACTCGTGTGCAGTGATGAGTTGGAATGCAACTCCTTCTCTTCCTGTCTGTAATTCGCTCTTTCGCTTTGTTGTGGTCTGCTTGGGACGATTCTGGGTAGAGATTTCTGTTTATCTCGCCAGCCAATGACAGAGGTAAGGACATGATGCTGTGTGGGAATAAGCTCATGGTTGGAGCAGATGCCAGTTACTTGAACTCTGGAAGGGAAAAAAAAAAAGAAAGAAAAACGACGGATGCACTGAAGAAAAGGCAAGAGCTTTAGATAGTGCACATTGGAAAACCAGGGTTAATATTGGTTTGGCTTTTACCCGCTTCTGAGCTCTGAATGAGAGGCTTGAAGCTGAATAGGCTGAAGAACGAGGTGGGCATTAGCCTGAGAGGAAGGGGCACTCAGTTTGAATACTGTTGTCTGCAAACAGAGATGGAGGGGGGACTTCGGACTCTACCTTTAACAAAATGCAGAGGAATGGAGTGACCATGAAGTCCAGTGTTTATGGAGACTGTATGGATATGAGTACTCAACATTGTTATTAACTAGCCAGCACATATGATGTTCTTAAAGGACCAATTTGGACCAGTTCAACACAGGTTTGGGGAATCTAGAACCTCCCAACAGATCATGACAAACTGCAGATGGCAGATGAAGGAAATGTAAGCCCAACCATGGTCTCAGATTTGGAGGTGCTTTTCATTCCAGCCACTTCACACTCAGTTGCAAATCCCTCCAGCAGGATACGAAGATCACGGCCCAATGAAGCCAGCAGGACCACATCATCTGCAAAAACCAGAGACCCAATCCTGAGATCACCAAATCGGATACTCTCAACACCTCGGCTGCACTTAGAAATCCTGTCCATAAAGATTATGAACAGGCCTCTGTGACAAAGGGCAGCCTTGGCAGAGTCCAACCTTTGCCAAAACGAATCTGTCTTATCAGAAATACGGACCAAGCTCTGGCACCGGTCATACAGGGACCGGACAGCTCGAACAAGGGGGTCCAGTATTCCATACTCCCAGAGCACCCCCCGCAGGAGACCCTGGGGACATGGTCAAAAACCTTCTCCAAGTCCACTAAGCACATGTAGACTGGTTGGGCGAACTCCAATGTCCCCTCCAAGACCCTGAAGTGGGTATAGAGCTGGTCCAGCTTGTACAAAGCTGTACAGAACTTGTACAGAGCTGTAAATTAATGGAAGAAAAAGAGTTGTACTGTTTCTCTGTGTTATTTTGACCAAACTTATCACATTAAGACCTCAGGAAATTGTGTGAATTCATAAACAAAGGATACATGTCTCCTCAAGATTTTTGCAAGGCAGCACTAGGTGTTTTTATCTGTACTGGGGTATTTTCAGTCTATCAAAACAACTCAGATTTTTACACTTTGGCACTATCTAATGAAGGCTTAGTATTTCAGCATTTGTCTCTGACAAATAGAAGATCGATAGAGCTAATGATAACAGTTTTTTTTTTTTGTTTGTTTGTTTGTTTGTTTTTTTCCTAAGTTGCAGTTGCACACTCGAGGGAAATTGTTATGTTTCAGTCTTATTCTGCCAGATACAACACTGTCAACAACAAGCCAGTACAAACTTTTTGGGACAGTACAAACTTAAGGGTGATTCAAACCAATGAGTCAATGTATTGTGAGTGCCCAAGTTTACTTTCTCTCATTTGGAAATTTTAATAGAAAGGAATTTGTTGCCTAGTGATTGTCATTAATTTTAAATTCATTTTAAAAGATAAATGGGAGTACATGAACAAACAGACATCATTTGATGTAATTTGACAAGTTTGATACACTCAATACAGTATACAGGGAAAAAACACTTAGAATTCTTTTGATTAATTGATATTGGTCTGAAGAAACAAACTTTGGTTTAATCAGTCTTTTATTTAAAGCATAAATTTTCTCTTCTGTTAACCCATTTCTCATAAAGATGAAGATCAGTGAAGGTCAAAGCATAAATATCTTTTTTCGTCTTTAACATTTTCTGAGAGAATTGTTTGATCTACAGGTGGTGCTTTTGGTTGTGCTCCAAAGCGGGTAAGCTTTACAGTTGACACTGTGATACAACTCTAATACTGAAAATCCAGAGCTAAACCTGAAGTTACCTCAATAAGCTACTAATCATGCTTTGTAATGCTGGCCCCAAGTCAGATCCCTGCATTAATGAATACACTTGAGTCTACACGAACAAGAAGGTGACAGCATGACATCTGTCTGTGCAGGGAGACCTTGGAAGCTGCTCTATCGGAATGGTTCAAGGATTAATATCTGTCTCAGGGTCATGAATGAAGCATTTTTGCACCTCATCCACCTCCTGAAGACCCCAGGGGACAATTGAGACACTCCCTAACAAAAGTAACAACAAAAACAAATCTATTCAAATTAACCTCAGTTGCTGAGAAATATGATAGAAAAAATAAAAGTTAAAATTACATGATTTTTTTAAACACATCTCATCATTCTTTTTCCCATATGCAGACTTGATTAAATTGCAAAATTGCATGATATATCAAAATTTAATGTTTTTCCCAGAATCGTCCTTTCTGCACAGAAGAATTTTTTTGAAGTACAGTACCTGTATAGATGATAACATTATTTACTCTTTTGAAAGAAGACGAAATATGATTAATTCCTAATTAATTTTCTTTTCATTAAAAGGAGATCCGCACCCTTCATTCTGCATGATGACACTGTGATGCTGCTTCCCGTTGCTCTGACTAGGTTTTTACCTCTTCTCTGCGTAGTTCTGCGTGTGTTTGTATGATCTTATGATACTTAAGCCACCTGCAGGTCCTGCTGTAGGGGATTGTTAGTTTTGTTTTCCAGCAAAGACCTTGGACTGTTGTTTAGGGGTTTCTGTATAGAAGCATCAGTGAACTGTGTAAGTGTATCCTTTTATTTTTTTCATTTTTTTCTCTCCTCTCTTTCTCTCTCTCGCTCTCTTTTTCTCACTCCTTTTTCTATGTTTCACTTTCTATCATTGCTTCTATTAACTTTCTTTTCTTTCATTGTTCTCTTGTCAAGCCCAGCAATATGATGTAAAATGCTGCTGTAAATAAATGGTTAATTAAAGAGATAAAATGAATAAACACAGGATATCAAGGGGAGCCTTGTGTTAATAAAGCTCCTCTTGGCAAAGCAAAACTGTTCAACACAATAAAGCAGCCAGATCATCATTCTGCTTGCTACAATGCTGGACAGGACAAATTAAAACGAAAAAAAAAATGAACTACTGTCACAATTACGGAATTATCTAATGTAATATCTATCAGCATTGGTTCTGAATGGGGGAGTGGATAGCCCAGTGGTAGCGTCATGGGCTTGGGCTTGGGCGCGGAGGACCCGGGTTCGATTACCCGACACGAGTGGTGTCAGGTCAGGTAATCGAACCTGGGTCCTCCAGTGGTACACACAGGGGTCCTGTGGACCCCTGAGCAAGGTCCTTAACCCCCCACCAACTGCTCCCCGGGCGCTTTAAGTAGCAGCCCACCGCTCTCTGATACTCACAGTACAGAGATGGGTAAAATGCAGAGCCCTAATTTCCCCTCAGGGATCATACGAGTATAACAAAAAAAAAAAAAGAATATTGATTCTTAATTGATGAGATGCATATGGACAGTTACAAAAAGAACACTGTGCATGTACAGTATACAAGTTGACCAATAATTTGTATAGCCTATCTAAAGACTGCATGATAACACACGAGATGAGCACCATCATCTGTATTATTTAGATGTTTTTGGTATTTTTATCTATTGCTTGAGAACGGTTTTGTTTGTTTTTGTTTTTTTATGTGGCATGCATGTCCCTCCCATTTAATCTTCTCTTATGAATTCTCAGCTTGGTTGCAATGTTTTGTTTTTTTGTTTCTCATTTTTGACATGTAGAAAAGGCTTTTGATATTTTATTTGATGTTTTTTCTTTCTTTCTTTCTTTCTTTCTTTCTTTCTTTCTTTCTTTCTTTCTTTCTTTCTTTCTTTCTTTCTTTCTTTCTTTCTTTCTTTCTTTCTTTCTTTCTATCTTTCTTTCTTTCTTTCTTTCTTTCTGTCACAGCTCTTCATACAGCATAAGCTGTTTATGGGCAGACAGAGAATTCAAATATCCATGACTGAAGTGAAGGAAGTGTTGCCATGGTGAAAACTCAGCCATTCCCTTTACAGTAAAACAATGCATGGCCTAAAATGGCAGTAAATCTCTTAGCATTCATACATTGACTTACATTGACCTGTGCTGTGGTGTCATTAGGGGTTTGCAGCAGGTTTAGCCTTATCGTCATGGTCAGAGGTGCAGCAATTTTTAAGTATTTGTCACATGTATAGTCAATACCAGTGACTTCAGTCTTTCCAGTTTGCATGCTTTCTTGTTGAGGCACTGCATTTCATCTCCCCAGCTTCCTCATTCTTCTTCATTCCTTATTCTGCACTATCCACTTGTTCATATTAGTTTTTATGTTATGAAGTACCTTGTGTTGTAAATGAGGCCTCAGACCATAACTGTCAAAGACAGATGCCTGTCATAGAAAAGTTTTATGTAGTGTCTGGACGATATACAGCTTTCTTCTTTAGACTATGTACTGTGCATGTGATAGCATGGAAATTAATGTCTATAAGTCTTATATAAGAACCCCAGCTCAGTGTTCGTAAATGAAGCTGAGTAAACAATCACAGCAAAGTTATTGTAAATCTGGCAGAAAAATGGACGTATTTCAACTCTCAACCCTCTTACTTTTTATAAGCCAAGGGAAGTCAAATAAAACTGAAGTTTTCTCTGTGCTGCTGTTTGTTGCTTTCTTCCTTATTGTCTTCCCATCTGTGTACATAAACAAACACACAGATGCCCACAGATACAAAAACACGTCGGAGAAGTGAAAAGAAACAGTTGACTCATCTCATTCGTTCCTACTGGCGACAGACACAGCTCCCAAGTGACTGAACTCGTATCGCTAAAATGTGTTGCCTTTTCACTTTGGATTAAGGTGAGAGCGAATGTTCTGGACGCCCAGGAGTCGCCAAGTGTCTCCTCTGTCAAGAGCAGTGTGTCTGCTGCTTTCAACACATTTGCATGCTCACCACAACCTTCTGTAAAGGAAAGCACAGGGCAAACTGTACAGGGCAAAGCAACACACACATCTCCAGCTAACATATATGAACAGTGAAACGATTGGCACTGGAGATTGTCAGGTATTTAATTTGGAGAATTAATTTTGATTCAGTTCAATATAAACCACTTCATTCATTCCTGACAGGTAATTTTGTTTTGCAGTCAGTTTTACAGTCCCCCAATTGTCTAAAGATAGCTTTTCAGTATTGACAAATAATGTATGCCAATATACAGAAACAAAAATAAATACCTTCATACATTATCGATTTAGCACAATTTTATAAATTCTTATGAAAATCCATGTATTCAAATTCATGTATCTTAAAGAAAAGAGAGAAAAATCATGACTTTAATGTCCATTCTCTAATGGCTTAAATTGTTATATTACGCAAAGTGGCGTGACACTTTTCTTAAGCCAGATTGAGATCCTGACCTACTGCAGGATACACATGTGAACTATAGAGAGGGATTCCAGATAAGTTTATTGGACTGGACCTGAGCCGGATACCACTTATTGAACTGTAGACAGAAAGTCAGAGTGTGTGGATTTGGATAGAGAAAATAAGAACCCAGAATTATTTATTTCGATTTTGATTGAAGGGGTTATTAAATGTGTTTCATCCCAAAACAAATTTTGCTGTATTTACATTTTGTATAAAAACACTGTACCATCAAAGACTGATAGAGCGGAAGCAGTTGGTTTTTTTCATGTTAAACTGAAGTTAATCTTGTCAACAGTGTAGGGTCATTGGTGGTCAATCCCCAGTGCACAGATGTACCCTGATATGTAGAGCGAAGTTAAGACGGGTCAAAACAGGACAAAAACTATTGGTGTCAAAATACAAGTTAGTTGTTGCAGCATTTGTGTAGAAAAAAAGAATCAGTATAACGGAGAAAGACTGAACACAACAAAAGCAATTCATTCCCTGAATGTCCTGAAATCAACTTCAGGAATAATAATGTTTAAAGGTCTCCTCATTTTATTGAGCTCTTCATCCTATAAAAGAGCAAGAGCTCAGGTACTATGCAAACATGTCTAATTATAACCACTTGTGTCTGTGATCTTGTTATAGTATCTAATCCAAAATAAAGTTGATTTGGGAAATGAAAGCCGAGTCTGACCCGCCATGGTCAGCATCACTATGGAAGATTCTAATCTATGAGTAATCTCAAAAGGAAACTGACACATTGCAACAGTTACATCATTGCAGCTGTAAGCAATAAAACACTTCAAACTTAGTAACCTATTGCTTTGCAAAACCCCTCACTGGTGCTAAACATGCTAATAGACTTACACTGGGTAAGCCAAGAAGAGGATTAGCAAATTAACCAGATCTGTAAAACTGAAATTTGAGGAAATTAGTTGTTGAATACTCTCTTGATATTGTTATGCATAACCAAATCTAAATCACCACTGACTAATCAATATCACATTTGTATAACTGCTAACAGGCTTACATGATTATCTGTTTAACTTGGCATTTGGGTGAGATAGGTCAAACCGAAATGGGAGATAAACAGTGATTTAATGACAAGGGTGTAAAAGAATGATCTAATGAGGACGAAAGCGGTAAGACAATACATTTGTGGAACCGTCTCTAATTTCCAAACACAGCGAAATGAAAATGAAAAGGTAAGAGTAGAGGTGATAAGAATGCATGTACAATAAAATAATTCAATCGAAAGAATTAATTTTCAATAGAAATAACAGAATGACTAATTAATCATCATCACTTTGAAGTGTGTTTGTTTAAAACTGTTTAGATATGACAACAGAGCCTCAATTTGTCATTTTCCCACTGTTCACATTTATTATTTGCAAAAATATACCAAAAGCAGACTATTTGTATTGAATAATGGGAATGACTAAGAGACGTAAATCTAAAAGAACTGATTTAATAAAATAAATTGAAAGTTCATTTTAAAAGGTGTTAAAACAGCACTACACACTATGACTGCAGCAGTCACCAAAAAACAGCAAAGTCCCTTGTTTAGACAGGGAAACATAACTAAGCTATTACTGTAAATGGGCTCTATATGCACAACTCCACTACTTCCTGAAATTATGCCAGCTCCTTTCTTTCTTCTTTCATTACTGGACAAACTGCTTAATCCAGGTGTGTCTGGCCATTGTCGTTGTGGTTACTGAGGTTGAGCACACCTGGATTATCAATTTGTCCAGTAATGAAAGACAGGAAACAGGGGCTGCCATAATTTCAGGAGGTAGTGGAGTTGTGCATAGCCCATCAGTTGTGTTAAGTGCAGAAGTGTACTGCAACTTGTGATACATATATACAGTAGTAGGGCACCTGTTTTGTTTATTTGTTGTTTATTTTCATTTTGAATCCATGCAACCATCTCAGCTCCATTTTAAATATGTCAAATATTTAAAAATGTATATACAATGATAAAGACATATTTTTTCTGAACTTTATTCAAAGAATTAAGAAAATACAGAACATCAAAATTAAAATGAAAAACAGGCACTAAGTGAAAAGAATACAACACCAGTAATGGAAGCAACTAAGGTCAAAGATTAATAAAAGGTATAAATAAATAAAGACAAAAAAAAAAAAAAAAAAAAAAAAAAAAAAAATGTATATATATATCGACAAATATGAATCAATTAAAAATTAAATAAATATATACATACATAAAGGCACTTGCTATTTGGGGGCAACTAAAACTGTCTTTACATATAATAATGTGCATTCACTTTTTTTGTTTGTAATCAGTTTCAATGTAAGCATTAAACTAGGCAAGGCAAGGAAAGTTTATTTGTATAGCACATTTCATGTACAGAACAATCCAGTGCACATAAAACATTATAAGCAAAAGGGGAAAAAAAGAATAAAAAATTAGAAGCATGATTCAAAATTAAAAGCATTTAAGATTAAAAAGAGATTATAGAGATGTGCGGATTTTAACTTTTGAATAAAATCAATGTAAATGCAGCTGAGAACAGGTGGGTCTTCAACCTGGATTTAAATAAATTAAGTGTTTCAGCTGATCTGAGACTTTCTGGGAGTTTGTTCCAGACATGTGGAGCATAGAAGCTGAACACAGCTTCTCCATGTCTGGTTCTGACTCTGGGAACTGATAAAAGACCGGATCCAGGTGACCTGAGGGGTCTAGTAGGTTCATACTGGGTCAAGAGGTCACTGATGTATTTTGGGCCTAAACCATTCAGAGCTTTATAGACCAACAGCAGAACTTTAAAGTCTATTCTCTGGCAGCGGCCGGACCGGCAGCCATGTCTTTGAGGCAACCTGAATCAAATGAAGGGCTCGTTAACAGGCCTGTAAAGAACTTGATGAGGAAGTTCACTAACCTGAATCAGGTATGCTGAAGTAGGAGCACTTGACATGCAGGGCAATGGGTCCTGAGGACTGGAGTTGAGAATAGTGTATCAAACCCACCTCTTTCCATTCCAGTGAGCCTTTTCAATTTTATGGTTTTCTACAATATTTCCAAATGGTAGGCTATTATATAAACAACATATTTTTTAAGATGAAACATGACATGCTTATCTTGATGGCAGCAAGCTTTAAAAATCAAAGGGCTTGAAAACAGTGACGTTAAAATAATAGTTGTCTTTCACCATCTCATCTGGCACTAAAAGAAACAGTTGGAGGAACATGTGGCAGTGATTAGGTCAGTTGCAGGGATTAAAGTTCTCTGTCCACAGACGGATTTCTGTCAGTTAAGAAGAAAACCAAGAAGACCAAAACAAGACTCCCTGTATTTGCAAACTGTTGTTAGAAGAGGAGGCTAAGAAAAAGAGGATCATTTACAGGGGTAAACATGGCTCTGTCCCAATTTTTTCATGTGTTGCTGCTATTAAACTCAATGTGCTAATATTTGTCATAAATGTCAATTTTTTTAAAGTATTTGTGGAGTCATTTTGCTCAAACAACTGGGCATATGTAGTAATTTTATGCAGTTTATGCACTGTATCAACCAGTGTAAGGAATCCACATTGTCAGACTGAAGTAGCAATAACCACGAATACAAATGACAAAAATAGAATCCTTGTTAAAATAGATTGGCTTATTTATGTAGATATGATGTTTAGAAAATTATTTCATTCAGCTTGACTATTTTTGTATCAGTGCAATGACAGCTCTATAAAACAATACTCACTACTAAGAGTTATATTGATTTCAGTTAATTAGTTGTGCTTAAAAAAAAGAGAAAAAAACATGTAAATGACCTGGCAAAAAAAGACCCAGCCGTTTCATGCATCAGTATTAGAAAGCATTGCAAATTTAGAGGCTGTAACATTGCTGCAGTTTAAAGAGCCAGAGTGCCAGCTCGTGGAACAGGAATGTTGCGTGTCATGTAATATTGAGTATCTTAGAGCCTTCTTGTCCTCTCCAGTCCTATCTACCACTGTCAGATGCCATGGGGCATGAATGCAGACTTATTTAGCCATTAAAGGTCTCTTCTGCTTTCCCTGCTTTCAGGAAAACCATGATAGTGTTGAAAGCACTGAACACACTAAGACCCTCATACTGCTATCAGGAGTTTCAAAAGAACAACAAGAACAACAAAAAGGACTTTCCAGATACTTCCTCTGATGGGGTTTTTGGTACATATTGGCCTTAGAGAATGTGCTGTGGTGATAATTTGACAAGACAAAGGGTCAATACCTAAGAATAAACAGAAGGATTTAATATATCAAGGGTAAAAATCTTTCGTACCATTTAAAATCGATGAGGTCTGTAAAGTTTAGGCTTTAAACGATTATCAAAATATTCAACACGGAAGAAAGCAAAGAAAATGTGTTATGCATCAAGCAGGATTTCTTTGTGGATGACTACTGTTTTTCAACGATAAATGAGATTGTGTTAAACCTTCCCTTAACTCGAGCGATCTGAGACATGATTTAACAAAACTAAAAGAAAGAAACAGAATTTCCTAAGGGTAAAGACAAACACAATGTTGATTTTTGCAAGTTTGACTGTCAACCTAAAATTCTGCTACACAAAGTTGTGGGAAAACAGACTAATGTCATTCCAATAAATTTATATAAGGTGGTGCCACAACATGGAGTCAACTCTATTAGGACTTAGCCCTTTCTCATCACATCTTAACACTGTGATACCAACAAGTTGTGTTTAACTTGTTTTGGGGGAAATTTCTTTTTCTAAATTCCATTAAGTTTACAAAATATTCTTTCTTTCCTGCTGGCCGCTTGACTTTGCATGTCCACTGATAGTTTGTACTGGATAAAAATTAGGCTTCTAGACAGCATGGACTGGCGTCTCTTAGAGGGTGTCTATAAGGCATTTGATTAGATTTGGAGCTATTTATTTATAGACCTCACAGTAAGAACAATGACCTTCCCCTTTCTTCATAATTAGCTGTGTCTCCACTTCTGTGTCATTTAATTATGTTGGAATCCCAAATTCACAGGGTCTATGCTTGACACACCACACTAAATGGGTTAATGCACCCAGAATTCATAGACAAAGTGTCTCGTTCTCAAAGAGGTCATCAGGCACACAGACAAGCCATTCATATTAAACTGAACATAAATTCAAATGTTAGAGGCATCTGGTTCCCTCAAATGCTCTGTCTCTACATATTTTCATTTCATGTCTCAGTAAAACTCAGAAGACTCTCCACATTCTCATGTTCAAGTTCAGGTTTATTTGTATAGCACGCTTACAACGGCTGTGGACGCACAAAGTGCTTCACAGAGATATAAAAAATGCCCAAATAGATAAATGAATCACACAAACACTGATGTAAGCGCATTAACACGTAAGCATACTTATACATTCACACCTATTGTGTGGTCATAAGTGTAAAAATATACAAATACACACAAGGACACACAAACACTGCCGTACTTGAGTCTCTCCAGGTAAATTTAAAAGAATACATAGAATGATCACAATAAATAAATCAAATAAGGCTAATCTACTGTAAAACATAAATACTCAAGACCAAATAAAAACTTAAAAGAATAAAAAGTACAAAGTATGAATGATCACCTCAACTAGAAATTAAAAGCTAGAGTAAAGAAATAAGTTATCAGTAAAGTTTTAAAAGCTTGGACAGTCTGGGCACTTCTACTAGCCCATTCCACAATTATGGGGCCACCACCGAGAAGGCTCTATCGCCTCGAGAGACACATCTGGTTCGAGGAACCTCCAAAAGCAACTGAGAAGAGGACCTCAGAGATCTAGTGGGAGCATGCTTGATTAAAAGCTCAGCCATATATGGAGGAGCTAACGCATTTAGAGCCTTATAAGCCAGTAATAAAATTTTAAACTGGCCCCTGAAGCTGACGGGAAGCCAGTGGAGCTCAGCGACGCCGGGAGTGATGCGGTCAGAAAGCCTCTTTCCAGTCAACAAATGGGCTGCTGCAATCTGAGCAAGCTGGAGACGGTTGAGGGATGATTTGCTGATGCCATAATAAAGTGAATTACAATATTCAAGACAGGACATAATTTTGATAGTGCTTCAAGTTTATCCATTTTGTTTTCTAGCAATGGCATTTGTGTCTATCAGATATGTTGGAGGAAATTATTTCATTTCATTTCTGTACACAGTCCTACAACAAATAAAGTACTACATGATAGAGTACTACATGGCAGCAGGCTCAGGGGTGTAAAAGGGTTGGTGTTGGAGAGAGTAAATGGCGAAGAATGAAGGAGGACTGTGCAGGAGGGAGAGATGTGTAGGAAGAGGGAGGGAGGGTGTCCAGGTTGTGTATGGAGGAAGAAGTTAATAGGGAGGAGCGAGGTGTGTGTGTGTTTGTGTGGAAAGCTCAGGGTATGTGTGGGAGTGAGGAAAATGGGCTGGGAGAGGGAGGAGATATGGGTAAGTGGTTGGAGGAAAGAGGGGAAGGAGGGAGGTGTGTGCTTGTGTGTGTCAGGGTGGAACGATGAGGGGATGTGTGTGAGGGGGTGGAGGAAGAAGGGCGTGAGTGTGTCAGGTCAGAGGGAAGGGTGGGGTGGTGCATGTGTGTGCGGGGAGTGCATGTGGGTATTGGGGGTATGAGGAGGTGGGGGTGTATGTATGTGGGTGTAAGGTTGGAGGGTGGGGTGGGTCGGTGCATTTGTGTGGGGGGAGTGCATGTGGGTGTTGGGGGTATAGGGAGGTGGGGGGTGTGTGTGCGGGGTGGAGGATGGGGCGGGTCGGAGCATGTGTGTGGGGGGAGCGCATGTGTGTATTGGGGGTATAGAGAGGTGGGGAGGTATGTGTGTGGGGTGGAAGAAGGAGTGCGTGTGTGAGTATGGGGGTGGTGTGTGGGGGTGTGGTAGTGCCCTGGTGCCAGTTGTGTGGGGCAGGGGCATTAGAGTGGGTGCTGGCCCATGCCGGGGGGGGGGGGTTGTCTACGGGGTCCGATCATCCTGGGTGACGGCTGGGTCGGGGGAGGGGGGGGCGCCCTTGGGCGCTTGGGCCCTGGTTTCCACGCTGCACCTGTTCCGGGGAGGGGTGGCGCCCAGCAGGGTCAGCAGTTGCTGGTCTTGGTCCACTGGGGCCTGGGCCCCAAGACTGCGGAGGGGTTCGGCTGGGGCCGCCTTCTGCTGCCCTCTGGGGGGATGCATGTCCCTCCCATTGGGCTGATTGCTGGGGTCCGGGCCTCTGGGTGGCTGCTGGGGGCCTGGGTCTCGGGCCGTGCGGGTTTCCTCCTCCTTGCAGAGACGAGGTTGCATCTGCATGACTGCATCACCATAGAGCACCCTTTATTCTGCATGATGACACTGTGATGCTGCTTCCCGTTGCTCTGACTAGGTTTTACCTCTTCTCTGCGTAGTTCTGCATGTGTTTGTATGATCTTATGATATTTAAGCCACCTGCAGGTCCTCTTGAGGGGGGTTGTTTTCCAGCAAAGACCTTGAAATGTTGTTTAGGGGTTTCTGTATAGAAGCATCAGTGAACTGTGTAAGTGTATCCTTTTATTTTTTTATTCTCTCCCCTCTCTCTCTCTCTCTCTCTCTCTCTCTCTCTCTTTTCCTACTCATTTCTCTCTGTTCCACTTTCTACAGTATCATTGCTTCTGTTAACTTTCTTTTCTTTCATTTTTCTTTTGTCAAGCCCAGCAATATGATGTAAAATGCCGTTGTAAACAAATGGCTAATTAAAGAAATAAAATGAATAAACACAGGATATCAAGGGGAGCCTTGTGCTCATAAAGCTCCACTTGGCAAAGCAAAACTGTCCAACACAATAAAGCAGCCAGATCATCTTTCTGCTTGTTACGATGCTGGACAGGACAAGTAAAAAGAAAGAAAGAAAAGAAAAAATAATGTGACAGTTGATTGTCTGAAAGAAAAGGCAACTGTATGTGAATATTGAAAATGGCATGATCAGTCCTACTACAGCCATCGAGCAACACATTTTAGAATATTTCAGATAATTCTAAAAATAATCTATTCTCATTATTGACTGAACTTTATACAAGTATTCACATTTTTTCCCTTCTCCAAAAAATTATACCATGTTTTACTTATCTCGCACAAACAGTTTTATAACTTTTTGTTATTTTAAGCCTTTAAAGAAAACAACAGCAGGAATAAAAAAAAAATCTGTAAGGCAGCAAGATATCATGTAAATTTCTATACACTTACATAGTAAGTCATTCCATGATTCAGTTCCTGACTGACCAGAATTGCAAAAGCTGCAGTAAGGCACGCAAGGTTGGAGTCTCAGATAAGAAAAGCTAAACTGATACTTAAAAAGATGGAGGTCAACAGAGATAAGCTAAGGTCACAAGAATTAAGTGTTAATAACCTTAGGGTTGTTAATATGCTTTGCTCAGGCTGGGACTTGAACAAAGTGGCAAGTGTTTACATGAATGTGTGTACTTCATGAGTTCACGTTTTTCAAAAAGTAGCCCAGTCAGCCTCGGAAGGTACACCGTTTAGAAGAGCATTCATTCCACTGGACACTTGGGTTAACGTGATTCTGTTGAAATCTAATGGATTAGTTCTGCATGAGATAGGGTCGGTTGAGCCATTGACTTCTTGTGCTCAGTGGTGTAGTGGTTCCTGGAGAAGTGGGTATACTATTAATTTTATGCCCTTTTTTAAAAAACAAAGTAGCAAAGAAAAACACAGTTTTAAACAGTTATAATAAGACGACTCTATATAGTTTACCCCCCATCAGTAGTATTTGCTCATTGTCACATAATTTCTGTTATGGACTACACTGCTGCTTGTGGTGAACTGTAAAGTAGCAGTGCTGGAAATTACAACTTTCCCTGAAGCATATGTACAAGTTCAAATCAAATCAGACAATAGTGACAGTGTTTATTCTGTCAGCCTACATTGTTGAATTATTCTTATTTTACATTTAATAGCAGGAAAACGTCCAATCCAAATATTAAGATAAATCAGTTGACTATATTTAACCACTTTCATACCCTGTCTGCAAGTTTGTTTTCCCTTAAAACAATTAGGGGCTGTCCCCATAGCACCGAATTGCAATAAAACTGCATACGTTTTTAGAAATCTGTCTTTCCACCATGAAACCGGAGGTTAGCAGTAAAGCCACACAACTTGAGGATATGATGTCAGTGTGAAGAACATGCAGCAATCACAACAATATTGGCGTCAGTGATCAACTGTGTTGTGGTGCTCTTCCAGACAATCCTGGCTTCTTTACAGCTTTTGCACCAAAATGCACTGCTTTTACAATGGAGTATTGCGCTACTACATCTGAAAATCGGGTCTGTACCCCCCGTTTCCAGTGGAACAACTGGAGACTGCCAAGAAAGGAGACGCTTTCAGATGATTGTGTGTTTTCAGCCGCACAACGTTAGGCACGTCATCAAGCTGGGTAATGCTAGCCTGCTAACTGTAGTCTGCCGGCTACTACTCTGTTAAACTTTGTAAATCGGATAAACGCCAATGCCAAGTTTTCATTCCAGACTGAAGTGATACTAGGGAAGATTCGCCGCGGTAAAGGACCAAACTTTATAATAAAACAACACACGTTTGTTTGTAGCCGGCAGACTATACAGTTGTGTTAGCAGGCTAGCATTAGCCAGCTCGATGACGTGCCTAACTTTGTGCGGCTGAAAACACACAAGCATCTGAAACGTCTCCTTTCTTGGCAGTCCCCAGTTGTTCCACTGGAAACGGGGTGGTACAGACCCGATTTTCAGATGTTTGTGTGTTTTAAGACGCACAATGTTAAGCACGTCAGTAAACGCTAGCTGGCTAATGCTAGCATGCTGTGAAGTGCCGGTGTCGTGCGGTGTTGTGCCCCACTGGCTACGAACAAACATGTGTCGTTTTATTATAAAGTTCAGCCCTTCACCGCGGCGAATCGATCGCTATGATTCACTTCTTCCTTAGTATAACTTCAGTCTGGAATGAAAACTTAAGTATGTTTGGAGTTTATCCGATTTAAACAGTATAACAGAGCAGGAACAGCTGTTGTTAAATTGTCCCGGAAGAGGAAATGCCCAAATACCGGGAAGTTCCGGTAAGCGTGATAATCCCTTACTGCAGAGTCATTAGAGTATTTCTGCAGATGACAGGACTCAGAGTTGTACTGCAAGTCTGAGGTGTACAGTGTGAAGAGAAATGGTGAGAGTACAGTTCCTTGTGGTGCTCCAGTGCTGCTGATCACCATCTCAGACACACAACCTTTCAGTCTCACAAACTGTGGTATGTTTGTTAGGTAGTCATAAATCCAGGTGGTTGTGGAGGGATCCACCTGGAAGTTATGGAGCTTCTCACATCGCAAAGCAGGCTGAATAGTATTAAAGGCACTGTAAAAATCAAAGAACATGACCCTCAAAGTGCTGCCTGACTGGTCCAGATGAGAGTGGGCTCTCTGAAGCAGGAAGATGACGGCGTCTTCAACCCCAAGCCCATTATGATATGCAAACTGTAATGGGTCCTGAAAGGTATTCACTTGCCTGTTGAGGTGAGCCAGTAAGAGTCTCTCCAGGACTTTCATGATGTAAGATGTCAGGGCAACTGGTCTGTAGTCATTTGGTTCAGCTGGTTGAGGTTTTTTAGGGTATGGAACAAGACAGGATGTTTTCCACAGCACAGAAACTCTGTTCTGTCTCAGTCTGGTTTTAAAAAGATGCTGGAGAACCGGACATAGTTGTTCTGAGCAGGTCTTGAGAACTCTGGGACTGACACCATCTGGACCTGCAGCCTTGTTCTGGTTCAGTTTCTCTAGCTGTTTCTTGACCTGGTCACAGGAGACAGTCAAGCTGGAGGTGGAGGCAAAAGAGGTCTCAGGATGTCCTGATGTGAAGGGAGAGGGGGCTGTGTTCAGGTCCATGACTGAGGTGCAAGGTGACAGAGTGGAGGTGGGACAGGAAAGCTGTGGGCTCATGGAGGGTGTGTGGAGTGTTAGGTTGTTGGCAGGGAGGGAACTGAACCTATTAAAGAACATGTTCAGTTCGTTAGCTCTGTCCAGACCTCTGTCAGTCTGGTCTCCCTTTAACTTAAAGCCGGTGATCTTCTTCATTCCCGACCACACATCCCTCATGTTGTTCTGCTGGAGCTGACTCTCCAACTTCTTCTTGTAGTCCTCCTTGCTCTTCTTAGCCTGTGTTTTCAATTGTTTTTGTGTGGTCTTCAGTAACTCCCTGTCTCCATCCCTGAAAGCTTTCTTTTTGATGTTCAGCAGCTTTTTCAGGTCACTCGTGACCCAGGGTTTGTTATTGGGGAAGCATCTCACTGTTGTTGTTGGAATGATGCCGTCCACACAGAAGTTTATGTAATCTGTCACACAGTCATGGTGTTGATGTCATCTCCATGAGGTTCACAGAGGACATTTCAGTCTGTGGCCTCAAAGCACCCTCTCAGAGCATCTTCAGCCAAAGTAGACCAGGTTTTAATAGTCCTCCTAATGACTGGCTGCTGCTGAACGATGGGCTTGTAGGTGGAGGTGAGAAGAACCAGATTATGATCTGATCTTCCTAAAGGAGGCAGGGCAGAGGAGCTGTATGCATTCTTAGTATTTGCATAAAATAAGTCCAACATCTTATTTTCTCTGGTGGAGCAGCTGACAAACTGCTGGAAAGTTGGTAATGTAGCAGAGAGGGAGACATTGTTGAAGTCTCCAGAGATCACCATGAATGAGTTTGGATGCTGTGTTTGTAGTTTAGCCACGACGGAGCTGATGACATCACAGGCTGTCTCTGGTGCGGTACCTGGTATTATATAAACCGCTACCAGAATAACACAGGCAAACTCTCTGGGCAAATAATATGGACGTAAACTCACAGCTAACAGTTTGATGTCTCTTGTGCAGAACTTCTCCTTGACAGTGATGTGCCCTGGACGGCACCAACGCTGATTGACCAGCACTGCAATCCCACCTCCCTTTAGCTTCCTGCTGAGCTATTTATTTCGGTCTGCACGGACCGTCTTTAAGCCGTGTACAGATACATTACAGTCCGGGATGTGTTCATGCAGCCATGTCTCGGTGAAGCACATAATACTGCACTCTCTGTACTCTGTCTGAGACCTAGTTAGCACTTCAAGCTCCTCCATCTTGTTAGCTAGCGATCTCACGTTACCCGTCACAACAGTTGGGAGAATCGGTTTAAATCTCAACCGTTTTTTTTTTCTCTGTCTCTCTTCCTCTTCTCTTTCTCTTTAACTCCACTTGATTTGGGAGAGCTTTAACAGTTGATCCCTGCGGTAAACACTTTTTCCGTTGCCATGGATACACATCATAACAAGTAGTGAAAAAAGCCACATATATGAAAAAAAATCTCCTGAATTGCACAACCTTCAAACCAGCATAAAAAATCTTCACAGAAAAACCTAATCTGACAAGTAATGCCAATAAAAAAGACAACTACATTTGAAAAAAAAACTTAAAAGTTAAAGGGACTTGAGGCAAGATTGAGAAACGAAACTCGCGACTGCCGCGATTGGTGCTTCAGGTAACTGCAGCCATGAGCAAAGCCGTCACGGGAGCATGCACAAACTGAAGCTATGATGCTGTTTACTCACCTTTCTCTCCGTAGTTATACTTTGTAGTGGTCTTTCAGTTGATCTGGATCGTTTGCTGACGGCAGAATAATCCATAACAATCGCTTGCAGTGTTTGAATTTACCGCGACCGGCTTCGTCCTATATCAAAACAGCGGATGTAGCGTCATGTGACGTCACGTCCGCATGACAGAGCTGGAAAACTATAATGTTGTTTACTAAGCTTTTTCTTCGTAGTTACAATTTTTAATGGTCTTTCAGTTGATCTAGATCGTATTCTGACGGCAGAATAATCCATAACTATCGCTTACGGTGTTTTTATTTAACGTGACCGTCTTTTCCTGCATCAAAACTACGGATGTAGCGTCATTTGACGTCACGTCCGCAGGGCAGCGCGGGAAATTCGGACACCGAATTGCAGCGCATTTTGAAGCACACAGCCTGTTCAAGGCAACGGAGAGAAACATGGGTGGAAACGTTATTTTTGGTATTTAGCGCTTCATCACCCATTAGTATGAAAAAAAGGGACATTCATGTTTGGTTTTTTTCAAATTCCTGCCTCAAGTCCCTTTAAGAGAGAGCTGTTACAAACTGCAGCCACCTAGCGGCACATTCCAGAACTTTTTGAGTTCTGGAATAACATTAAGTATATAGAAAAAAATAATATTGTGCATAATGTACGAGCACCGGCCATATTAGTTTAGGCTTCTAACTTTTCTCAGCTAATTACTGAATGAGGATAATGTCGTAGCAACAATGCCGTCTCCTCTGGAGAGGCAGGGCCTTTTCTGTGATTGGCCCCGCCCTCTGGAATTCTCTCCCTCAACACATCTGCAACAACACCCTGCTGCCTTCAAATGAGAATTTAAAAACTCACCTATTTTGATCTGCTTTCATCACCTTAAATTCTTGGAGTACTTGTGTTTTGATTTTGAACTTTAAAAAAATATACATTGTAATTTAAGTATTTTGTCTTGTTTTTAACTGTTCTTTTACATTTTGAACGTACAAATTCAATAATTCTGTTTTTAAGAAACAAAATAGCAACTTATTTTCTTGAAGACTGAGCTGATACACAAAAAAGAGCTCTTCTTGTAAACCTGCCCTGTGCTTTATGAGCACAGGGCAGTTAAGCTTAGAAAGTACTGGAGGTGACTGATCCTTTAACCTCTCTGCTAAGTTCTTTTCCTGTCCTCTTGTCCAGGTCTGTCATTTAAGAGTCCTCTTCATGTTATGCACTTTATTGGCTTGCCCTTCATATGACTTGCCAGAAACTCTCATTGACTTAACATTCTCCTGAATTAATCCCAGGTGTGGACACTGGAGAGGTGAAATTCATGCACTATCACTCATATTGATTGCCTTCTTCCTGTTCTGGAGCTTCTCTCATGCTGCCAGTTGAAGCTGGACAAGTGAAAAATGTTGGTGCATCATAGATCTCCATCTGTCACTTTTATGCCGAGTTAAGAAAAGCAGACTCAAACCCCTCTACCACTCCCCTTTTTCAATGTTTTGCATTGACTCGTTGATTGTTCTCTCAAAGAGGCAACCTTGATCATGCCATATGGATGAATATATAGGCAACAAAAAGGAGTGGAAAAGTATATTTCCATACCTTTTTTCACCCCGAACTCTCAGGGTTATGATTACAAGTTAATGCAACTCATTATCTAGGGAGCTGTTTGTCATTTACTGTATGGGACCTGTGAGATCCATTTCCATCCTGAGCCTTTCCGGCAACACTCCACCTTGTCAAGTCTTGTAGTTAAGCACATGATGGGGCAGACAGAAAAACTTTTTTGTGTGTATTAATGTGAACAAAATGCACTGTCATCCCACTGACTTACAGCACTGTACATACAGTGTAAGTAGCTGATCTGTAATATAAAATGTGCAGAATTTTAGCATAACATACACATTTCACTTTCTATCTGTGTCTAGTCCTCTCTAAGTATTAACAAAGGGCTATGACTTTCTATTATTGCAATGAAATATAGATTATTTGTCAAGGAAATAAAACATCATTAAAAAATGTAAATAAGTGGAGGACACATTGGAGCAACACAAGAAAAGTTTGTGAACTTTGAAACTACAGTATTTTGGTTTGTTTTGAAGTCCAATCACATTTGCACATTCCCGTGCTTGAAACTATAACCTACAGAACCAGGGAACTGAGATAATGCATTTTACAACTTTAGTTTCAGTCCTGACACAACGTCCATTTTGCTTCATGGTACCATGCCATGGTCCAACAATTGAATAAAAACTTCCTGTCTGTTATAAATAAAGTAAAATCAACAAATGAATCAATAGTGTAGCCATTTTTTAAGAAATATGCAAGATTAATCAAACGAATAAAAAAAAACCCACTGGAAGAGAGATAAAGTTTAAAAGCAAGACACACAACAAAAACACATACTGTATCAGAAAGCTTAGAGGAAAAAATGGACAACAGACTGATACAGAGTTAGCTGCATTGATGGTATTATTATGTAGACTAATAACCAATAAGCTCTTGTCAATCAAATTGCTGATTTGCGAGTTTATATCAAGAAAACAAAACATTCGTGATATAGAATTATTCTTTCTTTCTTTCTTTCTTTCTTTCTTTCTTTCTTTCTTTCTTTCTTTCTCTTTCTTTCTTTCTTTCAGTGCGCACTGATATCAGACAGAAAAGCAATGTCAGATTTACATTGCTCACTGATGGATGCTTTAACCATAGAACATTTTAGTTGAAAATATGGACAAATATGTCATTATGAAACCCCTAAAATTAGGTTCACTTCACTATCGCGACTTCATCAGGAACACAACCTGATATATTCGCCAATGAGTTCATCAAGCTACAGCTGCAAGGAGCAGTACATTTCTAATAAAGAACTAACAGGACTGGTGAATGGGGGAAAAAATTCCCACAATTCAGTTGTTGAGTGAGTTTACAAGTTAAGAGCCTATGACTATGAATTTTGCTGTTTGTTTTACTTGTCAAAGCAAGCGCATTTAGAGTGTTAGTTGTGAAGAATTCCGCTGGTGACTATTTAATTTATTATAAACTTTCATTTCTTTTAAATTGGCCTATTTAAAAAAATAATAATAATAATTTTGATTTAGGCTATTTGTTGATTTTGTGACGAGTTTGATTAATCTTATAAGATACGAAAGTCACTTATCTCATTAGGCCGATATTAATTTTGCTGCATATCTCATTTTCTACACAAAGCACCTACCACTAGAAATGTGGATCTGCGCCTATTGCAGAATTTTACGTTTCTGATGTTTCATCGTCACCATTAGAAATAAAGCGCACAAAAACAAAACACGTGGATTGTGCTCATTTTTGAGTTTTTTATTCCTCAGCGATTTCCTCGCTGCATATAGATATTAAAGTTTGTAGGCTGTTTTCAAGAAAACTGGAGCAGGCAACTAGAGGATTTGGAGAATTGCTTAAATGTGAAATGACAGGACAGAGCTCGTGCCTCGTTGTGGGACGCCAGCAAACTGGCGCCAAGTTTAATTATTAGTCAGTTAAGTAACCCGGGGGGGATCAAACAATAGATTTTGGGCAGGTATGAATTTCGCTGTTTGGAGATCTTATTATTAGGCATTTGGTCATCGTTTCACTTTTCAAGACTAACCCTATGTGAGGTTGAAACCACACCCACTTCACCAAGTTGGTACCTAGTCTGCTGTGACGCGCTATTGAGGAAATCTATTGCGATTACTTTGCCGCGTGCCGTGGGAAGTAGGCGTGTGACTGCAAACCATGTCTTCTTACCTCCCTCTGTCCTCCCTCCTCTTCCCGATACGGATGAAGTTGCAAACAAGCTTTACGCACGCTTCCCGAAGTGCGTCGCCTTTTCCTTCACTAAGTCTGCCTGTGGACCCCCGCTTTTGGGTATGTATCCAGGAATCTGAAGTCAAGGCTTGTTTGTCAAGATAAAACAGGCTAAATCCAGCTATTCTGAAGAAAACGAACGGGTTGAGTTGTCAGTTTGGATGCCCCGATGAGAGATCCAGTTGGTACCACGGCTTCCATGGCTTACCATCCTTTCAACGTTCAACGAGCGGACGCCTTTCCATTACATGCCTTGCTGCCTCACGCTTCGTCATCATTTTTCCCTGCGCTAACACTGTCGGACGTTGCTTCGCTTTCTGACCCCCTGTTTGAGCCACCTGCCTCAGACTTGGAACTGCGCGCAGCTTTGGAGCGCCAGAAGCGGCCAGTCCTGTCACAGTCCACGAAGACCCCGCAGTCTGAGGAGTGGCGCGATGAGGACCCGAAAGTTACACTGGATTCAAAGAATCTATGGAGTGAATTTTACAAAATGGGAACTGAGATGGTTATCACAAAATCAGGGAGGCAAGTAATTAACTTGTTTACGTCCGTCTGGCTCAATTCTCACATGTAACTCGTGCTAATTGTGCAAACACCGTTCATTATAGGCTTAGATTAACAGAAGTAATCACACAACTGTCTGGGGCTATAGGCTATTTAAAAAGGGACCTTTAAGTTGGCCTCTAATGATGAACTAGTTTTCTGATCAGATTGTAAAATCATCAGTTTGGTAGCCAAATATGACACATGCTTTAAACATGCTTTCTTTTTAAGCTAAGAATTTTTTCTAATCAATTTTTTAATTATTTTTTTACAGAAGGATGTTTCCCCCCTTCAAAGTGCGTGTAGACGGGCTGGATGAAACTGCAAAATACATTCTGTTGATGGACATTGTGGCTGTCGATGACTGCCGCTACAAGTTTCACAACTCTGGGTGGATGGTGGCTGGAAAAGCTGACCCAGAGATGCCAAAACGCATGTACATCCACCCAGACAGTCCTTCCAAAGGGGAACATTGGATGAGCAAGCCAGTTGCTTTTCATAAACTCAAACTTACCAATAATGTCTCAGATAAGCATGGATTTGTAAGTAACATTACTGGCTGAAAACTACAGTTGTTGCCCGTGAGTTTCAGTGAAAACTTAATTGTTTTTATCAACAGCATTTATTTTCAACCATGTTGTTTTGGATTTTCCAGACTATTTTAAATTCCATGCATAAATACCAACCCAGATTTCACATTGTGAGAGCCAACGACATCATGAAGCTTCCATACAGCACCTTCAGGACATATGTTTTTCCAGAGACAGAGTTCATCGCTGTCACTGCCTATCAGAATGAAAAGGTAATCTTGCTCTCCTCCATTTAGATCCCCGGATTCTTATGTACTTATTTATCTCCAGATTGTTTCCCAGCTACTAACTTTGTATTTTTTCTTTTAAGATTACGCAGCTAAAAATTGACAACAACCCCTTTGCTAAAGGATTCAGAGACACCGGAAATGGGAGACGAGAAAAGAGGTAATTATTTTGCCATTTGCTACAATTGACAAAATCTGTATGGGCTTTTATTAGATCTTGATTCATTAAAGCAACCTTTACCGATCTTGCATTTCAGAAAGCACAGCAAGATTATTTGAATATAAACAGTCCCGCCTCACTCCTAAGACACACCCCTTCATTCCCTCCACCTCCCAATGCAGAATCAAAGGTCTGACAGGCAGGTCCGTTGGACAATCCTAGAGGTGCACCCCACTTCAAGGATTGGTTGGAGTTTTCATTGAATATTTAGAGATTGGAATGATATTTTATTTTGATTAATGGTGGGTCTGTCTTGTATTTTAGAGTTCCATTACCTCATTCATAGCATTTTACCCTGTTAGAAAAATAGTGTAAGAATGCAACATCGGTAAGGGTTGCTTTAAAGGGACAATGTGTAACAATTGTATATTGCAAGCAGCTCCCTCGTACTTTTCATGCTGCGTTCGCGTGAAACCGGGCAGACGGGCGACAGCAGCTGCATGTAAAGGCATCAACAAGCCTCTAAGTGAAGAGGTGGTCTGTCAGTTACAGTGACTTCAGTCCACATCTGATATGTTGTCATGGCGATGACGTATTGTTTTCCCTGACCCATGTTTTACCGTCTTTCTCTCGGCTTTTGTGATTAAAATGACATCTGGTTTGTTACCAACGGCCGTCTGCCCGACTGCACGTGAACCCAGCATCAGTTTAACACTCGGTTCCTTCTCACTGCACTTGCGGTGACTTTTCAAAGGTATTACCTTGAACTGAGCTGACAACTCTGGTGTCTCCGGTGAGTTTCTGTGGTTTCCTACTGTAACGCTTCTTCTGAACGTAAAAACATGGCAACACGACATGGTAGCCACCACCGAGCCGACCCGTTCAATGTATATATATGAATGATACTGAACTGAAGGAGCACTTCAGTTTGTTGATGGGAGTGATTACTGATTAATGGAAAAATACCTTTGAACAAAGTAATCAATTTTTGTGAATAGATAACAGGAGAACTTACACAATATCCCTTTAATGATCCGCAGGAATAAACATATCTGTTCATTTTTGTTGAATGAGAACCAAAGCAAAGTGGACCAGGACTGTGATGATTCTGATGACTCGTGTGAGCAACCCAGCACTAGTAAATCTTTTTATTCTCCTGTGGAACAACTGGGCAATCCTCCGATGTCCTCAGCACCCTGTCAAGGTTGGTCAGCTCTAAGTAGGTTGCATACATACACTATTTGGAGCTTTAATTATATACTGTGTTCAAAATGAAATAGTTTAGGAAATGTGGTGAGGGCAGCCATAAGGCTCATAAGGCTCAGGATTCATTTAGGCTGTTCTCTTCCTTTTCTTTTTTGATTTTAAGTGACCTTTGACCATCACAATAACCATTATTCTTCAAAAGGAATTAATTATTCAATTTAAAGGTTTGTTGCTTTTCTTTTTTACCTTTATTGATTTTCCTTGTCCTTTTTGGGATTTAAGAGAAATGGATTGTCAAGAGAAAATGTAATTCGTCATAAAAGGAAAAGAACAAGTGTTGCTATTTGCTAATAACATTAATGGTGGCTGAGCTCTGTTTGAGTGTTGGGTAATCCTGCACAGTGTGAAAAAGAAAACCTTCTTAAAGCCAACACTTTCACAATGAAGCTGTGAAATGAAAAAGTGAAATGCATCCATCATTATTTTCTCATACCATTACATGTTATTTCATGCTTTTTTAAATGAATATTTTTTAATAATACCCCTCCCTCCCAACAGATGAGTCCACTATTGGAGGTGATTCAGATATTGACCTTCAAGATGATGCAACTTCTGAAGCAAGCCTCCACAGAACTTCACACACTTTGGCTATGTGTCTGACGGGTGAGGAGACGCTGCAAAGCAAGTCTGATCACAGCAAAAGCCACAGCGATCCTCCTGGAACAAAAGAGAGAACAACATGTAGAACACTATATGACAGGTACTCTGTGGATTTGAGCTCCCCAGAAAAACAAAGAAGTAAAACCAAAGATGTCGTCCTGCCGGTGATGGTGCCATCATGGAGCTCATCATCCTTCAGTGATAGTTACTATCAGACTTTGGATTCTCCGGTTGTGTATTCTCCGCCGTTCGTTGGGCTTGGAGCACCACTGTTATTTCAATCAGGACACTTTTCATTTAAGCCAGAAACAGTTTCTACAGTGGATATGAGGCCTGGATTTTCCTCGCCACCTGAAGTAAAAAACCAAGGAGCTGGAACCCTGTCATCTGGAAGCATTGCATCGACAGCTCCGTTTAAGTTTTACTCATCGCAGCACATGCTAGCATCTCAGGTAAGCTTCAGGGTCATATTTGTATTCAACGTTTGGCTGCATTACCCCAGAGGAGTAAAGAGGACTTGCCATCCACTTGGGTGTTGTATTGTAGTTCCACTAGTTTTTTTTTTTTTTTTTTTTTACTAACGTCATAAGATTATGATAAGAAGCTCGTCAAATTCAAGATATGTATGAGTGAAGAGAAGTCATCTTCATATACGGTACGATTATTAATATGACAATTGATGGAGAGACTACTTCTAGTTTGCCATCCTTACAAATAGGGACGTATGATATTGGATTTTTGGCCGATATCTGATGTGCTGATATTTCATTTGACAAGTCATTTGACTGATGACCGATATCATTTTAAAACTGGAAATGATGTAATATTCATTCCCTGTGAAAATGTGAAAGTGCTTATTACGCTTCGGTTCCAGTAGTTGCCGGAGATGTCATAATGTCGCACGGTGGGGGCTGTCTCATGTTGTTCCCATGACCAATGTAGAAAAAAAAGCATTTTACAGGTTTGTCACCAAACCCTGTCTGTTATATATTGGTTAATTATGTAGATCGATATCTGGGCCGATATCGGCCAATATAATCATTCATTTTTAAAACGAATATCGGCCAATGCCTATATAGGCCGATAATATTATGCATCTCTACTTATGAAGGGTCATAAGATAATTAATGGGCAAGGAAATTATGTGACAAAATTCAAATATTGAATAAAAAGTATTTATTTCACCTTTGACCCCTTCTACTGTACTATTTTAATTTCCCCAAGGAGTGAAAATAAATAACTTTGACCACATTATTCATGAGATGGCTTTTACATCATTTGAATACTGAAACTAGAGAGTACGTTTATATCACACTGTTAGCTTTGAAGTTCCCAACAAGGTCCAGGTTAGTCTTAAGTGTAAAGCATATGCCTTCAAGTACAAAAGAGTAGATCACTTGCTGTCACTGATGATATTAGCCAACATTTTGAATCTCTTTTGTAAAATATTTTCAAACTTAACAAGCTGAGGGAACCTTCACAGAGCTACATCTGCATTAACAACTTTACTTTTTCAAACAGGGAGTCTCACGGACACCATTTGGAGGGATGTTGTCATATCCATACCGCTTCAAGGCCGTACCAGGTGCAGTTGCTCCAGATCTCCCCACCTGCTCTGCCACCGCATCTCTCACGAGAAACTATGGCCACAGCAGCGCTCAGCCTTTGTTGCGGTTCAGCCCGTATCAGATCCCCACATCTTTCACCTCTTACCAAAATTCACTTACAACCAGATTGTCTGCAAGGCCGCATTTACAACCGGAGCTGTCTAAATCTGGAAACAGAGACTCAAGGCGTTTGTCTGATGATCAGCATTACAAAGCAAAGTCCAAGCAGAAGACCATTCCATCCACTGTGACATACGATTGATGATGTGCTATGCATTCATATCCTACTTGATTAACCACTGACTTGTTTTTGTGGTAGATGGAGTATGAGATCAAATTTATGAAGTTGCTATTTGATATAAATGTAAATCTGTTTATTCATAATTTATTTCTAAATTTGCTGGCCAAGATTTTCACACATATGAGCACTCCCCATATATACTTAAATCTGTGTTTTAGATCCCAACTGCATGTTAATAACATGTCATTTGAATGTTATTAAGACATTTGGTTATACAAATGTCTTAAAAAAGACAAAAAAAAAACAACTTTATATTTCTAAATCAAATATTTCATTTTTTAAAAAACAAATACAGCCCACCTTTAATAGACACTCCTTTGTCTTTTGTAGAGCAAAAAAAACCCAAACACAAACCAAAAAACACCAAATCAGACTTTAAGTAACAGGCCTGAGGTAAATTAACATGAAGACTTGTCATCAAAATTTGAAGAAACTGAGCCATTTTTATTATTTATTTTTTTTTTTTTAGCAGAATTGTCACAGTAAGATAGAATGTGCTTCAAATGTCATTATAAAAGTTTTGTTCTGTTTGGTAGTGTAAATATTTTACTTCTTGTATTTTTTTTATGTTTTGCTTCATTTTCTGTGTGCAATGTGAAAACTCAGAACCTTTAGAGACTTTAAAGGGACTAGAGGCAAGATTAAGAAACGAAACTTGCGACTGCCGCGACTGGCGCTTCAGGTAACTGCAGCCACGAGCCAAGCCGTCACAGGAGCGTGCACAAACTAAAGCTGTAATGTTGTTTACTACACTTTTTCTTCATAGTTACATTTTTTAGTGTCTTTCAGTTGATCTGGATCGTTTTCTGACAGCAGAAGAATCCATAACTATCGCTTACAGTGTTTGAATTTACCGTGACCGTCTTCTTCCTGTATCAAACCTGCGGACGTAGCGTCATTTGACGTCACGTCCGCAGGGCAGCGCAGGAAATTCGGCCACCGGATTGCAGCGCATTTTGCAGCTCACAGCCTGTCTAAGGCAACGGAGAGAGATGTGGGTGGAAACGTTCTTTTTGGCACTTAGTACTTCATCACCGATTAGTATTAAAAAAAAATGGACATGCATGTTTGTTTGTTTTTTAATTCCTGCCTCTAGTCCCTTTAAGCTGTTTCTGCTCACCATAAAACTTGCCAATAAGAAACAAGGAGTGTTGAACACTTGTTTTCTTCAAGTACCAAAGTTGCATTCTGGATTTAAGAAACTAAGGATTTTTTTCACCTTGTTTTCTTTGTTTCTACTCTGCTTCAATAAAGATTTTTTTCTTTTTAACATTTGTGTTTTTATAGCCGAAAGAGATTGGCACTCATGCCATTCACCTGGAGAGTTTAAAGACCAATGAGATCAATGCATGCGGATGCATGTGTGCCCTAAGAGTTTAACTGGATTTGGGGCGGATTCTGTTGTCTAGAACAGATCCAAGTATGCCTGGATGTTAGGGCTAATCCTGTGAGTTAATTTAACTTAACTGATCTGTCTTTTTCATTTAGGGTCACCTGTATGCTTTGGCAAGGTTGCCCCATGGGGCTACCCCACAATTCCCTCTCAGTCATGTAACTGCAAACACTAACTGTCAAATACAATTTGACATTTGACTAATTGTCTCAGTTCTGGAGTTAAAAATTAGAATAGTTTCTTAGACAGCTTCTGGTGAAATTAGTCTTAAAGTTATGCCCATTTGTCCTGAAATGACAGAGTCTGGGCAGACCCGTTTTAGACACAGAAATTCCTGGAAAGTCCTTTTTAAAGAGCTGATAATTGATTGACTAATAAGGTCCTGAGCAAGGGGCAAACTCCGCCTCAGAACAGTGAAGCTCGCTTCCTTGTTGCAAATAGTGTAATCCTCCCTTCATCCGCTAGGGGCTGGCTCCAAGAGCGAGCAAATCCCCATAGACTCCCATGTTAAAAACGCCAACTTCACAGCAGAAATAAACAGGTTTACAGCCTGGTTCAAAAAATCATTTTAGGTTTATTAGGTCAAGATTACCTTCATGTCAACTGTGAGGGGGGTGAATTTTTTTATAACTCATTCGTTTAGATGTTATTTATTCTTCAAATTACACATAATTAAGGGCGTGTCCTTATGATTGACATGCGGCAGACCGGAAGCTCCGCCTGCCGACCGGAGGCTCCTAGTTAGCTCCTTCTTTGCTCTTAATAAGGTCTCAGTTTGTTACAGAGTCGCACAACGGCGGTGTTTAGTCAGCTATTTGCAAGTCTAAGCATGTCTTACCTTAACTATGCCGCTTAGGAGCCTTATCTTTGTTAGCTCCTCTTAGTTTCGTGTTAGCTCAGTTAGCGTTTAGCCCACAGTACGTCAGCTGTCAATCATTTGCCCCGCGGCCGCGCTGTGCCCATTTTAGTATTTTCCTGGAGTGACGACGTACGTGACACGGCAAGATGGCGACGGTAAGACACGCCCACCTGGCTTCACATTTCTCTATTCAGAAGAGACCGGAAGCTACGTCCAGTAATTATATACAGTCTATGGTCCTGAGTCATATTCTCATTATTAAGAAGTCAGCAAGGGACATATCTGATAAACCCTCCACCAGGTTATCTCCCCCATAATTTCTGCCCAAGAGGGTGGTTTTCATGGCAGGGGTATTTATTTCAGCACTACACTGGAAACCGCTTTCTTCTCCATTTATACAGCAAACCCCTCCTTCCCTACTCATCATCACTTCTCCCCTCACTTCTCATGAGATATAAATCTGTAGCATAACTCACTGAACAGAAAGACCATTCTTCAGCGTGTGCTGAAGCCACACATGTAGCCAACCTGCCAATTTGAAGGAAGACTGAAAACATGAGTGAGAATTGAATGTGACTCGTGCTGCAAGGGGCTTTAAGTGCTCAATAAGATCAGAAAGCACTGCGAAAATACAGCTCATGTACTATTTTACACCATTTATGTGCAACTCCAAATTATAAATGAATAAAAACTGTGATTGTAAGGATGATGCATATGCATTCTTATACTTTTGTCGACTGTGTGAACCCAAAACATTCAATTCTCTGATAAGTTTCATGCAGTTTGTTAAAATGCATCAATTTTTTGCACTTCAGGCCTGCATCATATTTTAAAAAAAAAGTTGAGAAAGGGTAATAATTTAGGGCATGCAATGACGAAAATTAATTAATTGATTAATCAATGACAGTAATAATAATATAATGATATTTCAAACAGATATAAGCAGGTGATTGTAATCATTATCTGGTAAACAGAGTTCAGGAGTTCCATGGTATGTGATGATCAAACTGGACTTAGCAGGCAGAAGAAACTGAAATCAAACCAAACACAAAACTATACACAAAAGGCCCCACTACAGAGTTTGGGAATTTTTACTCCTTGGAAATTCTGCGGTTTGGGAATAAGACCCAATTAAGGCTGCAAACTTTCAAAACTTTGGTATGAAAATTGTACAAACTGACCAAACTTTTTGCATTGAGTAGAACTTATTTGTATGTCAGCCTGAAAGGGACTGAAGGGACTACCCGATGAAGGGAGGCACAGAAATGACGATATATCTTGTTTTAGCCTCCGACAATTAACACATCTGGATGAACATGTTGCTTTTGTAATATTTTTTTCCCTTAACTTTCAAATATCTTGAGACTACAAGATGTGCTAGATGTGCACAAACAACTAGAAAAAGGTGCATGTGTGCAAAAGAAATGATTTACTCTATTTGCTTTTGGTTAAAAGCTGTTACTTGTCATATCACAATTATTGCAATTGCAATATAGCGAGGGACATTTTCTAGGACCTCATTTATCATTATTACCCTATGCCTCATCTGTTTACTAGCGATAGGCCACTGTACAGGTATTACACCTACAGGCTTACAGTATATCATACCAGCATATTTTGGTTGTTTCCCTTCTCCAACACACCTGAATCAAATGAATGGCTCGTTACCAGGCGTCTGCAGAGCTGAATGACATGCACATGAGGGAATTAGCCATTTGATTCAGGTGTGGGGAGGGAATGTTCTAAAAATTGTAGGATAGTGGCTCTCGAGGACCGGACTTAGCATGTTAGCATGAGGACCGAACAAAGCATGTTAGCAGCATGTCAATTAACAGCCAATGTGTTACAGCTTCTAAGGTTTTTGCTAAAACTGTCTTTTAATGAAAAAGTAGCTAACAGAAATGTTGTATCGTTTTTTTCAGCCAGCCAATGTGGGTAAATCTGCCAAATGTCCTATTTCCTTTAAAGCAAGTGTGCCCAAGTCCAGTCCTTCTACTATTCTGTAACTTTTAGATCCTTCTCCAACACACCTGACTCAAATGAATGGCTCATTATCAGACCACAGCTGAATGACATGCAGATGACAGAATTCAGACATTTGATTGAGGTGCGTTGGAGAATGTATGCTCGGAAAAGTTGCAGGAAAGTCGCTCTCAACGGCTCTTAAGGTCTGCACTTGGGCACTTCTGGTGTGGAGAATCTGCATTTGGGGGACTGCAAACTAAAAGTACTGCGAGTCCATCTAGTGGATTACAACTGCAATGACACTATATTCTAACATTGTGGAGAGCAAAACATAACGAAGACTTATATACCTAAATAGTGAAAAAGATTTTTAGCTTTTAATAAATTCTTAAGTATATTTTAGGTAATAACTCCACAAACTCCTTTAAGACTCATACAGTGAACAAATCGCATTATCATGTGGTCACAAATGTGTTCAAAACCGGATCAAGCATAACTGATTTAATCAGCTCGAATCATGAAACAGTAGCTTATTACAAAACTGACAGCCTTCGCACGTGCGTGTACCTGCGGCACAAGTGTGACATATGAGTGTGACAGACCAGACCACACTTCTTCCGGGCTCTGCCCCTCCTTCAATCATTCTAAACCCGCCCACAACATTCCTCCGAAATTTCATTGGTCCTCCACAGATGACAGTTACATAGATCTAATTGTAATAGAAAACAGTTCTACTGATGGAAGTTTGTTGGAAAGCACTGAAAGCAAGTGGAAAATAGCGACAGTTTGATTATTTAACCTCTAAATGTTGGTACAGTCTAAATATAAAATACAAACTTGTAGTAGCATCTCTGAAAACGCAGGCAGGAGATGGTAGCTGAGGTGAATATTTCTATTTCTATCGCAACAAGCCAGTTTACAATGATTAAACAATGTTGCAATCATCGAATAATAGTAATCGTCACACACATTTGACTTCTTTTAAGGATTTTTAATAATAAAAAAAGGGGTTTATCATTTTCAGTTATACAAGTACTTCATTTAAGTGGAACTAACCTAACCTGAGGAAAATGCAGATGAATAGCATAAAACAATCTACTGATTGATCAACTCGTGATGCAAATACTTTTTTTCTGTTTTATTTTGAGAAGAATTAATTTAATCTTGAGAGTAAACATGCTACCACCACTTCTCTGCATACTTATCTAAATTATTTTCATTTATTTTGTGCATTTTATGTACCTAATCAACTCTAACATACTGTTTATAGCTTTATCCAACAAATGTAATTTTTTGTGAATAAAGGAAAATGGCTCAGACAGAGCTGTCTTGTGTGATGTCCTGTCTATCTTGACTATTTCTATACCGGAAGCTACAGTCAGAGGTCATCGTCCAGGAGTAACCTGCTTGCGCATCATCACATCACCCCACTCTCTGCCGTTGAGGCGTCTGGTAGAGCTGTGTGACCTCATCATGATGTGATTTTTTTCCATCATCACTGGACACAGAGATGTCTGGCAGAGGAAATTAATTTATTTACTCATTTCACTCAACTTTTTCAGGATTACGTGTCGGTTTATCTCCAGCGGTAAGTTGCGTGTCTAGATGTTTATCTCAGATTACTGTACAGATTACTGTCTGACCATCGTTGTTGGTTCAGGACATATTTAACACCCATGCTGCATTACAGAACACCGATTGGTAGTTGGGACAGCGCTACCGTATCGGTCCGGTACTGCGGCATTGTAGTGGCAGTCCGGTAGGCTAGCGTTATTAGCATCTGCGCTTTATCTTTTGTGGAGCTGTTTTACTGTAGAGGGCTAGCATTGACTTGACAGGTAACGTCATGTCTACAGAACGATCACCAGCAAGCGACTTGGCTGTTATAGTCGTGTAATTTGATTTTTTTGTTTTTATATGCGTAAGGGGATTTGCTTCGCTAACAAGCTAAATGTAGTCGTTGCTATCATTTTGTGATGTTCCCCTGGTTCACCTTTGCGGTGTGTCTAGTTGGAGTGCTCGGCTTGTTTTTCTGGTCCCGCAAGCAGCTATCGATAGGTAAGGCGTGCCTTTTTCTTGTTAACTCAAGAGTCTTCCCTTTCCACTCTTTTGAACAGGTGTAACAGTGCTACCCTCATAAGTAGATTGACAGTACAGTAGCTCGTAGTAAACAGTTTAGCATATTGTTTGCACAAGGTGATTTAAATTAACGGTAGATTGAACGTTTGCGCTTATTTTATTGAGTAAACCAAACTGGGGAAAAGCCTTTCAGAATGATTTTATATCGCAGTTGTCAGATTTTCATGTGGTCTTACAGTAACTAAAATTTTCTGGACCATTAACTGGATCGGCTTCAGGTATGTTTTGATTGCTCTCCTCAATGGCAGGCACAATGCACATCATTTATAGATTCCTGCACATTTTTGATATACAAGCTGCTGAGTACTTGCCTTTTTTTTTTTTTTTTTTTTTTTTTTTAAAGCATCAATTATTTAGAGTTTTAAGGTTTGTAATAATAACATGGCAATAATTGATTCACAATGAACATATTACAAAATGGTACCTTTTTAGGAGCTTTACAAAATGTATTGAAGCTCAGAGGGCAGATCCAAGTGTTGCAATTTCACTTGCAGTATCAATAAAAATTGAGTTTATGCAAACCACTTTTGCAATTTGACAAACAGCATTATGTCCCTGCCAAAGGGTGTCACCCTGATATGCAAACTCCAGCCTGTCTTTATAACTTTTGCTCCCACTGCTCTGCTTCTTGTCAGTGTTTGCAGCCTGTTCGTGTCGTCCAGCCATGGCACAACAGGATGGTGCTGCTAAGAAGAACCCCGCAGTTGGAGCATTGCACTCTCACTTCCTTGTGGGATCGATATCGGAAGAGAACTCGGAGGATGAAATCCAAGGGAAGGCAGAAGTGCAGCTGGAGGAAAAGGAGAACCGCTCGCTGTCACCATCCTCGGGTAGCTCTGACAGCACCTATGAAATGGGGTTTGACCACATGGATGGCCCCATGATTAATCTAAGGTTAGAAACATTTATGCTTGATGATGCTGCAGTAATGGAATTGACTGCTTTATTTTCAAGACATTACACACAATTGCATTTTCTTTTTTAAATGTATGTCATATTTGACATACAGATGAGGAACATGCACCTTCAAGTGCATTAGTAGTTGTTGATGGGAATAAACAAGTGCTTACACCAGGCATGCTACATGCAGACTACTGTATGTACTTTTCCATCACTGGATAGATTTTTTTTTTTTAACAGTGTATGTGAAAAATGTTGTTTCCCTAGTTGGACACTGCTGAAGGGTTTCTCTCTGTACCGTGTCAGGCTGTCCCACAGAGCAGGCACAGCCGTAGTCATGTAGGTTTGGGCAAGTTGTGTAATGTTCACACAGAGAAATCCCAGATTCACCAGTAGGGAAGGAGTCATTCAGCACTGATGGAACTTTCTGTAAAGCTTGTAGCAGGCCTTTGTCCGGTTGCCAATACTTTTTTTTTTTTCAGGGTTTAGTGCAGGCACACTTTTATAGATGTGAACTTGTACTAGATTTTTCCTCAAAACTTCCACATAAAAGAGTGTCAGAGTTTTAAGAAGAAATATTCCTTTAAGATTTAATTTTTCTTTCATTTTGAGTTGAATAGACTTGCATATCTTCTATGTTTCTTTATGTTACTGTTATTTCTCAATATTTTTATGATTTGTTAGAAGCAGTGTAAAAACTGATGCTTATACAGCTTTTATCTCACTGAGTTTTGTGTAATCAGTTTCGCAGAGAATATGAGAGGGGTGGGGATGAACTGAAAGACTTAAAACTGGAAATACAGGATGGGGCATCCGCAGCTGGATTGAAATCAAACCCTGCATGTCTTGATTAGGCTCTGCATTTAATCAGTTGAAACCTATTTGCCTCATGCCAATGATCCCTACAGTGATGCAATAATTCAGTATCAGGCCATAGCAGCCAACCAGCCAAACAGGCGCAAGGTATACCGCACCCGCCAGCTGATAGTCATACTCCTCCCACTGTGCAACCCCCCCTCCAATCCAACTGTACTGAAGCTTGATTCCTAGATCTCCAGCAAAACTGCTGCGGCTTTTGCTTGAACATGTAAACCTGTTGGGGACTTGTTCACATTTTGTTCCACTTCTTCTGTCCCTAGCTACCAGTGCTTTTTACCTTGAACCCTTTTGCTATTGTGACACTCACTTCTTGCCTTTTCCCAGTAGTATCTATTCTATTTTCTGCTTAACATTTAACTTTTATCTTAGATTTTCATTTTTAAAAAAAGTTTTAGGTCATTTCTGTGACTAACCCATAAGCTGCAGCATCCAAGATAAGATACTATACAGTAGTCAAATACTGCCTTAGGGGCATAATAGGTTTCTTATCAATATGAGGTGATATCAGTGTCCTCTTATCTGCTCAGCTCTAAACGTGAACTTTTTTTTTTTAACAAGCTGTGCTGCCGAAGGCTTGCTCCTGAATTTTAATGGTTATCTAATCCCATTCTTTTCTAAGCTGAAGGTCTTCAGCACTACCATTTAACAACATGCCTTTCTTTATTTCTTATAACAGACCAAGTATGTCAGGGCTGCATCTGGTGAAACAAGGCAGAGATCGCAGGCGAATTGATCTTCAGAGGGACTTTACTGTTGCATCTCCTGCTGAATTTGTCACACGCTTTGGCGGTAACAAGGTCATTGAAAAGGTAATGGATTTAATTAGCTGCTCTTTTTAAAAAAAAGACTCAAAGTGCTAATAAAATAGATAATAAAGAAGGCCCATTCAGATGTAGATGCTTGATATCATCTCTTAATAAGATGTTTTAATAATGTTTCAAGTGTTCGTAATGACTGGTATGGTGTATAGTAATTATAAATAAATTTGTCCAATTTTGTGCACACAGCTAAATATTTTCACTTTGAAATCTGTCAGCTATCTTGGAAATTTGGATGGGGGCATATTTAGACTAAATCAACATCAGTAACTCAACTGCTTTGCTTATCCAGGTACTTATTGCCAACAATGGCATTGCAGCTGTTAAATGTATGCGCTCCATCCGTCGGTGGGCCTATGAGATGTTCCGTAATGAAAGGGCTATCCGGTTTGTTGTCATGGTGACCCCAGAAGATTTGAAGGCCAATGCAGGTGAGCTCTAATGATGTTTCTGTGAACTTTATCATACATACATTGAGTAAATGCATCAATTCTAGTACTGTTTCCAGTGGAGACTGGAAGGAAACTGTGCACTCTCGGTCCTGTGGAGGAAAACTATGAGTCAGAGCACTGTGTGTTTCAAAATCATTTCAAAGATTATTGTCATGTGTTTTACAGAATACATAAAGATGGCAGATCATTATGTCCCGGTACCTGGAGGAACGAATAACAATAACTATGCCAATGTTGAGCTCATTCTGGATATTGCAAAACGCATACCAGTTCAGGTACCACCAGGCTCATCATATTTCTTGCTAGCTTTAGCTGTTCTAAATATTTTCTGTTTAGTTGAATATCCATCATTTTATTATTTTTGCATCTTGTAGGCAGTGTGGGCTGGGTGGGGTCATGCTTCAGAGAACCCCAAACTCCCAGAGCTTCTTCATAAACATGGCATTGCTTTCATGGGTAAAGGGAGTTTATCATTTAGTTTTCTGTTGACATTTATTTTAAAAAAAACATTTTGCTGGTTTAGTTTAAACGACTTTAATACAATCTGTATTCTTTTTTCAGGTCCTCCGAGTCAGGCTATGTGGGCTCTTGGAGACAAGATTGCCTCCTCAATTGTGGCTCAGACAGCTGGTATTCCAACGTTGCCCTGGAGCGGAACAGGTAGCTTGAAGTTTTTGTTCTCATTCTGCTGTTTATGTATTATAAAGCAATCAATATGTCAAATTTATGGTGTTTCATGTCAGCTTCCTGAGAATTCAGATGAGAAAATAACCATGATAACATCACATAATTTAAGGTGCAATTTATTTAAATTTTTCTTTAATTCCAGGCTTGACAGTTGAATGGACAGAGAGCAACCAAAAGAAGAAAATCGTCAATGTTCCCCACGAGTTATATGAGCTTGGATGCATCCAAGATGTAGAAGATGGCCTTAAAGTAAGCATGTCAGCAGTTAAATGTTGCTTCATCATCATGCACATACAGGTGTGTTTTTTGGAAACTTCTATGTATGCATTGCCAGGCTGCAGAGAAGATTGGCTACCCAGTAATGGTGAAGGCCTCAGAAGGTGGTGGAGGAAAAGGGATCCGTAAAGTCAACTGTGCTGATGACTTCTCTAACCTCTTCAGACAGGTAATTGTCATATATTTATTTATAGGACAATAGTGTTTTCTTTTCATTACTGTAAGATTTTACTTCCTCTGTTGTGGTTTAGGTCCAGGCAGAAGTCCCAGGATCACCCATATTTGTCATGCAGCTGGCCAAGCATGCTCGCCACTTGGAGGTGCAGATTTTGGCTGATCAGTATGGAAATGCCATTTCCCTGTTTGGCAGAGACTGTTCTGTCCAGCGACGTCACCAGAAAATTATAGAAGAGGCTCCTGCAACCATCGCCACTTCTGATGTGTTTGAGGATATGGAACAGGTGCGGCTCATTTAGCGGAAAAATGTAGATAAGTTCAGTCAATTTTCAGTTTTGTTTTATCCAGAGCTTTTCTTTCTTTTCAGTGTGCTGTGAAGCTGGCCAAGATGGTGGGCTATGTCAGTGCAGGTACAGTGGAGTATCTCTACAGCATGGATGGCAGCTTCTACTTCCTGGAGCTCAACCCACGTCTGCAGGTGGAGCACCCCTGTACTGAGATGGTTGCTGATGTCAACTTGCCTGCTGCTCAACTGCAGGTCAGTCTCCTTCATACACTTGAAGTACAACAAAGAGTGCACTCTGTTGCACATGCAGTTACATAACATGCAAAGTGTTTGACTGTCCTGTTGTGGACAGTTGGCACACTTTACCTTCATCACAGTTCAGACTGGTCCCCTTTCTCCTTGGCAACCAACTACAAAAGGAGAGGCGATTTGCAGTGACACTATGGTGGATTGAGGGTTTGTAACGCATTGAGTTACATGGAGTGTTCTACAGTGTTCAGGATTGTGTGTAAATAGGTCAGTGGCAGTCAAGCTGAAGGGCTAGGAAAGCTTTGTAGTCAAGCTGATTGGGTGTTGGAGTGGGAGTGACACTCGCATGCTCAGTGGATGAAGGGATCTTTTCCAGACAGTGTCCACACTCACTATCTTACAATAAAATACAGTTGTCTGGAAATGCTTACCGAATTCTTTTATTCAAAATAAATGTGTAATTCATGTATGTTATATTTATTCTGCATGTTCTGGCGTCATTTTTTGATCATGAACATGAGCTGCTCTAACATTACTATAAAAACTTTGTCTTGTCAGATTGCAATGGGTATTCCTCTTCATCGGATTAAAGACATTAGGATGCTTTATGGAGTTCAGCCCTGGGGAGACTGTCCCATTGACTTTGAGGGTCTGTCAAATACCCCCTCCCCAAGGGGACACGTCATCGCAGCTCGTATCACCAGCGAAAATCCTGATGAGGTACAATTTGATGTTTGCTCATACACGAAATATGTGCAGCTAAAAATTGCACAAACCCAGCCATTTGTGGATTTTTTTCTTTTGTTTTGTTTCTCTCTTTTCTTTCTCCTTGGTGATTTTTAAAAAAAAAATAATGATAAGTACTTAAGTGCTGTTGTTATTCTTTCCAAAGGTTGCCCTTGCCCAAATGTCATCTTGGCTGGTTTTGGCTTTGGTCCAGCGTATTAGATGATGAACTTTGGTGTGTGTGTGTGTGTGTGTGTAGGGTTTCAAGCCAAGCTCTGGAACAGTACAGGAGCTGAATTTCCGCAGCAATAAAAATGTATGGGGCTACTTCAGTGTTGCAGCAGCAGGGGGGTTACATGAGTTTGCTGACTCCCAGTTTGGTCACTGCTTTTCTTGGGGAGAGAATCGTGAAGAAGCTATTTCGTGAGTAAACCTGGGTTTTCAAACCACTGCATTGCCATTAGTGTGCTCTTTTATCATATGTTAATGTTTAATAACCATGGGAAATAGTTCCTGTTTAGTTGTCTAATCTGGTTTTGTCTCTTCTCTAGCAACATGGTTGTTGCACTGAAGGAGCTGTCTATTAGAGGAGACTTCAGGACCACAGTGGAATATCTCATTAAACTGCTAGAAACTGAAAGCTTCCAGCACAACAGTATTGATACTGGCTGGCTGGATAGACTCATTGCAGAGAAGATGCAGGTATGCAGAGACATTCCAGCAGGGGCTACCTGGTTCAGTTCTAGTGAACAATATTGACAGTGTATGTTAGACACTTGGACAATAATTTTATACAAGTGTTTTGATTATATTCATACTGCTAAGTTTATCTTACTGACATCTGTTTTCCTGGCTAAGCTATAAAGAATTTGTTTCATGCAGGCAGAGCGTCCTGACACTATGCTGGGAATTGTGAGTGGTGCTCTGCATGTGGCTGATGTCAATCTGAGGAACAGTGTGTCCAACTTTCTGCATTCTCTGGAAAGGTAAAGATATGACAGAAAAGGGGTGGGTGGGTTCAAACAGGGAAAGAGTTTGATTAGAAAACATGAGTGTCTCTGTTCTCTGACCAGGGGTCAGGTGCTGCCAGCGCATACACTACTCAACACTGTGGATGTGGAGCTGATATATGAAGGCACCAAGTATGTTCTGACAGTAACACGTCAGTCTCCCAACTCCTACGTTGTCATCATGAACAACTCTTCGGCTGAGGTGGATGTCCATCGGCTAAGTGATGGAGGTCTTTTGCTGTCATATGATGGAAGCAGCTACACAACCTACATGAAGGAAGAAGTGGACAGGTAAGACCAAAAAAAAATTACTAAACAGAATGATCATGAATTTAAATAAGATGTCCTCCTTTCTCATTTATGTAAAGTTGTTGAGTTATAAAATATATAACATATGCATTTCAAACTTCAGATTCCTGGACCTGTTAAGGTTTGTTATATTTCTTTGGTATTTTCTTTTTTTTTCTCAGATATCGCATCACAATTGGGAACAAAACATGTGTTTTTGAGAAGGAGAATGATCCCTCGATGCTACGATCTCCCTCAGCAGGAAAAATCATTCAGTACACAGTCGAAGATGGTGGGCATGTGTTTGCTGGCCAATGCTATGCAGAAATAGAGGTACAGTGTACTGAATCATCTGTGTCTGCTGTTTACAAGAAACATTAAAATCCCTAGAATTCCTTTTCTTTTTTTCTTTTTTTTTTTTTTGTCTGCTGAGTTGCATGGTTGTGAAATTTTTAGTTGTAAATTTCAGGTGATGAAGATGGTAATGACCCTCACTGCTGCTGAGTCTGGTTGCATTCACTATGTGAAGAGGGCTGGAGCAGCATTGGAGCCAGGCTGTGTCATTGCAAAACTACAACTGGATGACCCAAGCAGAGTGCAGCAGGTACTCAGTGTCTGATCAATGCCATATAGTAAATAGGGTTTCTGAGCTTGATGCAAGTAAACAATGACATCTAATATATCTGTTTTGGTTTAATTCATCATTTTGGAAAGAGAGGGCATCAGCTTTATTTCAACTCTGTTGTTTTAAAAGTGCATTATAAACAAAGTTGCTATTGCTATTGCTAAGCCCCTTTGACCATAAAAAGTTGTCAGAATGACAGAATTTTGTCTTTTCATATAGCAGCTTCTGTACTCCTCTATGCACTATGTGCACTATACATTAGCTTTTTGGGTGTTTGACTGTTTATGGAGTCAAAGCATCAGTGAGGCAGGAAATTGATTCTGCCAACATCAATGACAGCTTTGTTATCTGAGGCAAAGAGGTGTGTTTCTGTGTGTCAGCATTCATCTGGACCACCCTGATGTCAGAAAACTGTTAGGCAGACTTAATAGCGGAGGAGGCACCCATGAATGATGAATGTGCCTAAGATGTTGGGAATGAAAGACGTGAACTACACATTTTTGGACAACTCTCTTAGTCTTTGACATTTGTGGGAGTTTCAATTCTTTCTTTTGGATTAAGACTAACTTTGTTGTCCAAAAATGTGGCTTGTATTTGTTTATTATTATTATTATTATTGTAAATTATTTATTGGTTAATTCTATAATGAGTATCTTCAGTCAGAGGCTTCTTCAGGTCAGCTGTAACAAGACTCAATACAGGAGTCTATTCCTACCTACAATAATGTTACATAGTTGTGTTGCTGCAGCAACAAAATTTTCCCCCATTTCCTATTAGAGAAATCTATTGATGTTGTATGTGAATGCATGTCTCAGATTCTCCTTCATCCAGATCAAAGTTTGTTCAGTTTTCCTATCCTGACATGCTAAGACTGGTCTGTACACAACAATTTTTTACTGTTTGATTTGAATATGTGGTATCTCTACTTTTTTCTTATAGGCGGAGCTGCACACAGGGGCCCTGCCTTCTATCCAGGCTGTAGCTCTGAGAGGGGAAAAGCTCCACAGAGTCTTCCACAGCACACTGGATCATCTTGTCCACATAATGAATGGCTACTGCCTTCCTGAGCCTTTCTTTAGTGCTAAAGTAAAAATTTATGAACACATGGATGCACACTGGCATTAGCTTTTCCCACTGTTTACAGTTCCTGACACGTGTTTTGTGTCTGTCTCAGTTGAAAGAGTGGGTGGAAAGGCTCATGAAAACCATGCGCGATCCATCTTTGCCACTACTGGAGCTTCAGGACATCATGACAAGTGTGTCAGGCCGCATCCCTCCTGCTGTGGAGAAGGCCATCAAGAAGGAGATGGCTCAGTATGCCAGCAATATAACTTCTGTGCTCTGCCAGTTCCCAAGCCAGCAGGTACCTCATCAACATATGTCCACTCACCATGTAAACTGCACCCACAGAAATTTTCTCTTACTTTAGTTTCAGTAAAACATGTGTCACACACTCGGCTGTTTATTTTTCTGTAACAATTTTGTTTAGTTTTAAATAGTCCCAAGTTCTCGAAGCAGAGAGTGGTCAACTGTGAAACTGCAGTCTAATCTTATTTTCCACTTTTATGTGTTGATGATAAATTATGGAATTAATATCTTACTTTTTAAAAGTTTTATTTAAACGTTAAATATTCCACCTGCAGACATTCACACATTCATTATTTATTCTTTTTTTTTTCTTTTTATAAAGCAGTCGCATACATTAGTTGCATATTTCTTACCTAAGATTTCACACTCTGTGTGCACAGTTTGCATATTACATGAACCTGTTTGAGGGGTCATCTGTTCCACTAGGATTATACATCTAAGTCTCCACCACTGCTGGGATTAAATGCTTATATTCATTATCTCCACTGTTTCCAGATTGCAAACATCCTGGACAGCCATGCTGCTACTCTTAACAAGAAGTCAGAGAGAGAAGTCTTCTTTATGAACACACAAAGCATTGTTCAGCTGGTCCAGAAGTGAGCCATCACACACTAAATTACACACTTTGCACACTGTTCACTTTTTGCGCATGTGTGGAATAAGTACAACACCTTCTTTCCTCTTTGTCAAAGCCTATACTTTTTTTTTAATCCCACCCAGGTATCGCAGTGGCATTCGAGGTCATATGAAGGCTGTGGTGATGGACTTGCTTAGGCAGTATCTGAAAGTAGAAATCCAGTTCCAAAATGGTGAGGAACACTGGGAGTTTGTTGTGCTTGAACTCAAATGTATTTTACTGACTTTCTGCCTCTACTCGATGGAGCTTGTTTGTCTCATTTTTTTCTTTGCAGTTTTTTTTTTTTTTTAAATTTTTATGAATTGGTTTGTTAACAGGACACTATGACAAGTGTGTGTTTGCACTGCGTGAAGAAAACAAAGGTGACATGGCCAATGTCCTCAACTACATCTTCTCTCATGCTCAAGTCACCAAGAAAAACCTGCTGGTTACCATGCTGATTGTAAGTGTCCTTCCTTACTTGGGCAGAAGTATTTAGAAGTCTAATTGATGACAACTGATTCACATTTCTGTTATATCTGTATTAATAATTCAGTCTTGTTCTGGCTATATTAGTGAGACGTTGCTTCTGATGTTTTTCGAAAAGACATACATCTTGCATGTTCAAGTTTGAAGTAGCAAAGTATTCTAAAAGTAACCAGTTGTGAGCTGCATCATGCACTTTCCTGTGTTAAACCAAATTTAACTGATGCCAGTGCTTTTTATGCCATGTTGTGTGTGTGTGTGTGTGTGTGGGTTTTAGGACCAACTCTGTGGCCGTGATCCCACTCTGACAGATGAACTGATGGCCATCTTGACCGAACTCACACAGCTCAGCAAGACAACCAATGCCAAGGTGGCACTGCGTGCTCGGCAGGTCAGATGCAGCTTCCTAACCCTGTTTTCTTTTCCATTAAAATAACTGAAACAAATCAGAACATGAAAAAAGGATCCTAAATAAAAAAAAATGTATGGTTATCCCCCCCCCCCCCCCCAAAAAAGGATATAACAGCATGCCTGTTTAAACAAAAAGCTGTAAAACTGAAATTCCTCCAATGTGATTAAAGCCCTGAATCAGGTCAGACCATCATCTAAGGTGGTAAATTCACCACCAGATGTCAGTATATACCTTCAGTAACGGGAGGGATGAGACCATGACATCTTTTTTTATGAGAGAAAAAGTAAAAAAAAAAAAAAGCTGTGTAATTACAAAATTCATACAATAAATCTATTGACAAAATGATGAGTTGATCTAAATGAAGGTGAATATTGTCACATGATATGCAGGAGTAACTAAAAAAGTATTTTGTATCATCTGGTTCCTGAAATACCACATTATTCATCTTTACCCAGGTGCTCATAGCTTCCCATCTTCCCTCTTATGAGCTACGACACAATCAAGTGGAGTCCATCTTCCTCTCTGCCATTGATATGTATGGGCACCAGTTCTGCATTGAGAATCTGCAGGTAGGCAATAAAACGATGTCCATTTTTAGAGGAAGAGAAGCATCAGTAGATGACAGAGTTCTTAATGAGTGAGCATTCCTTCTTTTTTCCCCCAGAAACTCATCCTTTCAGAGACGTCCATCTTTGATGTTCTCCCCAACTTCTTCTACCACAGTAATCAGGTTGTCAGGATGGCTGCCCTGGAGGTGAGAAGGTTTCTCTATGTCTACAATCAGTTTGCCTGACCTATAATTTAACTAACTTGGATGTGCTTCACATGTCTGACATTTTCTTGAACTTTTTCTCTCATAATCCCAGGTATATGTTCGCAGAGCATACATTGCCTATGAACTCAACAGTGTGCAGCATCGACAGCTGAAAGACAACACATGTGTAGTAGAGTTCCAGTTCATGCTTCCTACCTCACATCCCAACAGGTATTCCACATGAATTTGCTTACAGTGCTCATGGCAATGTGTCCCCCCCCCCCCCCCCCCATATGATGGCACTGTGGAGTCAACCATTAATAACTGTTCATAGCAGAGATGTTAGCACTTTGGCAGCACTGTTGTGTGCTAACGCCAATATGTTAAAATGTATTTCTAATGATTAAATTACCATAATTTGGAGGATTGTTTTTTTTTTTTTTTTTTTTCCTAATATATAGATTCTTGCTGTATTTCAATGTCTAGCTCTTTGTAGCACAGGTAAAGATGAGCTGTGGTAACACAAGATGTGCATCCCTCCAATCCGATGAGCATTTTAGGTTGAGAAAAAATCTTGAATGTCAAAATCACAGCTGAGTAATAGATTGTTCTGAATTGGATGTCAGCCATGGTGCCATAGTACCGCCCCAGTTTTCCTTCCTATATGTCAATGTTCATCGTTGTTATCAATGTAAATGCCCACATGTGCAAAAGGCTGTGTTGTATTTTAGCAAGGCTGAATATACTTCCTGTGGTTCATCAAAAGTGTGAGTCCCATTTTCAACCAAGTTTTGGGCCTCAAGAGTCTCAAATGAGCTGCTTCTTGTTCTAAATTCATGGAAAAATCTTGAAGATCCTCTGCGTCATGTCAAACATGAGAATCAGAGTGATAACAGAGATAGGATTTATCTTGTACATGCTCAGCATTTGAAAAAGTTTAACAAATGTCATTCTGTGGCATTTCCTGTCAGGTCCATGTTTTCCATCCTACTCATGTGTTTGTGTTTGTTTAACCTGTGTGTATATTGGAGTGTTTTGCTTGCTGTTCCTCTGCAGTACTATTTTTATGTGCTGTGCTGGTTTTTAGCTTGTTGACAAAATCATTTGTTGAAATTCTGTGAATGCCATCATCTTCTCATTCTCTTGCATGATTCTTATTTGGCGTGGCTGAATTAACTTTCATGTTTCTCATCATTTCGAAACTACACAACAGTGTGAGACTGTTGAGTGTTTCTCTCTTTGTTCAGAGTTTATCTCAGGACAAAGACGCCTTGAGATCTCATGATGCATGTTTTAAAAGGAGCAGTCAGAAAGTGGAATGTGTGCTTCTTTTTGTTAGACATTTTAAGTTTACTTTTTTTAATTCATTCTTAGACTCACTTCATCCATTTAGAAATTGATAAATACAAAAACACGCACTCATACACACACATTCACACACACATTTCTCCACCTTGACTGTCTTCTTTTCCTGATGGCTGACACTAACCACATAGTAATCAATGTTGTTTGATTGCAGAGGGAACATCCCCACTCTAAACAGGTATTGTAAACGTTCTTTTTATTGCATAGACTACTAATGAATGTAGACTAGCTAGCTGCATGATCCAGATCAAGCTGAAATTCTAGTAATTCATCAGCAAGTTGTCGATAGTGCAACTGTTTGGTACTTTGAGATATCCTAAAAGTAAACTGGTATGGTCACTCGTGTGTAGTGTGGTTGATAAGTGCAATATTTCATAATTTCACTGACAACTGCATGGCACATGGCATTCAACATCGGTGTCAAATATTTCTTGTGTTTGTGTCTTGTAAAACAAGTGTTTAATACTCATTGCTGTGCAAGTGCTTCAGTATTGTGGGGATTAAGAGTAAGCAAAGATAAACTGTACTATTTCAAGATTGGACAACAATATTTTGGGAGAATGTTTAACTCAAGTAAGAATATCCAGACCTGAAACTTCTCAACTGTCCTGCCAGGAAAATGCCCACTCCAGTCCCGGACAATGTAAAAGCATCGGACACTAAATTAGAGGAACCTAAACCCCAGGATGTAAAAACACAGGATAGTGAATCTAAGGATAATGCTGAGGAGAAAAATACCACAGATGTGGAATCTATGGACAGGTTCGGCACACAAAACCTCTTTAGTGCTTACAGTGGGTGAATCTTGTGGGTCACCTTCTTACCACCAAAGACTAACACCCAACATAATGAAATACTGGTATCTAAATGCTCTTCCTGGTAGATTTATGTTTCTCTGTTCTCATCAATGGATTCTTATCCTTGTTTTTAATTGACTAACACGAGGTCTGTCAAAAGAACCTTGAAATCTGTTTTGCTTCTTTCAATGTGTTCACTCCTCATGGTGGAATTTCATTACTACTTTCGATATTTGAACCTCATCCAGTTTTTATTCTTTAAGTTTGGCGCTTTCAGTTTTTTCATACATATTAGAATAGTATGCCAAAAAGCTGAGGGATCAAAACTGTTGCGAGGTTCTCAAAGGTGGATAGGGGAAATCTTCTCTGAGTAAGTTTGAGTGCTTTGCCGATTCTCATCACAGTTGTTCACTGTTTTCATCCTAGGATGTCTTTCTCATCCAACCTGAATCACTACGGCATGGTACATGTGGCTAATGTCAGCGATGTCCTGCTTGACACATCTTTTACACCACCTTGTCAGCGTATGGGAGCAATGGTCTCTTTCCGCTCCTTTCAAGAGTTCACACGGTGAGCTTTTATATCAAAGAAATCTTAACTTGAATTTAATTCATTACTTGGAGAAAACAATGTTTTGAACACAGTTTTGGATTGTGCATTTTTTTGTTTGTTTGTTTTTAACAGCAACATTACTGATGTGTTGAGCTGCTTCTCTGACTCCCCTCCTCCAAGTCCAACTTTCCCAGATGGAGGAAATCCAGTGCTATATGGGGAGGAAGACAACAAGGTAAAGCGGACAGACTGCTGCCAGATAAAGGCACATTATATACCCAAATGACTGTGTAACTCAACTGTATGTTTGCTTTGTCATTCAGAGTGCCCTGGATGAGCCTATCCACATCCTTAATGTGGCTATAAAAACTGACAGCGACATTGATGATGATGGCCTGGCAGCCATGTTTCGGGAATTCACTCAGTCAAAGGTGGCTGCTGTCAGCAACAAGGATTTTTCTTTGTTTTGCTTTCAGAAGCATTTAAATGTTTGAACATACCCCAGAAAGATATGTTTTAATACTTTTTTGTTTTTTGTTTACCCTTTTTCCAGAAATCGCTGCTCTTTGAACATGGCATCCGAAGGCTGACTTTTCTTGTTGCTCAGAAGGTGAGGGTTCTATTGAATATTTATTTAGACACCATCTGTTTTCACAGTTTCCTGCCTTGCATGCCACCATTTGAGCAGTTCATTGCATGCACCAAAATGTAATAGATAAACTTAGTCTTACATCTTTCTTTCTATAATAACTAATATTAGCATCAAAACCAAATTGCATTACTGTTTTAATTGCACTAATAATTTGCATTTGAAATTTAGCTCTTTTTCCTGTTTCTCACTGTATCTCTCTCTGCATGCCTTGCTTTTGCTGCTGTTATGATGACAGGATTTCAGGAAGCAAGTCAACTGTGAGGTGGACCAAAGGTTTCATGTAAGTACTGGAAGGCTAATGAAATCTGGGCAATCATCTCCCACCTTACCAAGGAAGTGTTTCTTATATGTCCAGTCACTTTCAAAATATCGCCTGTTTTGGCATCTGTTTACTAAAGGTGGACCATAAAATCAAGTTACAGGGTTTTATTAAAACTTCTTGTTTTAAAAACCAGCTGTTCCAGCTTGAATAAAGAAAACTTGTCAGTCCGAATCAGTAAATGTTTGCTTTACTTTTTAGCTTGCAAGACATTTCTAAAGCCCTTAGTAATGGCAGTAGGCATTTAACATGGATGACCAGATTGGAGTTGAAACCCTAATCATAATTATTTTTTGATGAAGCATTTATCTTTCCAAATTTGACCGATAATCAAGACAGCCACTTGTATTCAGAAAGCAGAGAGAAGAACAGGGATTAGATTTGGAGAAATGCCCAGTCCTTTCACCTCTGCTGTCATTTTAACAATACCCTTTGATTTCTCTTTTGATGGCACCACAGTCTCTAATGAGAGCTAATCAGGCTTACTGTCCTCCATTACATGTAGGGCCTTTAACTTGCATGCGTGTTGCACTCCTCAAAAAAGGGAGAAAATTTTCCATAGCTTACTAGAATGCAAAGTAAAAAATAACACATAATCGTAGTGTCCAATAATAGCTGTGGAGGTTTGCAGTATGTGTACTGTGGCAGCTCTCGTCATCATGGAGTCTGTGAGTTGATAAGAGCATCTCCAATCGGTCTGGCATTGTTTTGGCAAGTGGAACACTTCATCTGATAACGTCAAACAGGGCTACCGGGCATGTTTCAGTGGGATCACATGTCTCTGAGGAAAGTACATGTTTTATTCATGAGCATAGTGAGTGGTGCTTGTAAATGTAGCCTGTTACTATCATGATGATAACTTGCTGCCTCAGTGAATACTTGGTGATTCTTGGATAGACAAATTATAGTAAAAGAAAAAAAAAAAAAAAACAGAGCATAGTGCTGTTCATCACAGAAGTTAGAATTAAACTAGCATGTTTTCATCTCCTATTTTAGTTTTTAAGTTGCAAATATCCACAAATTGTTATATATTAATGTAGAAATGTTATCTTTTCAAGGTATTTGCTACACACATACTGCTGGTTTATTTAATTAATATTTATTTCCTTCTCTCACTGTTATTTTACAGAGGGAATTTCCAAAATTCTTCACATTCCGTGCTAGAGACAAGGTAGGTGTGCTACAATTTCAGAAATGACTGTTTATTGAAAGATTGAAACAATACATACTTAATGGAAATGTTTCTTGTTGTTGTGAAATCAACTTCAAAGCTTAGATTTGAAAACAAAACAAAATTACCACTCGCACCTTCACTCCTCTCTCTCAGGCATTTCTGAATTCATTCAATCAAAACCAGTGACGGTCACTCTTCTCCACTGCTGCTGATAGTTTCCGTGCAGTGACACTACTAAAAGTCATTATAGTAATGAACTCTTTAATTATGTCCCCAATTTAAGAGTAATGACTCCCATTAGCAGCTTTCTGAGATTGAGATTGTTCAGGGTTCCATGTACTTAACACAGTCTGTGGCTCAAAGGCATATTTCTACTCAGATGTCAAGTCAGTACTATACACTTTTTCCCAGTACTGCCTCTGCCAATAGATACTAGAAGTTACCTCAAGTGAAAATTATATTCAAAAAAGGCTTTAGACGGAATGATTTAAAACTGTGCTGTGTTGCATTATCATCTGAGGTTTTGTCTTGATTTTAACAGTTTGAGGAGGACAGGATCTATCGACACTTGGAGCCGGCATTAGCATTCCAGCTGGAGCTCAACCGCATGCGCAATTTTGCTCTGACTGCTATCCCATGTGCTAATCACAAGATGCACCTGTACCTCGGTGCAGCCCGTGTGGAGGTGGGCACAGAAGTTACGGATTACCGTTTCTTTGTCCGAGCCATTATCCGCCACTCTGATCTGGTCACAAAGGTAAGAAAATCAGTCACAATTACTTTGAGTAAGTTATATAGCTCCTGCTGACAGTTGTGGTGTGTTGATTCAATAGGAGGCTTCATTTGAATACCTTCACAATGAAGCTGAGCGTCTGCTGCTAGAAGCCATGGATGAACTGGAGGTGGCTTTCAATAACACAACTGTAAGAACTGACTGCAACCATATCTTCCTCAACTTTGTGCCCACTGTCATCATGGACCCATCAAAGGTTTGAGAAGAATTCTGACACACAAATCTCTGATATACTGAGCACACTGTTATCAGTGAGTTTATGTTTTGCTTATCTTGCCCTACAAATTTCAGATTGAGGAGTCTGTGCGCTCCATGGTGATGCGCTACGGCAGCCGCCTGTGGAAGCTGCGTGTGCTGCAAGCTGAATTGAAAATTAACATCCGACTGACTCCAACAGGAAAGCAAATTCCCATACGCCTCTTCCTTACGAATGAATCAGGCTACTACTTGGATATCAGCCTGTACAAAGAGGTCACTGACTCCCGAACGGGACAGGTGGGGCCCAAAGATCGACAGGTGGGGCACTCATACATTTTCCATCTCATCTGCTTATTGTCCAGTCTCGGGCATAGAGCTACAGCTCCATCCTGGAACCCTCAGTTCTTAAATGAACTTTTGTGATTGCACCAAGATAAATTCTTTTAGATGCATTAATTTGGACTGGAGTTCCAGTATGCTGTTGTCCCTTTAGCCCGGTGGACAATTCTTTTTGTAATATTTTTGCCTTTGCAGCAGATCAGGTAAGATGCACTTCATCCAGCGTCAGCCACTGACTCATCTGTCCTTCATCTGTTTGGTACTGGATTATTTGTTGACTGGTTTAAATCTGCATGAAGCCATCAAGAAAACAAAATACTTTCATTTTGCATGTTTCATTTTTTTCTTTATTTTTCTTTATGTTTGCATTGTAAATGCTTTCTCAGCTCTGTACTTGTGAATGTAAAGCATGTCTCATTTGATTTCTATTTCGAGATTACAGATGTAATGGAGAAAAACGACTGGTGGTATTTACAGCAGCTATAATAATTAAAATTGTTTCTTCCTTAAATGCTGAACACTGCTGGGAGGTTACAATGAGCTAAAGCTGGAAGATTAAAAAATAAAGAAAAAACCACGTTTGTACCTCGAACACAAGTACACTTTGAATCCAGTGTTTTGCATGAAATCACGACGTGTTCAACAGCATGAGACATGTCGTCATATCCATCATCTTTAAAATCTCTTCATTTTTAATCTTGATCCCAATCTTGTCAAAGATGTTCTTATGACTGCAAAGTGATTTCATTCATCCTTCTTTTTCTAGATAATGTTCCAAGCATATGGGGATAAGCAAGGCCCCTTACACGGCATGCTCATCAATACACCCTATGTCACCAAGGACCTGCTGCAGTCAAAGCGCTTCCAGGCTCAGTCTCTGGGCACCACATATGTCTATGACTTTCCAGAGATGTTTAGACAGGTGCCATATATAAACATACTTTTTAAATATTTGGTCAGTTTCTTGTTGAAAGACAATTCAAACCTAGTAACTTTTTTTTTCTGTCTTCCCAGGCTCTGAAAAAGCTCTGGCACTCCAGTCAGGCACATGCCCATTTACCTAAATGCCCTCTTCCGTCTGAGCTGCTCACCTTTACCGAGCTGGTTCTGGATGCTCAGGATCAACTGGTGCAGATGAATCGACTACCAGGGGGCAATGAGGTTTGGGTTTTACACTCCATATATATTTGTGCACCCTTACAAAAAACATAGAAATTCTGCCATTTACTTTTTCTTTGTCTGCCTTTCTTGTGTTTGTAAATGTGTAATTCTCCTTTCACTCTGTAGGTGTCTCTCTGTTTCTTTCGCTGTGTCATTGAGTTCTTGTTAAATATTTTAATCTGTTTTGTTGTAAAGCTTTATGCAACAGTGGAAAGTTTACTTTATAAAATATGATTTAAATGTTGTATCTGTATTTAAAATAAAACTTATAATGACTTACAAAAACCTCACACATGATCTTATGCCCAGCTTATCATTGCATTCATAAAAAGAGATCATTTCCATTAAGGAGTTATCCATAGTTTCCATTAATCTTGCTAAATTGCCTCTGCCTTGTCCCTCCAGATCGGGATGGTAGCATGGCGAATGACTCTGCGAACTCCAGAGTATCCAGCAGGACGTGAGATCATAGTCATAAGCAATGATATCACACACAAAATAGGCTCATTTGGACCCCAGGAAGACATGCTGTTCCTGCGAGCTTCAGAGATGGCTCGAGAGAGTGGCATCCCTCGCATCTACATCGCAGCCAACAGTGGAGCACGCATTGGTCTGGCAGAGGAAATCAGACACATGTTCCATGTGGCCTGGCAAGATCCAGCTGATCCCTACAAGGTCAGCCAGCTGGGTCACAATCACTCTACCTGAGGCATTTTCTGATTTTGCAGTTTTACTGTAAATGTTGCAAGTTAACAGTTGGTTTTTAACACTCACCTGTTTTGATTAATGTTTTGCAAGTTGATTTTCTTATTTTAATTGTAATTCCACTGTTGAGCTTTTATATGTACAGTACAGTCTTTACTACAGACATCCATTTGTTTGTCTGATTTGTTTGTATTTGTTGTACACACATGAACCATTATTTTTCTTTAAATTGATTATTACTTTTTTGTACACCAAATGGACTTCCCCGTTGTAATTTAGTTGTGATTGTTCTGTGTCCTGCAGGGTTTCAAGTATCTCTATCTCACACCTCAGGATTACAAGAAGGTCTCAGCTCTAAACTCTGTACATTGTGAACATGTAGAGGATGAGGGAGAATCCAGGTATAATAATTTGTTTTTTAATTGCAGCTTTAATTTAATCCTATGCAGAGTAATATGCTGTAGTGCCTGTCAAGAATGCATCATTCTTGTCAGCTTGTAAGCTTCAAGCAGCAGATGTCAAGTAGCAAGCTTTGGGGGTCATATCTGGATTTGGGTGAAAAGTATATGTACGCTGTCATACAGGTACAAGATCACTGACATTATTGGAAAAGATGAAGGACTTGGTGTGGAGAATCTAAGAGGATCTGGAATGATTGCTGGAGAATCTTCTCTAGCTTATGAGGAGATCATCACCATGAATCTGGTAAAGATTAACTGCATGCAAAAGCATGTTCATGCATGTAGTCTGTTCTTTACCCTTCAGCTGTACACTTCCAGGATTTTTCAAGATAATTGAATAATTGTTTGATGCAAAAAAAAAAAAAGCTGATTAACTGGTGTTTTGTCTCTGCACATGTTTGAAGCATTAAGATACTTGTTTTGTCTCACAGGTAACATGTCGAGCAATAGGCATTGGGGCCTATCTGGTGAGACTTGGACAGCGAACCATCCAAGTGGACAACTCTCACATCATCCTCACTGGAGCTGGAGCTCTTAACAAGGTGAGATGATCTAGAGTAGAATCTTTATTTCAGTCCTGTACAAAGACAGTTTTCTTCTAAAGCAGTGGTTCTCAACATTTTTTCTACAAAGTACCCAGAAATATATTTTTGGCCCAGTACCCCCTATCTATCACATTTTTCTCTAAAATTATTTATTTGTTGAGGTATGAAAATTTAAGCAAAGGAAGATCAAATAGGTGTGAGTAAAACAACAGCTCTTAACAGTTTCTTCATTATTTCTATAAAAAAGAAAAAAAAAACTGTAGATTCTGTGAAAGATGTAAATGAGAGGCAAATAATGTGTACATCTGTGTCAAAGCAAGAAAATGAGAAAAGTCTACTGTGATTTTTGTGGCTTTTTCCAACTCGCTGATCGGGCAATTTTAAGGCTCGCTCCTTTTCCTTCGCTCTGTTCTACAAGGATTCCCTTTCCGATCCCAGCCTCAGGCCTGCCTGCCACTCAAAGTGGAATAATTGAAAGCGAACCATGAAGTTGTATTTGCATAGAAATAGAGTGACGTGCCAGAGGCTGCAGAACAGGACACCCATATCATTTGTTTTTAATCAAAATGAAAAGTTTTGCTGATGCAGATTGTTTTTCTGCGTACATTTGATTGGTGTGTGCGTGTGCCTGCATGCTTCACTACCTCGTCTTGTCTTGCTTTCCATTCTCTGTCCTTGTCAATGCATTAAGATGACTCCATTTCAAATTAGATGACAGATTGCAACATGGTAACTCATGCAAATGGCCCAATAATGGCGTACCTATTTTTCTAGAAGCTCAGTTGTATTTAGATGTCTCCCACTGTTAAGCTCCATTTGCACATAGAGTAATATTTACGCATAAAGATCCACAATGCTGAGGTTTTATATTGCAGGGTATAATTTTGTTTGCAATTTCTTTTGTCATTTAAAAATACGACATAAAGTATTTTGCTAGCAGCACAGGAAAAAAAGCAAGAATCTTTTTTGCTCATCTATCATGTGGTTTACTGGCTATTAACTGAAACTTAATAAGGAGCAGCAGGCTGCCACCCAGAGATCATCATTTCATTAGCTGCTGGAAATCGCTCATATTTTCATGGGGACTGGATAGTAACTACTGGCACAAATACCCCAGTGAGCTGTTACTACCAGTTGGCCCCTCGTTTTCTTCCTCCCAGTCATCTCACTCTGTTCTTCCTCCAGTATCTCCTCCTCCTCTCCTTGCCATGGAATCTTAATGAAGCCGGCGATGGCCGGAGGCACAGGGGTTTTGTGTATGTCAAGGTGACTGTAATGTTTCTTGGGGCTGCCGCCTCTCCTGACAGCTTTAGGAGAGTGTCCTAGATTTGTAGCCAGATACATAACCATTAATGGTAATAAAGAAAGTAAATGATGGCTGAAAAGGTGAGAGCTGAGGGTAGGGATTGAGCTCCACTCTGATTTTTATGGAACCATGTCAGCGCCCAGCCACCTGTTCTTAGCCGCTTATGAAAATAGGGTGGGCTGGGAGGGAAATTTTATGGCTTCAGGTTAGCAAAGGAGCCTTGTAAAGATAAAAAGGAAGTTTGGTGGCTTCCAACTTAACCTCCCAGTGCTCTCTATCACAGCCTATGAATGGATGATTACACAACAAAAAATAGAAATGATTACATGATAACTGAATGAATACACATTTAGGTTAGTGTATTGACAGGGAAGGGGCTTGCATTTATTTACATCCTGTTTATGAAAATCCTCCAGGATACCCTCTAATATTGTGACAGCAGGGATAGATTTAAGACTGTTTTTCATTTGTACTGATGTGATACGTGTCACATTCTGATTTCATTGAGTTCAGTTTTATAGTTGTGACAGGTTCCCTTTTTCTCAACCACTGTAGGACACTATAGGGGTATTTGTTTCCCTCAATCTAATATATAATATTAATATAATATAATATCAAATCCCTACATTTGTCTCTTTTGTCTATATTAGGTGCTGGGCAGAGAAGTGTACACATCAAACAACCAGCTTGGTGGAATTCAGATCATGCACAATAACGGTGTGACACACTGTACTGTCTGTGATGACTTTGAAGGAGTCTTTACTTTGTTGCAGTGGCTCTCCTACATGCCCAAGGTAACATTTAACTTTGAGATTTGTTCACTCTTCTAAATGTAAATAGCTACACTGTTTTGGTGCTTTATATAAATAATTATATTTCTTTTCTCCAGTGTAAATCTAGTCCTGTACCCAATATCCACGGCAAAGATCCCATTGATAGGCCAGTGGAGTTTGTGCCTACCAAGGCCCCTTACGACCCTCGCTGGATGTTGGCAGGGCGTCCCAGCCAGAGTGAGTGCTTTGTGTAGACAATCACAGAAATTCAGATACGTATTTTTGAATGCACTTCGTGATCTATAACACCCTGCTTGATATGTAACATGTCTTTGAGTAATTATTTGATTATTATCAGGGTGACAAATGGTTCTGATTGTTGGTGATTGACTGAATATGTAATGCTCTGTTTTTACTGAGCAAGCAAGATTAAGTGCAGTTGAAAACGAATATGATTATTTCTTAGATTCTGTGTAAAAGAATATAAATAATTGATATTCAAGTCCAAAGCATGAATCGTTTTTTTTACTTTTTTTTTAAAGCAATGACCAAATCTCATAACTAACTTTTCTTACCGATGTTAAAGCTATTTCTTTCTTACACTGAAGTCATTGGTTATGTTGGCAGGTGCCGCAACATTCAGATATTGAATCAGACGTTGTTCAAAATGAACATTTTTTGCCAGGTCTTCCTTGAAAAAGAGGTTTTTAATTTCAATGGGACTTTCATAGTTAAAGCAGAACTCAGTAACTTCAGCTCGGGGCTCCCCCTAGTGGCGTCCTTTCACTGTCGTAAAGTTCAAACCCCCCTACACCCCCACAGCACACAGACGGCTTCTCTACCTGTCTTTCCTCTATTTTGATCCCTGGATATATCTCTAAGCTTTTACTGGCTTATTGATGCTACTTTGCTGCGTTGGTAGCAGCACCTCCTTTCCCTCTGCTCAAAGCAAAGACCTGTCTCTCCTGGAGCGGGGCGTTTTACCCACGATTTGAGGGTAAATATGCCGTGGATTATATTTTTCTCTTGTGGTGGCGGGCAGCAGGTAAGGATACGAACTTTTATTTACTTTTTGCGGACATGACAAGTGATTGAGCCTGAAGCAGTGATGCTTCACCCGGCACCCAGGCAGCGCAAGCTACGTGAATCACTCTGGTCCAGCAAAGAGTTGGTTTTGAGAGCCAGGAGCCGTGTTTAGGTGGTGTGAAGCTAAAGAAATGTTTTCTTCAAATTAGCGCTGGTAGTCTGGTTCAAAACAGTGCCGGAAGCAGCTCGATAGAAAGGGGACCTGAGTACCGTACAGCGGTTTCTGTTGTCGCAAGTTCTGCTCGGGTCGGCTCAGGCAGACTTGCAAGTACTGCTCGCAGGCCAGAGACGCAGGCAGGAGGGGGAGAAAAATCAAATCGCTGCGTAAACACTTTTTTTTAGCCCCACAGGGAGTCCGAAAAGCATTTATTGAGGTAAAAAAGTTATTGAGTTCTCCTTTAGATAAAAGTTAAATAAATAAAAAAGATCAGTTTAAGTCTGAGAGCACCACAGACTGGCACCTGCATAAAGTAATGATGTAAATTGTATTTGACCTGATAAAGTTATATTTAAAGTAAGCAATAAACTAGGATTTAAGCAATGTTACTGTCACATGTATACACTTTAATTTTAATATTATACAGCATCTTGCAAAAAGTGTCAGGGCATTTTGCGACTTACACACACGGTTGCCAAATGGTGTGGGTTCGTAGAGTTGCCCGGTCGGCTTGTTGTGAGCACTTTTTTTTTTTTTTTTTAAATGAACTATGCCATTTATTTTTGACTTGTTTTCAAAAATCAATTTGCATGTTTCTGTCATAAGACTAAAAGCCACCAAAAAGCTCAGGTAGAATTGAATGTAGAACAGAAATGTTCAGGTCAAAAGAAGCACATTATTGTATACACACATCATTTCTTCCAGATAATTTGCAGTCGCTGTGCACATCAGTGTGTGCTAGTGAGAACTTGTCCTTTCTGCTGACTTGAATTTTTCTTCCGTCTTACTTTGTGTTATCGTTGATACTTACAGATACATGCTTTACTGATATCAATACAGTAAATCGTCATCTACTGTACCTATCTTAGTGTGTTATAAGTCCTGCATCAAGTACTGCATCCTGCACACCATCGGCAGCCGTTTCCTACATCTCCTTTCTTTCCAGATAGGAGTGCATAACAAAAAATTTCTGGTGTTCATGTGTGGAAACAGTTTAAGACTTTGGATAAGCAAAAAGCAGGAAAATTGCTAAAGATGATGTAACATGGGCAGAACTCATTGAAATGTAAATGGGAATATGCATGAAATATGCTATGAGCATCTTAGGCAAACATCATAATCAGTGTATATCCTTATTTAGATTAAGATGGATAGTTGGGATATTGCTGTGCTCACAGTCCTGCTCTGCTCCATTTGTGCAATGTCCTATAGAGTAGTATCACATACAGATTGTAGCACTTAAGCTCAAACTATGAAGATCATAGTCATCAATAATGCTTCCTCAGATGTTATTAAAAGTCATGTTATTTAAAGTAAATATAAAGATTTATTATTTTAGCCTGATTCCCTTAAGAGTTAAAGGTTAAAACAATTAATTATAAGAGAGTCCATTAAGAATCCAATGAAGGAACAGCGAAGCTTTAACATCATGCTGTTTAAGGCAGGATCAGAACCGAAATTGATGCGGTGCGTTTTACACTGCGGGTCAGGACTGAGCTGGTTCCATATCAGTGTAATTACATTTTGGGATGGCAAAGAGATCAGGGGACCTTGTGGGAAGCCAGTCAACATCTCTGGTAGTGATGAGTGGCGAGGCTTAATTGAGTAGTAACCTCTAAGGCTCGGGCATGTTTTTCAGGGTGTGCAGGCAGAGAAAAAGCTGAGCAAGCCTGCTTATACAGTCATCCATCATAGTTGCTGCCAAGATTACAGATTTTGAAAGAAAAAAAAGAATAGAGGCCAAGACTGCATACACAGGAAAGCCAGGGAATTCAAGAATGGCAGAATAAGAAGAAATGGGTCCAAGTTGCATTTGTGTTAATATTTGCAAAGGCAACCCTTTGTTAAATCACAATCTTAATGTCTTTCCTTCTCTATAAAGCTCCAAAGGGTTCCTGGCAGAGTGGTTTCTTTGACCATGGCTCTTTCATGGAGATCATGCAACCATGGGCTCAGAGTGTGGTGGTAGGGCGAGCCAGGTAAAATATTACAAATAAAATATTGAACCAGGTGACAAAAAATGTCACAACTTTTCAAAATGTCAGAAAGTATGTTCCGCAGTAATTCAGTGCTGAATGACCTCTTTAACAGACTTGGTGGGATACCTACTGGAGTTGTTGCTGTGGAAACCAGGTCAGTGGAGCTGTCTATCCCAGCTGACCCGGCTAATTTGGACTCTGAGGCGAAGGTAAGAGCCGCTCATTGTGAACAGACAAATGAAATATCCTTGAACATCGAGGTATCATTGCTGATTTTCTGATATTTGCATTTAGATCATCCAGCAGGCGGGACAGGTGTGGTTCCCAGACTCTGCTTTCAAAACAGCCCAGGCCATTAAAGACCTAAACCGAGAGGGCTTGCCTCTCATAGTATTTGCCAACTGGAGGGGCTTTTCTGGAGGAATGAAAGGTACTTCTTTTTCCTTAGTAATCAGTCGATATGGAATTAAACCCATCATTTTATCATTTGAAAATGTTCCTTTTAGATATGTATGACCAGGTTTTGAAGTTTGGAGCCTACATTGTTGATGGACTGAGGGAGTACCAGCAACCGGTCCTGGTTTACGTCCCCCCACAGGCTGAACTGAGAGGAGGTTCTTGGGTGGTCATAGATCCCACCATCAACCCCCGTCACATGGAAATGTATGCTGACAAGGACAGTCGGTGAGTAGGAGATGACAAAGGACCAATGAATTGAATTAGAATTAGTTCAACTTGGTTGACTTGAATCTTCTCTGCATTCAGAGGTGGGGTTTTGGAGCCTGAAGGAACAGTGGAGATCAAGTTTAGGAGGAAAGACCTGGTGAAAACCATGAGAAGAGTAGATCCGATCTACATGGGCCTGGCTGAAAAATTAGGTGAGTTCTCCCTTCAATTTTAATTATAGCGCTTTAGAGTTGTCTTTGTCTCCTGCAGCCTTGTCCTCATTTTAGTGGGGGAGCGATACATCAGGTGTGCCTTCTCTGTCCTCCTTTATGTGGTGCTGATTGTGTCATCTTCATTGCATTCCACCGAGAGACGTGTCAGTCACAGTCCGCTCAGATCAATCACCAGCTCTCCTGTGCACACTATCGATTTTCCGTTTGGTCCAATGCTACATTGTATTGGTGCTTTGGGCAAAAACCAGTGAAATAGAGGTTTACTGTGGAGGTCTGGAAAACCCAGAGATTGGAATTGACAGAAATCAGCATGGGGTTTGGGGAAGAACAAAATGCTTTTGAACAAAGTTAATTCTCAGCTACATTCTTGTGTAGAACTTGAGTTTATGAAATTAGGATGTAAGGAAAAGTGAACGTATTATGGAAATGCTGTGTAAAAGAGATTTTCTCTCTTTTCTTTGTATGTCCTATATCTGTTGGAACTAAATATAATTTCTTCATGTAGTTTGCTTGTGAACAAAGCAACTACGACGGCAGCTTTCAGTTTTATGCATTAGTTTCAATTATTTGTTTAAAACTCCAACAGGAACTCCAGAGCTGAGCCCCCTGACCGCAAAGATCTGGAGACCAAGCTTAAGGAGCGTGAGGAGTTTCTGCTGCCCATCTACCATCAGGTGGCTGTGCAGTTTGCAGATCTCCATGACACTCCAGGTCGAATGCAAGAGAAGGGCGTGATCACGGTGAGAATCAGTGCTGTCTTGGATAGTACCATCCACACTAACCTTGGTTATGTATTGCTTCAATATAAATGTGCAGTATGTGAATAACCTGAAAAGCCCATAGGGCAGTATCAGTCAAGCTGCTACTCCACCTGCTTAGTGAATAATGTTTGGTCTCAGCAGGCTGCAAGACTTGTCCTCATAATTATCTTCTGATGACCCTGGTCAATCACCTTAGCAACTACAGAGCGGCCTCGGGCAGACCCCATCTCATTCTGCACCTTCACAGCCTCATCTTTCACGCACACACGTACACTTTGTTCACATGACCAGAAGGATGTTTTACAGATGGATGGTAGTGTTTTTTTCTTTTTTTTTTTTTTCTTTTTTTTCTTCACACAGTATGCAATGGAAAAGATTTTCTGTTCTGGACTTCATGTTCATCTCAAATATACCACTAGAGAAATCTGTAATGGCTGGTTCTAAAAGGAGAACCCTTAGTTCATATCAGTCACTCAACCATGTTTCTTCAAATACATTAATTTTTTTTTACATGCTACATGGTTCATGTCCTTACTTAAATTTAAGACAATGGGATGTAACAATTTTTAAAACTACAGGTTGGACAGATCCGATCCAGTATCGGTATTGGGCTTCGATATAGACCTGAATCACAGATCGGATATCAGGCTGAATTCCCTGATCCACCTTACCGATCTAAAAGGCGAACTTTTGTGGTCCCATATGTACAAACTAGTATTATGCTGGTTCAAGCCTAACAAAATAACGTAATGCAAAATCAGTTTGTGAAATATTTCCATTCATCCACTAGCTAAAATTCTAAAAATCCTTTGTGACAATGCAACTCACAAAGAAGGTGAAGAAAGACCTGGTAAATTCCAGCTTGGGTTGTTTTGAAGATACGCTGCAGCTTGTTTAGCATTACGGGTTTATTTCATAATGTAGCATTGGGGATGCTTTCACTAATGCACGTAAAATCCCAGGGCATTTGAAACATTTGCAACTAGCGCAGTCTCGTTTGTAGGATCTTCAAACGGAAATGGAGTTCTTGCAAATCTGCTCCTCATAGATGGTCCAGCCATATTGAGCAGCACTTTCTATGAGAAGAAGTCCTCTTCAGCGGAATCAAGCCCTCAAAGCCGGTACTGCAGACCACAATCTGTCTGCAACGCTGTCAAACTATCTCGTGTTCTCAGAGTATTTAGACACTTCCTGCTTCCCTTTCAACACATTCACTTTGACTTTAAATATTGAAAAAGTGGTTGTTTAACAAAAAATGGAAAAGATGAAGGAATTGCTTGATGGACGACATGCATCAAAGATCTAATAAAAACATTTAAGCTTAAAAAAGTGGCTGTTACTACTTACTACCTTTGCTACTCTTGTTATTAAGAGTATGTATGAAGCAACTACAGACAGTTGTCTTTGATTTACTTTAGGTAATCTTTTTATATAAATTATTTTAGAAAGTTTTTAAATTGGAACAGTTAGAATATTCAAAGTGTCATCAGTTCCTCTCATTTTGAAATGATGTGTGGTTTACTACTGCCTAACCTTACACACTAACAACAACAGCATAATGACCATAATCACAATAATGTTCACGTAAACTGATATGTTATTGGAACATATCGGTATTGGCCAGTATCCGAATTTCAGATTTCAGGATCGGATCCCTTAAAAAGCAGAAGTGTGCAATTAATTTAAAACTAGAGGAGTTATGTGCCGTTTCTAACACTATCTGCTTGCCCTTCACCTCTCTCAGGATATCCTGGAATGGCAAACCTCCCGTCAGTTCTTCTACTGGCGACTGCGGCGTCTGCTGCTGGAGGATACAGTAAAGAGAAAGATCCAAGCAGCCAACAGTGAGCTGACAGACGGCCAGATCCAAGCAATGCTCCGCCGCTGGTTTGTTGAGGCCGAGGGGGCTGTTAAGGTAAAACCCTCCACACTACGTTAGATTTTGCTCTAGGTTTTCTTAATATTCACCAACCACATGTGAAAAATGTCATGCTAAAAACTAATAAAATGCAAAAGCATCATTTATATTCCCTTAGACTTTGGCATACAATTGCCGAAAGATTTTCTTAACCTTTAAAAACAGCTTGCAGAATTACAGCGGTTAACAATTACTTATGCAGTTTCTATGTAGATGTTTTGCATTTATTTGACTATGTAAAACTTTATTTACACGTGTTTTTCATTTTTTATTTAATGTCAGTTCAGATACTGCATATGAATGAATGATAAGCTGACACAAATGCACATCTGTTAACTTACAAAGCATTTGATCCTCATGATTAATTTCAGATGGGCTAATACTTTCTATTTCACTACTTTAAAAAATGAGCCCCTGCTCACCAGCTAGTCCTGATTTCTCTGCCTGCAGGCTCGTCAGGCTTTTTGTGTTGTTCCTCCATGTCATTCAGCTGCTTCTCTTGTGAGTCTCTCATTCTGTAAATACACTCCAACTCCATCGTCCTGAATTGCATCTTACGACAGATGTCCTTGATGCTATCCAGCCTCAGTGAGCTCGCTTGAGCAGCACATGAACCAGCTGTCCACCAGCTGTAGCTGTTGCAAGATGAGAGAGTCAGTGGAGAGGCAGGTGAATCACTTCCAGGTCAGCCACAGCAATGACTTAATCAGCATCTCATGAGATATACCTCAGCTAGCTGGTTAGCTCTAGATAGAAAATGGAATACTCGAAGGAAATGAGCATCCTTTGAAGAAACACATATGTAGTTCCTTTGAGGTCCAGTCTCTGGTTCAGAGGACCAGCCTTTGGGGTGACAAGAGCTACCCCAGTGTTTGAGATCTCCTTAACTCGTACATTACCCCAATCAGGACCGGCTGTCTTAAGCCACAATTAATCACAGCCCTGGCACGTGCTGATAGGAGAGCAACACACTGTTTCTTAATTAAAAGCAAACAGATTAAAAATGATTAATAAGGGCATTAAATGTTCTTGTGGACCTCAAGCAGGACTCTCCAGAAAAAGGCAAAAGCCCATTAAAAGCCTCTACCCCCAAATCTTTGCTAAGCCCTCAAGCCTGGCTTTGTTTGGGATCAGAAATGCCAGCACTCATGAATACTAATTTTCCTGTCAGGTCCACTCAACAAGACATCAAGCCCTCACATTTCCTGTCCATATATTTAGCTTTTGTCGATCTTATTAATACATCATGTTTTGTGATCTGCAATCTTTTTTTTCTTCACTGTAGCATCAGTTCAAAGTCATATTATAATTAAAGGCTTTATTTATTCATAAATCCTTTGAATTGTGCTCACTTAAAATCGTCCTTTGGGTTTTTTCTTTAAACAAACCCTGCTTCATTCAGGCATACCTATGGGATAACAATGAAGATGTAGTTGTATGGCTGGAGAAACAACTCACTGAGGAAGAGGGCGCAAGATCCGTCATCGATGAGAACATTAAGTACATCCGCAGAGATCACCTCCTCAAGCAGATTCGCAGGTAATGGTTAAAAAAAAAAAAAAACAGATTCAATGTGTTGACAAGTACAAACTACTACTACTTGCTGAAATGGGACAAACATGCACATTTTTTTTTTAACTGTGTCTACTTCCAGCCTTGTTCAAGCTAATCCAGAGGTCGCTATGGATTCTATCGTTCACATGACCCAGCACATCTCACCCACACAGCGAGCTGAGGTGGTGCGCATCTTGTCCACTATGGAGACATCAGGCTCGTCCTAAAAGGAGCCTGGATTCTCCTGACTCTACGGCTGCAGCGCAGCTCAGGCTACAACCAGAGCCAAAGGAGCCCTGCTCAACCAGCGATGCTCCTCTCTGGGATCTGGGCTGCAAACAGAGACTGGAGGAGCCGACGTGATGGCCCTTGGTATCTACCAGGTTACTGATGAATCGTTGGCAATGATTCTCATGAAATAAGTGTTTAGATTTTTGTCATTAGTTATAACCTTTTGTAACTTGCCTTACATGTGTGCTACTGCTTTCACAAATCCATCTTTTTTGTTTTAAAGTGCTTTTTTATGACTAAAAATAATCTAGTGGCTAATATTTAATATTTTGGAGTTTACACTGTTGCTTAAAAGGATGTTCATGATAATCAGTGGCTTCCATCCTTTTGAACTGGAGTTTGTACAATAATATATTAAGACTAGTGTAGGTCCTGATAGAATGCACCTTGGTTTGTGACATATGCTTGTAAAGATTTACAAGTGTTTTGAAGACCAACACAACAATGACAACACATTGCTGTGTGGCGTTTAGCCAGAAAGGAGGTTTTATTTCCTAAGTCAGAAGCACTTAGTTACTGAACAAAGAAGGGGAACGCTATAACAGATTTGGACAGGGAATCTCAGCATGGAGCCGGGACAAGGTCCCTTTTAGACCCCGACTGTTTCACAGTTACCCTGCAGTGAGCAGTGGGCAGCTCACCTCACAACAAAACCACAGCTGTCCCTTCTGTTCTCACCCACACATGCTGCTTTACAGACACTTTAGTGCTTACTGTTCCCTCACATTGCACCTAGAGTCAAACCTGCACAGTTTTTTGCTGCTGCAGCTGGTTTACTAACATGTATACACATGTACGCACAAAGTGACACGAACAGTAAGGCGCACAAGAGTGTAGAAGAGCTATAAGAATTGATAATTCTATAGATACTGGGGATTAATAGTCTTAATTAGAAAGATCAGGTCATATTTGACAGTTATGCTGTTTTCTAGAAAACAGCATAATGGCTTTAGATATTTAACCAAAGAAAGATAGATTTAATACAGTTAGCCCAATCAGTAAATTTCTGTTTTTGAAATATCAAAGGGTACTGTTCACTTGACTTACATGGTACGTGTCATATGTAGTGTCTCATCTTGTGTTCCACAGAAGTGTTTCTATTTAAAGTTAGTCATGTATATGACGTGTTACTTATTGTTAATATTAATTCTTGAAAACACTGTTTCAATCATGTTACTTGTCTACTTGAGTTTGTTACTAAAGTCAAACAAACTGTGGAAACTGTCTCATTAAGAGAGGAGTACATATTTGCAAATACTGCACCATATATTTGAAATCTTTTAGATGATTGTGTTGTTTGCTTTGTTGACATCTCAGTGGCTTCTTGGTCAGCACTGTGCCTTTAACGTGCCCATACTGACATGCTGACCAGTTGCTTTATGATGAATTGGTTGTTTCTGTATGAAAATGAAGTAGTGATGAACTCTAAATGTGTCTGCGGATTTAATAAAGCTTACAAACTTGGCTCAAAGTGTGTTTGTGACAAAGCTCTTAAATATCAGAGTTCTACTACAGATAAATGTGTGTGTGTGTGTGTGTGTTTTCAACTAAACTCAAGTTTCTAAGAATTTGCTCTAATTTAATTTGTCAATTATTTTAATATATTGATGATTCATTTGACAGATAATAACTTCAGAGGAAGCCTCATTAATTTCAGCAGTCAGAACAAAGTATCACTCTGGAGAGATATTTTCTGATTACTTGAAAATGATAGTCTTCCCATTCCTCAATCCACAGATTATTAAAGTGACATTTTCTTTCTGGGTTTTAAACTTCAACAGTATTAAAGAGGATGAAGCAGATCAAACAAATATTGAGGGATCTATCTCTATCCATTTTTTTCTTGTTTTTTTCTTCCTCTGATTCTTTCATATCATCCCCTCGGCTCTGTCAACTCTATTACCATCCTACCAACAAATATGTAAGACAAATTGAGTTGCATGCACCCAATACCCACCACAATTATAGAAGGCCCAATAAGAAAATGAGTCATTTGGAAGTATAATTGGAAATGTGCCTTGCTTGGTCCCTCTTGTCTCCCAGAGGGTTTTGCTCATTTGTGGTGGCATGCTAGGCTGGCTAATTCTGCTTTTAATCACTGACAAACTGCAGATTCAGGTTCCCCTTCGTTCACAGGAGTGGAGGGAAGGTGCTGATAGAACTTGCAGGAAAAACTGCTTAATTTTCTATCTGTAGTTAACCACATGAGCCTGGCATGCAGATATTTTTTGTTTTGTTTTTATTTGAGAAAATGCTTTTTATGCACATTGATTATTTTCCAAAGCTTTAAGGTCACAATAAAGGATCTATTGAAATGGGTTGCGTGTGAGATATCTCCAGCTACCATGTCAGAGCGACTGGTTTCAGGCAGAACTGTAACAAAAAGGAAAGATGAAGCAGCAAGAAATCTTAATGGAAAAAAGGGAGAAAATCTGTGCCTGTGATGAGGCTGAAATAGAGGCGTTCATCTAACATGGCGGGGAGACACAATCACGCATCTGAGGCAGCCATAATTCCACATTCATGCGTCTCAATGACTTGACAGCACTTGAGAGACAAAGCCTGTGACCCAGTTGCAGGATTCCAATTAGCAGGGTGTATGCAACAGTTGAGATGAAAAGAGAACAGGGTCTTTACAGAGCCCCAGGGCTGTCTGATTACTGCCTGAAAACATGAGTCTTTTGCCTGTGACAAAGAGTGAAGCGACACAGAGGGAGTGCCAGGCCTCAGCTGCTCTTCCTCTCTACAGGCTGAGGATTTTGAAGTGTTCATCTCATCTCTGCCTGCCTGCCAGCCTTTTTACATTTCAGCCATACTTCAAGTGCATACTGTAGCAGCAGCCCGGTCACACCAAGATACTTTTCAGATGTGTCCAATGAGTTCAGTAACTGGTAAATTTGCTTGCCAGTCTCAGGTGGAAATATGGGCTAAAAGCCTGTATCTATTACCTCAAGGCATTATGCAGAATGCCTGTTGTTTTATATTAACACCTGTGTGACTCCATTCTTACTTTCAATTTTTTTTTAAAACTAAATATAGAAAACTGATGAATAAAACATACTGTCAGCAAGAAAATATGCATTTTCATGGTCATATATACAGTACTATACACACAGTATACATGTGTGCTATATTTTCAAAAAATATGTCAGTAGATTTTCAGCAAATTTCTTCTTTGCTCTGTAAAACACGTCATGCATGTATTTGATTATGTAAATAGGTATAACTGAATCTGTTAATGAAGTAAATTGTATTAATGCCATAACACTCAATCTGTGCTTAATTTCAATAGATGTTCAGTTTAATTGTAAGGGACAATGTACAGTAATGAATGTTCAAAAAAGACAAAAATATGTGGATTTAGCAGGAAGCCAATTTCCATCTGAAATCCCATAAAGGAAACACATAAAATCAACACTAATACAAGATTTTAAATTTTAAAAAATACCACAATAGAATATTTTAAGAGTCAAGACTAATTATAATATATAAAACCTGCTATTATATGATACACATACAGTCTTCCTCAAAATTATTCATACCCGTCCATTAAGAAAAGGCTAAATTACAAGAGTAATTGAAATAACAAGAAACTAAACATGAATTAAAACACAAAAATATAATTTAGTGAAATAAAACATTGCTTTTGAACTGGAGTTTAAAATAATAACTTAAAAAAGAAAAAAAAAAAACTGTCCCAGACCAAATAGAGCACCCTGCTCATAGACACAGGGCCAAAATATCTATCAAGAGATGCAGAAATCTTATTGTCACAGAAAACTCCTGATTGCAGTGATTGTTAATTTTGTTGAGCAAAATTTTGTTTTGCTCAACAAAATTCTAGGAGCCCCATCATGTCCGTTAACTTGTTTTATTTTTTGTTTGCCTGTTTTTAGTATTTCTGTTGAACCACATTTTAAAATCAATGTCATGAATTTCAAAGAATTATTATTACTATTGGCCCTGCAACAGACTGGTGACCTGTCCAGGGTGTACCCTGACTGTCGTCTTATAATAGCTGGGATACTCCAGCAACCCCGCGACCCTGAACTGGATAAGTGGTATAGACCATGACTGACTGATGACTGAAGCAGACTGTATTCTGTGTAAATAGGAAAAAAGAGCTGAAAAATGTAACTTATTTCACTAACAGCTGATTTGTCTTTATTGGGAGGGTATGAATATATATATATATATATATAATATATATATATATCTATATATATACACATACATAGGATATATTAGGGCTGGGCGATATGGACCAAATATCATATCACAATATATTTATTCTAGATGGCGATATACGATATGTAACGTTTTTTTTACCCGAATTTGTCTAAAAGTTTCATTTTATATCAAACATACCATATCTATATTTAAAAATGCGGTATCGATCTATTTTATCAATGAAATCTCGCGAGATATCGTTTTGTTACAAAATCTCATGAGATTTCACAAAATACTGAGAGATTTCATCATTCTGTTATAAAATCTTGTGCTATTTCGTGAAATCTCATGAGATTGTGTAACAAAACGCTGATATCTCGCAAGATTTCATTAGTAAAATACATCAATACCACGTTTTTAAATATAGATATGGTATCAGCATATGAAAATATCGCAATATTTCAGTGTATCAATATTTTTTTCCACCCTTATTAAGTAATCAGGTGACCCCTTTGTAGTCAGTCGAGGTGCAGCCGGGTCAATGCGAGAAAATAAAGCAAAAAAATTTGCACAACTAATATCGCGATATAACGGTATGTGTAAATATCATATCTCTCTCATGTAAATATCATATCGCGATATCATATCGGTATTTCGCACAGCCCTAGGATATATACTGTATACATATGTATTCGTGGCCGGCAGGCCACATGGCAGACACGACACACGGTCAATCGGAGGCATAGTGACAGGACCCCACTCTGTCACATATATACTGTGCAGTATGTGCAGAGGGTACGGAAAGTATTCAGACCCCTATAAACTTTTTACTCTTTGTTTCATTGCAGTCATTTGCTAAAATCAAAAAAGTTCATTTTATTTCTCATTAAAGTACACTCAGCACCCCATCTTGACAGAAAAAAACTGAAATGTAGAATTTTCTGCAAATTTATTAAAAAAAAAAAAACTGAAATATCACATGGTCAAAATTATTCAGACCCTTTGCAGTGACACTTATTTAACTCACAGGCAGTCCATTTCTTCTGATCCTCCTTAAGATGGTTCTACTCTTTCACTGGAGTGTTTGATTAAACTGATTGGACTTGATTAGGTAAGACACACACTTGTCTATATAAGACCTTACAGCTCACAGTGCATGTCAGAGCAAATGAGAATCATGAGGTCGAAGGAGCTGTCCAAGGAGCTCAGAGACAGAATTGTGGCGAGACACAGATCTGGACAAGGTTACAAAAGGATTTATGCAACACTCAAGGTTCCTAAGAGCACCGTGGCCTCCATAGTCCTTAAATGGAAGAAGTTTGGGACGACCAGACCTCTTCCTAGACCCGGCCGTCCAGCCAAACTGAGCAAACGTGGGAGAAGAGCCTTGGTGAGAGAGGTAAAGAAGAACCCAAAGATCACTGTGGCTGAGCTCCAGAGATGCAGTAGGGAGATGGGAGAAAGTTCCACAAAGTCAACTATCACTGCAGCCTTTCACCAGTCGGGGCTTTATGGCAGAGTGGCCTGATGGAAGCCTCTCCTCAGTGCCAGACATATGAAAGCCCGCATAGAGTTTGCCAAAAGAAACACATGAAGGACTCCCAGACTGTGAGAAATAAGATTCTCTGGTCTGATGAGACCATGATTGAACTTTTTGGAGCTAATTCGAAGTGGTATATGTGGAGAAAACCCGGGCACTGCACATCACCTGCCCAATACCGTCCCAACAGTGAAACATGGTGGTGGCAGCATCATGCTATGGGACTGTTTTTCAGCTGCAGGGACAGGAGGACTGGTTGCAACTGAAGAAAATATGAATGCAGCCAAGTACAGAGAGATCCTGGAAGAAAACTTCTTCCAGAGTGCTCAGGACCTCAAACTGGGCTGAAGGTTCACCTTCCAACAAGACAATGACCCTCAGCACACAGATAAAATAACACAGGAGTGGCCTCAGACCAGCTCTGGGACCATTCTTGACTGGCCCAGCCAGAGCTCTCACTTAAATCCAACTGAGGATCTCTGGAGAGACCTGAAAATGGCTGTCCACCAACATTCACCATCCAACCTGACAGAACTGGAGAGGATCTGCAAGGAAGAATGCAGAAGATCCCAAATCCAGGTGTGAAAAACTTGTTGCATCATTCCCAAGAAGACTCGTGGCTCTACTGGCTCAAAAGGGTGCTTCTACTCAGTACTGAGCAAAGGGTCTGAATACTTATGACCATGTGGTATTTCAGTTTTTCTTTTTTAATAAATTTGCAAAAATTTCTACATTTCATGTTTTTTTCTGTCAAGATGGGGTGCTGAGTGACATTAATGAGAAATAAAATTAACTTTTTTGATTTTGGCAAATGGCTGCAATAAAACAAAGTGTGAAAAGTTTATAGGGGTGCGAATACTTTCTGTACCCACTGAATATACTTACATTCATACACGCATATACAGTAACAGACATTTATACATGTGCACACACCCACATCAACACACATACTCACATCCCTGTTAGGATCACAAAAAAGACTTTAAAAAGTTGTTTTTTTTATTTTAGCTTTGAATCAGTCAGTCTTTTTGTACAAACCCTAGAAAAAATGGGTTTTATAGAGTGCAAATTAAAAAGCCAGTTAAAACTGTAAAAAAGGGCAGCCTGTTACAAACAACAAACCCCACCTCAGCATCAACAGATTGAAGGATTGTAATCGGAAGAATAAAGGAGGGCTTGAGCTCTCTCCTTCTTCTTGCATCTTTTAATGGATTATATTCTGAATAATCATTATAAAAAGGCTGAAGAACAAAAGGAAAATCCGAACTTTTTCATGATGACAAACAAGAGATTGATAATAAAGTTGCAAAATCCTACAGGTCTTGTAGGACTATGATCAAGAATACAAATTAAACTGAATAAACAAATATGCTAATTTGTGAACCAATAAAATGAGAAAGTATGAAAATGACAAAACAATCAAAAGTTGATTTAAATCAGCCTAAAATGTGACAGAAATATATGATCAAACAGAAGCCATAAAATACAAATATCTATACTTTATGGCTAATTCATTTGACAGCCAGGCCTGGTTTTGAGTTGACTTTACATGGCCACTACTTATGTTACAATTATACATTTACAACTATATATAAATACAGTAGTTTTCCCTTTAAATATTAAAATTTGCCCCCAATCTCAATCAAAAGATGGAGGGGAAAAATGCATAGATGTCACAAATAATTAGAAACAAACTTTTTTCAGTGCGTATATATTAAAAGCGTTCACACAAAGAGGCAAAAGGATATTTTTTGTTTTTAATAAAAGTAGCATTACGTTTAATATTTAGAACAATGCTGCTAGGTGACTTGAAAAGTTCCCAGAGATGTAAAAACTTACTGTCTCGTCATTTCATTGTATTTTTATTATAATTTAATTATTTGCCAAATGGCAACATAATGAAATGCTTACTGAGTTTTCTTGGTGCAGGTCAAAATTTTAAATAAATGATGTATTTTTCAGAGCAGGCTCTCCCTGGGGACAGAAAAGCAGCCTGTCACTCAGATACAAGGGTCAAAGATTACAACACCCTGTGATCATCACCACATAATGCTCACATTTTCATTCTGCCAGAGCTTGGTAAATATTGGCTGAAATTGAGGGTGACAGAGCAAAAAGCTCATTCACAAGCAAAAGAAAAAGAAAGAAAGAAAAAGAAAAAGGTAAGAAAGAAAATATCAGGGGCAGATAGAGGTGTGACCAACTTTGCAGTCTGTCAACATGAACATGTTTTAATCTTCTCACAAAAACACACAGCTTACTTGTGATTCCTCCTTTGCTGCTGTTGTCAACATCAACAGAAGTACAGGGATTAACAGCAGTATGCTGTCAGTATTTATCACAGATATTAAAACAAGAGAAATCTAGGTGATCCAGTTTGACCTGTTATATGCAAAAAGCTGTTGTGTACTGCAGACCAGGTGAAGCTTCTCCCTGAATCATGCAGCTCCCCCCCATCTCCCTCCCCTCGTCCCAGCATTAACATTCATGGAGCCAGTGGAGTGCGGCGAGCCGTGCACATCGAGCCAACCACGATACGCAGGATGAGGTGAGCGGAGGCGAAGGGGGGGAGGTGGAGGATGGAGGCGTTCCGAATATGGTTGGTGGAAGAGGGGGAGGGTTGGGGCGTGATGGTGAAGGTTGCCCAGTGTGGGACTGTGAAAGGTCAGCAACCAAGGTGCCACGCCTTTGGTCATACATCACAATTATCACTGTGGGTCATTGACTGCTTATAGAAATTATGGGAGCAGTGGCAGGACCACATGGCACACTGGAAGAGTGGGCAAGGCCAGGTTAGCAACTGTTACTGTGTCTTGAAGTAAATGTCAGTAAATGTATGGTTCAAGCCACACTGGCAGCATGACTCCAGGGAGTAAAAAGTCAGCTTGGTGGTCTGTCACCTTGGGCCAGACGGAAATATGTCAACAACTCTTGGGTTGATTGCAATAGTATTTTGTACAGACATTCACTGATCTCCAGAGAGGGAAGTCCTCTGACTTTGGTGACCCCACGAATTTTTCCTTCAGCACCAATGTGAGACTGACATTTCTAAATGTTCACAGAACCTTGTAAGAAACAAAATCAACTGAAAGTAGTCTTAAAATTGGCTTACAACAATATGAAAAAACTAATCTAAACCTGTTTCAGTTCAAAATTTTTATATATCAGGAAATAATGTTAATCATAAAAAAACAAAACAACAATCTTATCCTTCAAGGTCTTAAAATGAGCTAAAATAGAAACATGAATGAGCAGCAACACATAACATATTATACAGTGCCATTCTAGAGATCACAAAATCTAAACCAAAATCTGGAGATAGCGTGTGGAAAAACTGTACAACCCCCATTTCCAGCTTGTAGAGCCATTTCAGCACCAATAATTTGAGATGATTGTTTTCTGTGTGTCATTATTAATCCCTGACATTGTGGTGGAATTTTGGTCCATTCATCTCTGCAATTCTGCTTCAGTTCTTTCTTTAATTTCTTGCTTAATATCCTGCTCTAAAAATCCAGACTGATTAAAAGCAGGATTTTTTCTTCTTTTTCACCCATTCTGTTGTAGGTTTCTACTCTCTTGGGATCACTTGCCAGTTTTAGCTGAGCTATAGCTGTCAGACAGATGGCTTCATGTTTGACTATAGCATGCTTTGGTAGATACATTTCATAATTGACTTAATGCCTACAAGGTGTCCAGGTCCTGTGGCTGTGAAACAAGCCCAAATTGTTACTTTCTACCACTGTACTTGACAGTTGCTGTTGGTTGGGGGTGCTAAAATGGTGCATTTGGTTTTCAGCAAACGCATCATTGTGCATTATGGTCAAAATGTCTCAACTCTCCAGTCTGTCCTTCTGTTTATAGTCTTGAGGTTTATTCATGTACCAAATCTAAGCTGTGCTGCTGTCATGTTGTTTTTAGAGAATAGAGGTTTAAAATTTTCCAAACAAGTCATACTTGTTCATGCTGTATATAAATGTACTGTTAAGAACGTTAACATTTAACGTGCTAATATGTTAACTGTAGAATCTGAGTCATTTGCAGGGAACTTGCTGTGATGTTCATCCTGTAAAGAATGCCAAAGGTCTCAATTGTTTTCCTCTTGTGAATAATTTTTCTAATGCAGATTAATGGACCTCAAATAATTTAGGGGTTGATGAATGATCTAAAATAAGAAACTGGAGGATAATGCCACTAGCCACATAGTATACTTTTGCATCTTGTTCCATTTAACATTTCTCAATAATACCACAAAGAAGAAGGAAATCTTTTTAGGTAAAAGTTTAATTTCTTTTTCTTTTTTCTTCCATTAATTTACACAAACAGCCAGAGACTTGGCATGCACCCAAATGGGTTTCTGTAATTTCATTGTTTCATCTTATGTAAACAGGAATATTATTCATTGTGAAGTATCTTTTTATGGCAATGAGACCAAGATAACATTTCTAGTTCATTAATGTCTTCAAGAGATTAAGCATACTAGTCATAAAGGAAAACTAAATATGTGCATTCTCTTTTCAGTAATAAGGGAAAGCTGAACACAAACATTAGTTTAACAGTGGCCGCCCATTTCGGGATGTTTGCCACATTAACAAATACATGCATTACTGGCACTGGAGAACTGAAAGTCAAGTCCACATGGAGCTCATGTGCTTCACATAGGCTGTGAAATGGATGGATTTGTGATCAGTGTCCTCAGGCTCTGAAGGACAGAAGCAGCCACCTGGAGAGGTCATTCTGTTTAAGAACATATCACAATGTATCATAACAGTTTTAATTTAGTGCATTAAATCAGTTTAAAAAATGTTTTTAAGCCACCCAGAATCTCTCCCACCTCAAGAGGGATGCTAGAAGTGGTGAAAACTAAAAATTTACACGAGATTGTGAAACTGACTGTAGCCAGTGTTGCACCACCTGCAAAAACTTTCAGCAAAATGTCACTTGAGTGAATGTTTTTCTGATAAAGTGCTTAGAATACACGTTTAGATTCAGCTGAACGGCTGCATTTCCTTGACTAAGTGCTGTTAAAGCTTGCTGCTTAAGTGCGTAGTCTGACAGTGAAAAAAGATGGCTTTCATCACCACACTCTATTGAATGCTGTTTTGTGGTGACAAAAAAGGAGCACAAAACAGAGGACGTGTGGATTGCACCCTCTACAGCCACCTCCATCCTGCTTCTCAACCCCATTACACACATGTATGCACACATACATTTTTGCAAAGCAGAGCTTTTTTTTTTTTTTTTTTCGCTCTTGAACATTACATGCTTGAATGCAAATGAGAGAAGCATTGAGCTCCTGCATGTCTTTGTCTCAGTGTTCCTACAGCTACTACACACAAACTCATCTGGAGGAATTTGATGAGGAAAGCTGTGGCATGTCATTGGAAAAAAACAGCTGGAGACCAAAAATCTGTTCTTGCTACAAAATGGTCTACTGTTTCAGAAACTAATTTTTATGTGTAGATTTTTTTAAAGACTTTTTTTTTTTTTTTTTGCTATGTAAATCGGGACTATAAATGCTTCATTTCATGGACTGGTGAAACTGCTTTGCAGCCATGTCATCTTACTGGCAACACTGTGAGCTGTTTGTCACCTTAAATCACAATTGTGGGAAAGCACTATCTCTTCAAATAAAAGAAAGATGAATATGAGTAATAGTGGAAAACACCACACTAACCAAGTGAAAATATGGTAAACTGAAATAACTGGTGTTCTTGTTCTTGGTTAAAGACAAAGCAACTGATGAGCATAGAAGCCTTGTTGTTTCTTGTTTTTTTTTTTTTTTTTTTTTTTTTTTTTAATAGATGACTCGTCATTATCTGTGGACAAAATCTGCTCCTGCCCTCACAGATTAACCACTGCAGGAAAAGAATGTAGGTGGGGAACACATAATTCTATCCTCTTCAACTTTAATCAGGAGTACACTGACACGCTGCAGCCCCCTCCATGTCTTTCATAATAATGGGCCGCTAAAAATTCAGGAGGCAGGCTCCACATCAATCACTCGCCAGATTTGAGTCCAATGCAATAAATATGTAAATGAGCAGAAACCAACGTCTCGTAGCTTTGAGATCTGCACAAGGAGGGGGGCGGGGGAAAGGGAAAACTGTATTAATTGCCCATGGCCAGAGGAATCCTATTACTGTGGGCATTGATTATAAAATTGTATGTGTGAATGATTTTCATGCGGAAAGTGGACGACCAAGCCTGGAGCAAAAAGTGTAGAGGGAGTCGAATTAGCAAACTGGGCTAGATTGTGCAAAGGACTAAGTGGAAACAGCATTGAGGAAAAAGGCTAAATCTAGGTTCAAATAAGATTTAGATTAAAGACTGAAAAGGATACATCTCCAGTGACACTAAGTGTAGCTCAGGCATGAATTGTCCTATTGTATTCTTCTATATATTTATTCATTTTCTCCTTTTATGTGCTTGGTTTTTAGTTATTTAGCCCATATTGCAACTTATAAGACACAGTAAACCTGATATAACTGGAGCAAAGATCTGCAGTTTTGTTTTCCTCTTGTTTTGTAAAGTCATAAAAAATATACAATCTTGCACCATGTATCCAAGCAGCTGTAATAATGCTCAGACACAAGTGATTGTCCGCTCTGTGGCTTTCAAGTTTCTTGTACAAACCTCTTCAGCACATACAGTGTTTGCCTGTTTTGCTATCCATTGACCCTCAAATTTAAGGCGCACACATTTAATAGCTTTATTGCAAATCACCTCTCACCAATGAGCAATCTTTACTTTTTGTGGTTAAGCCCACACTTGCCATAATCAGTAACAGCTAGATTAAATTGATTTGCTGGCCTGATGTTTAACTTGCAAATCTCCCTCTTCATTAAGGCATTTTGTTCAGATAAACAGGGATTATGCTATCAGCATAATATTAACTCTTGGAGAGAAAGGGAAGTGGAGTTAGAGTTCACATATGAGTGTTCATATCAATTTTTTTTTTCAACAAAAATAAAAATATTAATGATATTGGCAGTTTTCACATCAGTGTATCTTTCTAGAATAATTATTCTAAGTCTTTTGTTCCCTTGTTGTCCCCGTTTAGCATTTGATATCATTTTCTATTTTCTATTCCTCTTATCTTTATTATGTTGTGCTAAAACCAACCCTTAAAATAACCCTTGCTGCTATGTTATGCCTAAGCACAATTTACTTTTAACCCTTTTAAGATTCACTTCAAGCTCATCGTGAAACAATCACTAAATGGATTGTAGGATAAGCAACAATCATGATCATCAAAAACAAGCTTCTTGTTGTTAAATTCAGTCTTATGAAATTTAAAGAAATGTCTTGCTTAACTTAAAGCGATTTCCTGAAACTGAAAGCTTCCCTTTTACCATTTTGCCTTTTGTAACCAACTCACAAGATAACAAATTCATACCAAAACCGAATTTTTAAAAAGAATTTAGTTATCTACTGAAGATTTAAGATTCACGATCACATTTCCCTGCAGTTCATGACTCCTCTCCTGCTCAGTGATCTTATTATCAGCATTTCTTCTTCCCTTTTTCAGGGCTGCTCTCACTTTCCCATGACTCTCAATACTCACTCTGTCATTAGCCTTTTCTACTAACAAAGGCGCTTTAACACACCACATAATGGGTGAAGCTGTTTGTATTTTAACATACTCCGGAAGAGTGAAAAAAATTCTCAAGAAAATCCCCTGGAAGCAAAATTTCCAAAATAAATTCTGAAATCTCATTGTATAACATGAACACATCTATGCACAAAATCACAGTATTCCGTGGGCAATGATGATTTTTTTTTTCACTCAAAGAAATTGTCCCTGAAATGTCTCATTCTGGTTTAAAAATCATCATAAATCCACTCAGTAAATAAAAGAGCAAAAAATGGAAGATGTCACTGGTACAAATATGGGTCTTAATGTAAACCTTATGTTCAGCTACACCACTATGTGTAGCTTTTTGTGAATGATGCTATAAATATTTAGAGAAAAACACGCCAATCCATAGATTATAAATTAGAATAATTTGACCTGTAATTACCAAAAGTGAAATACTCACTGCTATGACCAATACAGTAAACTATGGGTGATTTATATGTGTCAACAATTAGATTAAACAATTTAGCATTATTATAGAAAAGATAGTTGAAATAGTAAATATACATACATATATATATATATATATATATATATATAAATATATCAGAAAGAAAAAAAATCACCCCAATAAGTTGCAGGTTTTTGTTACAGTTACTTCAGCCATTTTTTTTTTTTAATGCTGACCCTGGTCTTGTTAGAAACAGCATATCATTTTGGTATATTTAGTTTCTTAACAAAGTCCCATAACAGTGAAGAACAACGATATTTCTGCTTGAAGTGGCTAATAACAAAAAAACAAACAAACATCAATATATATCAGACAGTGCAGTCTTCAGGATGTTAATGTCAGCCTCATACAGTTAAAAATAAAAAAGAATAATAATTTTGGTGGGGTTTCAAATGAGTATTTCACATTATGATCCATACAGAAAGAAAAAAACAAAACAAGAAAAAAAATGATGTTATTCTTGACTGTGCAGCCAGCAAAGCTGCAAAACTCAGACTATGAAGAGGTGAATGGTGGAGGTGCCACATAAACCAAAAGGTCAGAATGTGAGCTTTGTTTTCATTCAGCAACAGTTTTATTGGTATTTCTTTTTTCCCCCTTCAATGAGAACATAGTACAAACTAACACAGTGAGTGACCACAGTAATAGAACAGCTACAAAAATTTGGTTTACCTGCATCAGTTCAGCAGAATGACACAGTCTTACATAGCTGAAATTCAACCCCCTGAACACAGGAGCTTCGAGTAAACGATTGACCGCTCTGTACACTATTGTCCATCATTATATATACAGTTGGACAGTTTAAGTCCAATTTTTATTACATATAGAAAATAATACGCTTTATAAAGATACTGTTTTGAAGGCAAACGTGTAGGAAAGGGTGTGACAAAACCAAAAATAATCTTTCCACAGTCCTGAGAGACATACTGTATCACAGTCATAATCTGTTATCATCTGATAAAATTCTGTATTACGAGAGTGAATGGATGAAGTAAGAGTGGAAAACACTGAAAAATACAATGAGGCGCTTTTATGTTAGAATTTTAAAGACAATCACGTCAAGGAAAGTGTCATGAAATTCTTTTAAGCACTAACAATCAAGTAAAAAATCCATTTTTTAATCAAAATGATACAAAGTGCACTAAAAAAAAGAAAAATAATTTAATTTAATCAACACTTAGAGTGACCAGCTTTTGGCTTAAAAAAAAGCTAAAATAAATAAATAAAAACATCATTACTTGTGCATTTTATTTGAGCAGTCTTGTTCCAGTTGTCTTGAAAAACAATTCAGTTTCTTGTGAATTGTGTCTCTTCCTGTCACTCCACAGGACAAACCAAGCATAGCAGAACTCCTTAACCTTCTTTTAACCATCCACAGTTCTCCAAGACTCTGGCTGCATATTTAGCCTCATTTTGGTGCTGATTGGATCTGGCACTGAGATGTCACCTCTGTGAATGTATTATTGATAAACATAAAACTCTTGAGTGAATGAAACTTTAGCACAAGTTCTGCATGAGGCAGGGGATGTTTGTAAACACTGGAAAACACGTTGTGCATGAATTGTGAATGCATTGTGTTTATTGCTTGATCGTTGAGGCCCAGTAAACATGCTGAGTCAAATTCATATGCAATATTAAGGATGTTCTTGTTGGTCAAACAGAAAAAAGATTCATAACTTCAAAGCAAAACATACTGTAATAAATAAATAAATAAGTAAATAAATAAATAAATAAATAAATAAATAAATAAATAAATAAATAAATAAATAAATAAATGATTAGCCTTCATAATCCAAGTGTGCTTTGTAGTTTGTGTTGGCTGGATTACCAGGCCGTGCCTTCACTCATCTCTGAGGAGGGCTGGGACAGCTGGTTGGTGTATCCGTTGTCGCTGAGAGTCACTGTGGTGAAGGGCGTGCTGGGGCCACACATTTCACTGGAGATACTGTGAATTGAACCTGGTCCGTTGGGCTCTGGGCTGGGTGAGTCCGCTGGATGGTGGGATACGGAGTCAGAAAAACACTGCACCTCTCCGGCACAGTGGTGCCCTGCATGATGGTGGTCTATGGTTCCTAGTGGTGTGCCAGCAGGGACTGTTGAGGGCACAAAGCCCAGGTCTGCTGGAGTCTGAGCCTGGGCTGATGGAGGACCTTGGAAGTATTCATAATTCCCTCCTGGCCCATAGTATTCACTGGGATAATCTGCATTAATATAAACATAGGATTTGTGAATTAAATCAGATTACTGCAAATGAGAATAGACTTTGGAACTTTTTTTGTAGCCTATATTTTCCACAATATCATCAAATTATGAATAAACTATCAACTTGGAAACGAATTACATAATCACCTTTTTTTAAATTTTGTTCAGCAAAGACCGATTCAAACAATTAAACCTGCATCATATGATACCATATCTCACCTCCATAATATGAGAAGTGTCCAAGTTCTCCTGGCTCCAGTCTCTCTCCCAGGGCTCTCATCCTTCTCGGACTTCGGAAAAACACGTGTCTCCGCGCGCTCAAAGCGCTCAGCTGCTTCATACGTCTTTCTTTAGACCTCCGATTTTGGAACCAGACCTTTGGAATAGAATAATGGATAAAACACAAACAAAAAACGTATGCAAAAGTTGACAAGATGGACAACCTGCCTCTGGCAGCTCAAGGCGCATTTTTTGTGGATTATCTAGGCTACATTGAATTCTTTAGTCGCAATATGACTAAAACTGAATTAAAATGAATGTTATTTAAGCTCTGGACATTTATCTACAAAAGCAAACATACAAACATACCCCCCCCCCCCCCCCCCCTCCGAAAACAAACAAAACAAAACAAAACAAAACGAAACAAAAAGAAACAAACAAAAACATTTTTTTTTATGATATATTCCCCTAAAAATAAAGAAATGTAGATAAGCCAAAGCATCATTTCACCAGGATTCTTTATCAAGGGAGCTTTTAAAAAATGCCCAAGGACATCAGTGCTAAATGAGTCCCGCTTTTAACGGTTTTAGAGGCGCAATGGGAGGAAAGATTAAGGAGAAATCCAGAATTTGGTCAGTGCATTTCATCCGAACAGAGGAGAGGACAGAAAAAAAAAGAAAAAAAAAAGGCAGAACGGACAGACACATTCTCTGAGGATGTTTACAATTTGCAACTGAAGAAAGCTTACCACGGGATTCAACATATTAGTTAGTTGCAGTGTTTATTTTCCCTCTTTTTCTGTGTAACGTCAGTCTATTTCACGCTTGCATTCCCAATAGGCCTATATAAAATAATCGACAAGATAAATGAGTAGGCCTATCTGATAAAGAATATAGATGAATCTTGAGTCAGTTACATATGTAGGCAATTTATTTAAGTGGAAGGTTTTCCACTTTCCGTTCTTTCCTTTCTTTTCTGTCCTTATTTATTTATTTATTTATTTCACCTGGATTACTCTCATGTTGAGACCAGTCTCCCGTGACAGCTGCTCTCTGATGTGCCTGGTGGGCTTCGGAGTGGCAGCGAAAGCGGCTTTCAGCGTTTCCAGCTGCTTGGCTTTGATGGTGGTCCGAGGGCCGCGTCGCTTTCCGACGGCGCTCTGCTCGTCGTTCTCGTTGATGGACGCGTCTTTGTCGGATAAATGTCCACTCTCCGAGTCTTTCCCGTCGTCCTGCGGGTCCTGGGAGTCCGGAGATAGACTTGGGTCGCTGCACGTCGTTACTGTTGTGAGAAGGGGAGAATTATGATGAGACAATAGTCCAGAAGATTTTTTTTAAAGGCCTACAGGTTGCGAAAAACAAATCATGCCGGGTGAATCCAATTACTCAGAATAAAATATTTATTTATTTTAGGCCTATTTTCATCTATTTCTTTTAGAAGAAAATGCTTGAATTTAATCTATCTTAAATCACCTGAAAGGAGGATTGTGTCTTTCCCGTTGTTGTTCTGATAGTCCTCCTTACAAACAAACTTGAACTCATCCAGGATGTACAGCTCCTCTCCGGTGGACAGCTGTTTATTACACATCACACAGGTGAAACAATTCAGGTGAAACACTTTGCTTTTGGCTCTACGGACAAGATCACTGGGTAAAATGCCCTGCGAGCAACCTCCACACTTGGTCCCAAATCTCCTGTTGAAGAAGGAGGAAAACATGTCAGTTTCAGTAGGAATGGAACAAGGACCGGGGCTCTTTACACCTTGGGTGATTTTTGCAACTCTGATTTTAACTATTCAGCAGTCTGTATGTCCACAAAAGAATTAGGAACTTGCTCAACTGAAGTTACTTAGAGAATGAACTATTTTTAAGCATTTATTCAAAATCTTTAACAGGTTATAATCTGTCTCTTTACGTGAAAATAGATTCAGAACATAACTGAAATAAGGAGCAACTACCTTACATCAATTCATCATGGTACAAAACAAACAATTATGGTTAATTCCTTTTATTTTGGTTCAACATCCGGAACACTCAACCAAATTTTAAAAAAGAGCGAAGGGATGCTTACAGTGTAAACAAATAACTTTAGCAGCATTTTAAAACCAAAGTTATCATCAGAATGAATCAACATCCATATAGGCCTATTGTAAAGCAGAATTCAGTTGTAAGAATCTCAGTGTCAGCTTGAGGAATATTGACATCAGGTTAGTATATTTCTATTCTATTCGTAATTAAAACAAACCATAAATCCTTTGGTTGCTTACCTAAAGAAGTCATTCTTACAATACAGTCTCCCATCTCGCGAAAAACACTTTTCTGTCAAACTACATTTGCATTCACAGCACTGGACACATTTGATGTGCCACGGTCTGTCCAAAACTTTCAGCAAGAACCTATCAAGAATAGGCTTCTCACAACTGGTACACTGAAGCATCGTCTGGACTTTCTCCCAGTCCAGTTTGCGATGAATTAAGTCTTTTTGTTTCTTTTCCCCACCAACGTCCCGGCCACCAATTCTGACTCGCTGATATGATCCAGGAAATCCACTGCATCAAAATTCTTCTCAATTAATTTAGACTACATCACCATCATCCGTGCGGGGTCTTCTCTTCCACAAGGCAACAATCCACATCAAGTCAATGGCTCCAAAGGACAGCTTAATTGTAGAGAAAAAAAATAACAGACAGCATATCTGCAACGAAATAACTGAATGGACATCAGCCTGCTCGTTTAAATTTGCTGTTTTATATGAGAGTAGATACCGAGAGGTTAAAAAAAAGACAACCCGTTTGTTGCTCTCAAATCACGACATATCCTCAGTGTGATGTAGAACAGACAGCCTTGTTATTTCTGCTCCGCTTGTCCTCCGATGAGCTGAGTCTGAGCGGAAGGCTGTAATGAGCGCACCTTGTAAAGAGCAGCCTATTGCCTATTGAGAAACGTGTGACGTCATCGCTACGCCAATGAGCAGTCTTTTTTTAATTTTACTCCACATGCACTTTAATAGTATGGAAAATAAAATATATCTACAAACTCTATTGGGGAAAAGAATGAGAATTTAACTAAAAACATCGAATGAACTAAAATGATAAATAGTTACTAAATATAAAATCTGAGTTAAATTCTGAACCCATACGAAATGGCAGTAACAAACCAGCAGTAAAATAGGGCTTAAAACGTTCTTGTACAATAACATTTTCAGTTAAGTTTACCCCCAAGAAAATCCCACTGAGAGTCAGTGATGATGTCATGAATTTATTTCGGAAAGGCCAGGGTGTAAGTAAGATTGAATCGGTGGCAGGTGACAAATTATCAGCGGGGTATTCCTTCAGCAGAGCGAGAGGACACTTTTCACATAGATTAATGTTGTGGCCCAGCATTATTCCTCATTTTATTGAAGGGACAAGGATCACTAATGGTTATAATCTGTGGCGATAGCCTGTCTTTTATAGATGTTATCAGATCGTGTTGGTGCGCTGGGAACAGAGATAACGCATTTCCCCACACAGGCTCTCGGCTCTGTTAGTCTCCGATAGCTAAGGTCCTGACAGTTGGCCTACTGCGTAAATTATAGAGCTGAAATGATGATAATTTCTTAAACCAAAACAAAGAAAAAAAAAATCAGTTGTTTGGGATTCACAACCCCACATTTCTTCACCCTTTTAACCCGGTTGTAGCGTACTTTAACTTCTGTTGCCGTTTTCCAGGTTGATAAGACAACGTTACATCCTTAACATTTTTTTCATGAGATCTCTGTCAATTTTTGCTTCCCATCGCTTTCATCTGTTCCTTTAAAATTTAGTTTTAGTGAGGGCATGCTGTTTATCTTGTTTATTCAGAACCAAACAAGGGGGAGCAAGAGGGTACTGACCAATAAGGCTAGACTTCCTATACACTCTCCAAATGTTTTCAAAAAAATGTTTTTTTTTTCTTGATTTTATTTATAAATTTTTCTATTAAAAAAAGCATGATAATCTTATAACAACAGAACAATAATAACAAATCAATTTGGTGTAATCAAAATTTGCCAGAGAACAATACAACTAAAAGTTTTTGCATAGTTTTATTGCATACAAATTATTGTTCAAATTCTATTTTTTTTCTAACATCAGTAGAGCAGCACACAAAACTTTTCTGGTGAATAATTCGACTAAGGCTACTCTAATTTTTACCAAATGCTATTGCCAGGTTTCTATAGATTTTAATTCATTCAAACATACAGTACTTTAGAAGCATTGCTTTATATAAACTTTGAATCTTGATGATGTATTAAAAGTTGTGAGCAAGCTTTGCCCCTATAGGCTACTGTAGTTGGGTCAGTTCCTAAAGGTCATTTGAACATGTTGTACATAAAAAAAGTGGCTTCAACCTTTAAAGAAAATCTGTTTCGTTTGGAAAGTCAAAACTCACTGGTGTTAGTGTTTTCATATTCCCTCACTGACTAACAAGTTAAATTTTGATAAATGCTGCTTGTTTGGCACTGGACTTGAAGTTTGGACGGCAGTGCAAGACTAAGTCCATTATTCATACCTTTTAGTCTATGTACGCTTCTTGTTTGCCACTGGGAAGGCAGGGAGTGAATTTAATAAGTGCAAAACCCAGGAGAAACATGGATCCAAACCTCTGACTCAACATAATCAGAGAAAAAATATATTTTCCCTCTGTTTTGTTTATAAATCTGATCTCAGTGGTCTGACTGTAACTACTTGTGACAATGAAAAAGCCAGAGGGGAAAAGCAGCTAGGTGTTGCTAAATACAAGCTGTATATGAATCTCCTTTGTGAGTTTTATTTTACATTGAGAGGTACTGATTAGAAGCCTGGCCTGTTGGCCCCCAGCCCCACTCTCCCACACAAGAGGTCTCTGTGTAGCGCTGGAATCTGGCAGGGTGTGCACTGTTTATTTTGGAATGAAAAAAGCGTGTCATTAGTGTTTGTTAATTGCAGCTAATTGGCCCTAACGAGATGAACAAGGCCACCCACTGGGAGCAGTCATACAAATAGTTTGTAGAAAACAAAATTAATTACTAGATGGTAATTAAAGGCAATTAAAACTGATTAGGCAGTAGTAGAATGGGAAAGTTATAGACAGTGGGAAAACACCTGGCAGCACACAATGTGGCATGACAAGCAGGGTCTGTCAGCTTATAGAGCTCTTTGCTATGAAGAGGGATAATTTTACTTCTTCAGGTTTTGCGTGTTCATCATTGTTCTAACATTTGGCATCCAAATAAATGAATGATATGTTAACTCTGAGACAAGGCAAGAGACAAACCAAACTGTTTCGTTTTTTTTTTCTTTCTAATATCTGATCAAGTCATAATTTTTTTTTATTTCATTAAATACATCTGTTTGATATTTTGATATGTGACATTAGTATGTGAGCCGATTGAGAAATCATTGACACATTAAAAGTGCTTTTGTTTTTATTTTCCCCTCTTTTGTTTTAGGCCCTACAGGTCTAACGTCCAGGGACAATCACGACCCATTTCTCATGTAAGGCGTAATTGTACAAGGACTGCTTAAAACATTAACTAGTACGATAAAAAGACTATTAAAAGTTTATGAAAAACATCGTAAAAAGATACTTTCATACATAAAATACAAAATATATATGAGGATGCTCATGGATGAAAACTTGAGTGGTCTGCTAAAAGCAAAAGTTTTTTTTATTTAATTTTTTTAAATTTTAAATTTATCTTTAAGTATGATTTGTCAAGGGTATACCCTTCATCTAACCTACTAACTGAGGGGAAAGGCTGCAGACCCTCGAGGATGGATGAATCTTTAAGTGACTGAAAAAAAGGAAAATATATTGTTATATCTTACTTAGTTTGTGACCGTTTAAAGGATAACTGTATTTTTTTTTTCAACCTTGACCCTATTTCTAGGAATTTATATGTGCACTTACTCACTGTAACATTTTTGCATTCTTAGTCCTTTGGACAATATTTAGATTAAGTCACACTCTGCGTATGTCCATATAATGGAACTGAAGGGGGCCGCGGGAGTCAGGAGTACCTTCCTGCAGTTACAATGGCCGACAAGGGCGCCACCATACATCCAATCCATACAGGAAGTCTCAAGCAGAAGTTAAACTCTACCAAGAGTATCTATCTGCAACTTGCAACCAGAAGTGTGTGGTGTAGTCAGGTGGTTAAGGTCAGGAGAAGGGTCAGGGTCAGGGTTAGATTTTAGTAAGTTATATGGAGAAGAAACTTCCACTTGGGATTTCCGGCATGGATTGGATATATGGCGACGTATTGTGACTGCAGTTGGGTCCCTCTTGTGGGAGTGGGCCTCTCCATAAAGCATTACGTGCGGCAAAACCCCTTAATTTTACCAATACTTTAAGACAAACGAACAAACAAATTAGCACTGTTGTCCTGTGAGTTCAGACTTTCACAGATTGCTGTATGTTGTTGTCTGGCTGGCTAGCTGTGCTGCGGTGACACGTGTCAATGGGTGTGCACGGCCAGTAGAGTGTGGAGAATGCCCCCAATAACTAACAGAAAACTAAATCTGAACTCACAGAACATTAGCGCTCGTTTGTTTGTTCATTCGTCTTAAAGTATTGGTGAAATTAAGGAGTTTTGCAGCAGATAATCCCGCTACAAACTTCGGTTCCATTATACTGATACTGTAAATGGATGACTACATCTAAATATCGTCCGAAAGAGTTAGATTGATGCAGAAATGTAAATGCCCATATAAATTTAGAAGGTCCAGGTAGAAAAAAAAAGATTTAAGTTTGTTTAATCAAAAACAATAAAGGCATCTTAGTGTAATATCTTATTAAACAGATGAGGTTGGTATTTAATCCACTGTTACTGAAATAAAAGAAACCCCTCAGTAGGGCAGTGCAATTATTAAACAACACAGACCACATCCTCTAACTAAAATGGTATAAAAATCATTTAACTTCTTTGAAATAGTTTGCAGATACTGTAAACCAGGCTTCATTACTTTACTGAAGAAAGGGCTTTTACTGAAGAGCTGTTGCATGACACTACAGTACTTTTTAGCTATTAAACCAAAAAAAGAAATCTCTGACAGTGAGTGCACATTATGTGGTGAAACACTGCTCTCTGTAACTAGTTTTAAACAAAGTTTATTATCCATTTCTGGCACGCAAGTACACCATCTGTATCTTCTCTGCACTGAGCCAACTGACCTCAAAGCCGTGATATTTTTTAAGCTGAAAAGTAGAACAGCTTGCCATGGCATTTGCAGCACAATGCACAACATGCAGCTCTTTGAACACCCATGATTTAGCTGCGACGTTAGTGGTGGGATAGAGAAATAGAAAAAAGTTGTACTCTCTGTGTTGTTAAACAACTATCAAGTTTAACAGTAGCAGAGTACGTACATCAAGTAAGGTCTTACAGGATGCACATTGGTAGAGATGTTGCTACTAAACAAAAAAATGCATAATATGAGAAGATGAAAACCTTTAAAAGAGAGTAAAATCATCATCATTGATATCTCAACGCCCGAAGACAAATCATAGGAATTCTACCCAATATGGACATGCCGTCATCAGCCTGAGGAGTCTCTTCCTCATCATAACAGTAATATCATAGACAAAGTAGGGATAGGTCCCACAAATTGGCCCATTTGTATTGAGCTAATGTGAAAACTCACATGTGTATAATCACACTTTGCGCCAGACGTCAGTTCGGTTGCTGATGGGCATTTTTTCTCTTAGATGCCAGGATGAGAAGACATTCATGAATCGGTAAATGTGCTGAGGTGGTTATTTCCTGCTCAATGCTTTATTATGAAAAGACAGTATAAACGAATGCAGGGAGCAGTGGGCTTATGACAGTGTCACATTGTGTGTGTGCATGTTCAACTGTGAGATAGTGAGAAACCTGCCCCATATCAGAGGAGTGAGAGTGATCGGCCTGAGGGGCGGCTCGCAGAGAGGACCCAAGGGACAGGATGCCCACGGCTCTGGTGATGATGGTGATTGATGCAGGCACAATTCAGACAGCCCAGACGCTGCAGCAAATTAAAAGGCTATTTTGTGAAGTTGTAAAAGAGCAGGATGGCACAGGGGAGCGATGAGCCTCCACCGCACCCCCCTTGACTCTTCTGTCATACTATCAGCTTCTGTTTGGTTTCCTTGGTGTCATCAGTCCCCCAGGGAGGAGGGCTATCACAAGCCTTTCACGCTCACTCATACTGGATACGCTGCTGATGCTGCATGAGCACATATGGGAGTGGGTATGAGCGTGTGGCATGAGAGCAAATGACCACTCATTGAAACCAATGTTACATTTTGAATAGCATGTCTAGAACAGTGCGAGGAATTTTTCATTCTGCTAATCCCTCCATGTTTCAGTCATCAAATTTCTTTCTTTTTGTTGATTTTTTTTTAAAGTCAGTAAAGCTGAGCAAACATACATTTAAGCTTAGTCATCATGGGTCAATAAAATAAAAACTGAATAGCAATATTAGTGGACATCATAGATATTCATTCTGTGTGAATATTAAGTTATAATGACAGTGAAATAAGATATAATATTTATTCTTTTCATGCCCCAGTTCCTTATTTGTACATGATTTACAAACCATTCATTCAAGGTTTGAATTAAATTAACCTGTGCGACCTCAGGATTCACTCATGGTTGGGTGTTTGTCCTGCCTGGGAGCGGTATGTGTGGGGAAAGCAGATAGACGGACAGACTGTGGCAGGCTACAGGCTGAGCAGCCTTCGGGGAGGACGACTCACATGCCTGAGGTCAAACCAGTGTCAAGTGGGGAGTGAGGCCAGCTGAGCTGCCAGGCCCAAGCATTGTGCTCATCAATGCAGCTGCTGTCAGTTATGGTGAGTGTGGGGGTGCAGGCTGCTTGGATAGAAGGGAGTGTGCCTCCGTTTAAGTTTAGGGGAAGTGAATGGGAGACTGTTGGTGCTTGGGGGCATATGGACAAACATGAGGAAAAGGGCTCTTCTCCAGGCAACATTTTGCTCACCATCAACTGTTATATGTGCTTCCACTAAAAGATAATCAAGATAATCAGGGAGATGGAAATGGAATTCATCATTCATATCTTTATTAAAAATGACCACTCTGAAGGACTGTGTTTCTATTCTTTTTTGTTTGTACTCTAGTCATTATAATCTCCTGTGTTACTGCTGTGATCTCAGTCAGGGGTATTATGTTTCAAGCTGCAGTGTGGAGGCTTGATTCCCAGACGGAGCTGCACTGGGTACGATATAATCAGCCCTTCTGCAGTAGGGTCACGACTCTCACTGGAATGGGTTGACCGGCCTACAGCAGCTTATCACCTGCTCCTATGTTGCCCAGCCCAGCAGCTGAATACTGACAAGGACCAGGGAGCCCACTGTATAAATCGATTGGAGCTCACACAGATACGTCCCGCTAAGGGGACACCAAAGATGGGTACTGTGTACACTGTCAAGTCAATAGGAAAATATTAGCTAAACAGCTTAAAAGAGAGGGAGAGAACACAGCCACTGCATGCATGAAAGGATGGATCTGGTGTCAGACACCCCAGTCTGTTTCCCCTGGTGCATCTGTCAGTCTCTGATCTCTGCGTTGTATGCAAGCAGGGGAGTCATAGATACTGCATTAGAATAAGAGGAGACTGCAGGAGTGCCTCAGTGGCCTGATGCAGCCGCCCACCCTTGTCTTCTCAGCTGGGCCTTCTCATGCTCACCCCTTTCATTCCTGCAGCTCTGTGCGACTGGGCTTGTCCCAATGCACTAAACAGATGGGCGTCTCACAAAGGCCCGTGCTTCTTCGCAAGCTGGTGTACTACATGGCTGATTACACCTAAATACCAAACCCAGCATTGATACAGTGGCTCATGGTCACATTATGCAGTGGGTGTGGAGGGCAGACAATTGAAAGAAATCAAAAGACAATTTAGATTGAAACCTCTATGTATTGTCTACTGATATGGACATGCTGTATGCAATTTGCAAAAAAGAATAAAGTGCATATTGTTTGTTTGTTAGAAATGATCTGTAGTAACAGATTTATATTTTGGTAATACTACTTGACAAAAAGTATTATTTTTCTGTGACAAATTTTTGGAAAATCACATTTCTTGTTTTATCTAGAGCTTGTACCAGAATATTAGCTGAAACAGCATAAAATTAAGTATTGCTAAGTACTATTAATCAGGAAAAACATACCTTTTCAACTTTCTTTTGCTTAGTTTTATCTTTTTATCTGTTTGTGTGTGCTGTTTTATTTTACTGTGAAGAGCTTTGTGATTTTTATCTTGAAAGGTGCTACATAAATAAAAATTTACTTACTTACTTCTATGAGGAAGAGGAAACGCAAAAAGGTATGGAGGGGACATTCATATGGTAAAAAAAGAACATCGGGATATTATTTTCAACTCATGGAAAGATAAGTGTCAGTCCTATAAATTCAGAGAACCCCTAATCAATAACCACTGACTCATTATCATGTTACTTTAAGTGACATCACCACTGCTGTCATTCTCTTTGGTGCTAATTACTATGCAGCGCTGCGGCTTAAATATTGCATGAATGAAATGAGATTGCATGCAGTGTGACTTGACATCTAGCTGAAAATTAGTTTGTTTTTCACAATTCTGTTGGTCTGTAAAGAAATAAGAACTATATTTGTTATGCATAAAGATACCCTGCTACAAGCATACACGCAGGTGCCTGATTCCCTGCAGGGGCTGTGTGCAAGTAAGTTTTCCCTTCTTTGTGACATGTGTGTGTATGTGTCTGTTTGTATATGGACATCTATTTCTCATCTGATGCTGTACAGAAGAGATAGAGAGGAACAGAGAGATGGGAGAGACTACACGCCTGTAGCCAGACTATACACATTTTTCATCGACATTAAAAAAATAAATAAATAAAAATCTGGGCTTCTTATCAGCAGCTATGTCCTTTCCTTCCTCTCTGATTGCCCTCCCATCCTTGTCTGGCCTCCCTGATATGCTAATCACTATGTAAGAATATCCTGTTGGATAATTACCATGCATTACCCCGTGCTCATCTCCGGATTAATTCCTCATGTGCATAATCGCATTTGGGCTTCTTTTCCAACGCAATGTTAAAGGTGAAATGTGGGTAAATACAATTTACTCTGGTCGAACATTATTGTTTGGAATGTGTTGGCAGCTCCTACCTCCAGGACATTGTCTGCAGACTGAGATGGCTGAATGAGGAGGATTATCTCCTCAGTCATAAACTGTCTGGGCTGCTGGATCTTAGAGAGTTGTAATGCCACCACCCAAGGCTGTTTTCAATGGTTGATATCCTTGTATTACCTTTTGTGTTTTGTTGGTTTTATATTAATTTGTGGATTAATTATTTTTGTACTGATCTGTTACAGTGTAACAGTGCAAAATCCCTAACTATGATATGTGTTAAACTTTATTTTTGCTGCTGTCGTTCACCAAGAGATGTGTACTGTATGAACTGCCATTTTTTCTTTTCATTTTGTTCTCCTCAGAAATTTATAGGACAGAGAGTTCAATGTTTCAAATGATTATTATTATGGAAAATTAAATATAGGATAAGACACTAAAATGTGTGTGGCTCTTGGAGTGATCAGTGCAGTCTAGTCACATGATAATGCAACTGCAACCATCCCTTTACTGATAGCCCCTCCCATATGTTTATATCTCATTTGAATATATTGAGTGGGCCATCTGTAATCCATTTATCTACATCAAAAAGCAGTTAGATTTGCCCTATCCTCCCACTGGCCCTGCCTCTGTCCCAGTCGATATGTGCAAATCAAGACAGGATTACACTCATTTGCTAGTTTAGTAGGTAAACCTAAAAAAAAACTCCAATGCATTTGAATACAGTAGTCCTGCAATATGAGTTGTTGGAATATTTAAATCATAGTGAAATAGTTCAGGAGAGGCAGTGATTCAACTGTATCATTACTTCTGAAGAGGCTTTAGGAAGTTTATTGCATGTTTGCATCAGTTGTTTTAATTGGTCCTAATAAACTGGCATCTACAATGAATTTTTATCCCCTTATTTTAACATTCAGAAACATTTTTAGACGCCTTTATTACTATCATCTACCTCTGTTGCTCTAAGATGTTCAGTTCTGCAACAGGCTCTGTAAACATGCACCTGCCACTGATACAGGAAGCTATTTTAATGCGATCCCCCGACAACTGACGTCTACGTCTCTGTCTGCAGACCTCAGAGTAAAGTCTTGTTGTGGCAGTTGCACATATGACCCTTATGAGCAAACCATAAAAGCACTATTACAAGAGTAATGACCAAATTTAACAGTTTCCTTCAGCACACCTGGGTTCCAGACGAGGTCTGTATATTTCCTCTGACAGTCCCAACATCTTGGCGCAGCCAAGCAGAACGTAACTGGCAAGGTCAATATCCCCGGAGAGCAAGGGAGGAGTAGTTTAAGGATGTGGTGCATTAGAGGATTCTTATTTGTGGCCGTATAAAGGCTCAGGCATCAGCGTGGAGAGCAGATAAGAGACAGCCAGGAGTATGTGTGAAACTGCAGCTCTAATAAAGTAATTATGAATGATTGATGGTATTGGTATGGATTTTTCAGTGCCTTTTGCACACAGCATAGATAGATAGATAGATAGATAGATAGATAGATAGATAGATAGATAGATAGATAGATAGATAGATAGATAGATAGATAGATAGATAGATAGATAGATAGATAGATAGATAGATAGATAGATAGATAGATAGATAGATAGATAGATTTAATCACTTGTGAGCCTTGAGGTAAAGCCAGAAATCCTGATTCACCCCTCAGTGTTAATCTATCTTTTCCCAGCATGCCCTTTGAGCATTGATGCTCCAAAATAAACCTTTCCTCGATTAGTTGATTGATTACATGATCAGAACATAAACACGTGTTCAGTTAGAGGTGTATTAACAACAGCTCCAAAGATATAGTGCTTCAGACAATAGTATACATGTGTGTTGTAATACATTATTAGTCACACTCTTGTCTCTCTTAAAGCTGACGAAGTGCTACAAGGGGGGAGGGGGGTAGACGGTGAGAGTCAGGGGAGGGCACAGAGACAAGTGCTAATGGACTGACATGGTAGAACAGCTGATCACATCTCTGAGTATTAGCCCAGCTCTGTGCTTCGTGCCCCTTGACTATAACATATGCTCATGTAAAACACAGCTCTGGTACCCTCAGGAATATTTATTCAAACCACCAGTAGTCTTCAGGCTCAATCACACAACACCTCCACTTTATAATGCAGCACCTATGAGTACAATTACATCTAAAGATGCTTGTACTTCATTCATTTGTGGTGAATGTAGCCTTGGCCAGGAAGAGTTGACGTCATCAGGCGGTATCTAACAATCATTGGGTGTTTCGACCCTGAACCGCAACACCTTCTACGTTGGTGGGTCAGCAGTGGTGGCCAAATCACTGCCCATCAACTCCTTCTGGCTTTCAGCTAAGCTCCTATCTCCTGTTCTCCATAACTAGCAAGAGGCTCTCTCTCCTCCACACTTACTTATTAGGAGAGAATCCTCTATAGCTGACCTTGACTGGGAAGTCCATGTCTACCATCCTTTCTCCCTGCAGTCATGGTCATGCAAGAGAGCCTGGTATTTGGTACTCTTTCACTCAAATGCCTGCTCGCAACCTTCTTCCCATGGGACTATAAGTTCAGTGAGGGTGATCCTCATCATACCACGGTACCACATCTGGCCTTAGGGTTGTCTGGACAGCTTGGCCGATTTCCAGTCTTCCACCTACTAGGTCTACCTTAAGCCCTGTTTCCACCAGCGGGTCTGGGTCAGGTCGGGCCAGATAGGTCCACGTTTTTTTGTGTCTCCACAGATAAAAACTGGGACGGGTAGCCTTATATCCGACCCGACCGGCCTACTTTTCTGGTACCCTTCGGTAGGGGTACTGATCTAACCGATCCAGACCAAAGAGGTGGAGCGAATACAAAGCAATCTGTTGATTTGTTGAAAAATCCGTCATTTCCTGCATGACCCGACGTAAAAACAAAGCAGGGGTGACTCCTTTGTTTCTGTCACGTGTGCTGTGGGGCTTTGGTTAAAAGGTGTTGCACAAAAGGTGTCATGCGATCAGGTAGCAGCGCTATCCAGTTAATACTCAGCCTCCAGGATAAGGGTAAAGTTTGCTGTGGGGACGCAATGTGAAATCAACATGTCTGTACCAAAACCCACCTGATCCGGCCTGGCCCAACCCGACCCAACCCAGACCGGTGGGTGGAAACGGGGCTTTTATTTCCCATGATTGGCCCTTTTGCAGCAGATTGCTTCTTGTTGTTGCTGTGGTTGGTGGCTTTTGTCCCTCCCTTACGAAACAGATTGATCGTATTACTCTCCCATGTGGTTGGCGTTCCTTGTGTCTCTCCTGCCCCAGGGTGTCAGCAAGTGTCATGACACCTGAAGACTACTGGTGGTTTGAATAATATATATATATATATATATATATATATATATATATATAATAGATAAGATAAAGATACTTTATTGATCCCCGAGGGGAAATTCATGTTTCAGTACAACCCGTCAAGACACACAAACACAAGAACATTACAAGACAGGAACAGGCAGACCGTGGTCACGCAGCCCCTCACAGGGCGCACCTTTGCAGAAAGAAAACGGTAACATGAGGAAAGGTGGGTTGGTGGTAAAAAAAATAAGTCTCCGAACTCTCCACTTACAGGTGGAGACCTTGGAGACAAAAAAACACACACCAATAATATAGAAAAGCACGAACTCAATCAGTCACAACATGGACACATGATGGGCAGGAAAGGGAGGGGTTTTCCCCCCAAACAGCGAGCGAGGACGCGGCAGGCACCCTTCCAGCTCAGTCTGTCCAGAAGGGCGGGTAAAAAGAAGGACCAGCCGTGCAGTGGGATGTGCGCATCAGTGTCATGAAGAGGTGTGTGCATATATATATATATTTGATATATATAATAATAATGCCAGATTTGAACTTTTATTTGGACTCTTAAAATATGAAGGTTTCCATTTTTTATTTTACTGCAGAAATGTTTGTCATAAATACTTTTTGTTTATTGTTTTTTTTGGTCTGTTCTCAGTTTATGTATCTATAAAACATCAAATTCATAGAGGCTACTTACAGTATTGAGACAAAGCACATTTTGAGAATTCAGCTCTGTTTTCATATTCATTAAAGAAATCAGATTTCTTATAATCTCTAAAAGATTTTTGCTGATTCTTAAATTTTCATCAAATGACCAGATTGGTAAGAAATAAAAGTCTGCCACATAAGAAGGGTGACATTACCTTCCATGGTGAATTCACATATAGTACTCTCGTATATGCAGATGTAACACATGCCATGCCAATAATGCTGTTTAAAGGCAATTGATCAGTTGAGGCCCCAGATACCCATGAGACATGAGTGAGAATTAAAGGGAGAGACAGGAAGATGGAGTGAGAAGCACCTCCTCACATCTAACCCCAGACCTGTGAACAGCTCCTCACAGCGCCTTGCTAGCATTGCTCTACTCGCTGTTCTAACTGAGAAATGAAAGAAGTTTGTCACTCTGTTGCATCCCTCTGACGAGTTGGGTTGATCCACTTTTTGGCATTTTCTCCAAAACTAACAGTACCAAAGGACTGCAGATCCCTTTTTGTCCCTGTTCAAGCATGTGACAAGTGATCGAGCAGCCCTCAAGATCCTCCCAGAATGCTTTTGGATTTCCCAAGTGTGGGACAAAAATAAAAGATACCTCCTTTGCGTTTTTTTTTTTTTTTTTGTTTGGGTTTTTTGTTGTTTTTGTTGATGTTTGTTTGATTCTCTCTTCTATTCTTTTTTTTTTTAAGAAGCAGGAAGATCAATGACCATTACCTGTTGCTGGAGACACAATCATGTCAGTGTGGCTCTTATCCCCTCAGTGGAGAAGAAACAATAACAGAATAAATCCATTTCAGGGTCACAGCAGATTTGAAAAGAAAACCTTTTCTTGAGGTGTTTGGGTTGGATCCTCTGTGTTGTGTTGTGTTGTGTTGTGTATCGATTTTGTCCTCCTCTGTTTCTTTAAGAGCTTGGCCTCTTTCACACAGAGAGGAGGCAAATCACTCATTCATGGTGGATCAGTTTAGTCTCTGAGGAAACCTGAATCTGCTGCTGCTACTGTGTGCTACCTAAAACTATTTTTAGAAAATACGGTAGGTTACATCTTTAAAAACATGTAAAACTGAAAAAATCTGAAGTAAATGTATTCTATTACTGTAGGAACACAGGGATGATTGTACTAAAGAATTAAGTCATTTCGCCCTGTTTATCAGTTTATCATCTAAAGAGTTATATGTTTGTTTGTGTACCTACAATAATTCTGAATTCCATTTCTAGGCTGCTTAATTCTGTTGCATCTCTTTTTTTCATTTGATTTGTCTGTAATCAAAGCAAGAAAACAATGTTACAATCCAGTACTCAAGCCTTTCTTTGTGTCTGAGCCCCCATATAATCCATGACTGACATGGTACGATCCTCTAAAGTGTTAATATTGTGAAAGTTTAGGGGGAAAAAAAGTCTTTGTAAAGATTTCCTTATTCTTATCATTCACAGATTAATTGAAAATAGATTTGATGTGATTAACGGGAAACCAAATCCAAATGGCTCCTTTTTTTTTTAAAACAAAAAACAAATTCTGTTTGTCTGGATTCGCTTAAGACAAATGTGTGTGCCACAGTTGAAATGCCAGTTCAGCAGAAAATCAATTTGCCACTTGCAGCAGACACAGCAACATCATTAGATCATTAATATTGAGGCATCAGTAGGCAGAGAACAGCATGTTCCTTTTAGGTGCTGGACCTAGAGCTAGTCTGAACTTCTCCTACAGACAATTTTGGGAATGAAAAAGTTCTCCTTTGACATAAAGACTGAAGAACATTTCAGGCATAAAATCTTCTAAAAGTAAGACAGAACAGGAGGGGGTGTGATGGTTAGAACTATCACACCACAGAGCAGAAAGGTTGCTGGTTCAAACCTCACCTGGGGCCTTTCTGTGTGGAATTTGCATGCTCTCACCAGGGAACTCTGGTTTCCCCCAGTAGTCCAAAATATCTGAATAAGCGGTGTCTCTAAATTCTTCCTGGGCATGAATGATTGTTTGTCCCTTTGCAGTGGACTGGTGACCAATGTAGGATGTACTCTGGCTGTCTACTACTGTAGTAGTCTCTGTGATGGGCTCAAGCCCCCCATGACCCTGCATTGGAATAAGCAGGCATGGATGGGAGATGAATAGTTTCTGCTTACATTAATGAGGAAAAATAAATAATTACAAACCAATATAAAATGAAAATTGAAATCAGCTGAGAAACTGTTAGAGGCTTGCTGAGAGAGAGAGAAGTGGTCTTCAGAGCTAATCACAAATGCATTATGTTATTGTGTTTGGAGTTTGGTAACAACTGTAACGGATAATGTGACGAGCAAGACAATGAAACAGCTAACACGAGTGAAATCTCAGTAACAGCACGTCCTTTAACACGTGACCATATATGTCAGGTATGTAAAGTTCTGGTCTTCAAAAGTCCTGCAAGCTTTAGATCTTTCCATGCTCTTAAATAGCTTGAATATAACCTATGACTGACTGACTTACTGACTGATAACCTATCACATTTTCTGTGAGGGACATGTAACCTGCAAGAGGCAAAAGACACAACTTTATTTGGAGCAGATGTTATTTGTTAAAGCCTTTACTTCAACAAGCCATAAATAGGCTCATTAAGAGCTAAGGGGTGAGGTTAGATGGCACAATGCCTGCAGCACTATCAGTCATTCATAATTGAGGTTTAAGACAAACATATGACAACTGCCACAGCAGAAAACTGCCTTCATGGACATCATTGTGCTGGTCTCTCTTGGTTACTTATAAACACAACATGCTACCAAGACATTTAGTAATTTCCAGTTTGGGTTTAGACAATAACAAAATCCATTCAGGGCTCAAAGGCTTTATTTTTACATTGCCACATTTGTTTATAAGGCATGCTATCACGTTTTCACAGCCACTAGAGGTCGCATGCTCCTGAGATACATTTGCTGTAAATTACTCCTGTCTGCAAGAATTCACAACCCATTAAAGGTTGAATATGGAATACGGACAGAACAGCGACATCACGTGTGTCTAGGTTGTAGTTGCAACGGCAGAAAAACAACTCCAGCCGCTGGGATGCCAGGCTCACTGCCGATACGCAAGTGACCAACAGTCTGCAGCATGTCCAACAAGTAACGCAGAGGAGTTTATAACCGACAGCTAACGTTAGCCATGTTAGCAAACAAGCTAGCTTACCGATCCAGGAGGAAAGTCGCCGTTTCCGTGTTTTGACTCCGTGGAAAACGTTTATGTGGGTCCATTTAGTGAAGTCTTCACCTAAATTTACTCCAGGTTTTGCTCTTCTTAGGTCTCTCCTCCTCAGAAACAGATAACAATATCTCCAGGGCTCTGAACCAGCTGCTTCACTCGTCATCTCTACGTTTTTCTCCTGTACAAGCCTGACTATGACCAAAATATTGTTTCCACACAGAGATCGTATTTGGCAACCTGCAATGGCGGCGTGTATTGGCTTATAGACGTAAATAAAATGCCATTATCGAACCCGTAAAAATTTATTTTATAATTATTTATAGGCTAAATATAATTTTTCTGGGAAATGTTGTACTTTCATTCTGTACACCCCCAAACGACTTGTGGAGGTATTATTTTTGAAAAAATATAGCTTTTAATAAAAATGTTCCATATTCAACCTTTAAGTTGTATTTGGGAGGAGGATAGTTTCCTATGCAGACACAGCTAAAAATACAATATCTTGGGGGGAGAATTTCAGTAAAATTACAGAAACTTTTTTTTCCTGAAAATAAGTCTGTTTTTTAGGTTTTTATTTTTTTTTCCTTTAACTTGTTTTTTTCTCTTATATGTAGATATTGCATCATTTATACATGAAATAAATTCAGCTTTTAAGCATTAGAGCATTTTGTAAATTATAGACATCTGCTTTATTATCCTATAACTTTATAAATCTCATCACCAGAATGCTTTCTGCAAGTTATCAAAGACTAAAAAAATCTCACTGGTTTATTTGTTTTTTTCTCATCTGTTGAAAAAAACAAGGTGTTAGATTATTCAGTATGCAGTAGAATAGAAAATGCAATCAAACAGCTGTATGAACCAAAACCTCATCGTTGTCAGGACTGATCTTCAGTCAGCTAACATGGCAGGAAATGTACACTTTTTCTCTTTTTGAATCAAGTGGTGTACGGCACAGTCTATGTATTCACTATCATCATGAAACTCATCAATTTTATGTTGTTTAACAAACACTCTCAATGTTAAGTGCAGCAAAAAAGGCTTGAACACTTTCTGCAATGATCTAATTGTTTAAATCACATGCAATAGAGCTTTTTCTGTAATTGCAATTTAGATTTCTTCCAACCCTTTCAAGTGGGCATGTTGTTTCCTCAAGAGGTGGCAAGCATCGACTTCAAGTGAAGAATAAATCAACCTGTGGAGGATGTGGAGCATTAATGAGCTGAGGGACGTAGTACAGAAAGATGGAAAATGAGAACTGGGACCATCTGTCAGTAGTTGTGATGAATGGAAATGGACCACTCTTCCTCCTCAGTACTCCAGCATTTCCCACCACCTTGGATGACATTTTTCTCATCAGTCATGTTTTGCACATTTGTAGCAAATAACTCCATCAGACTTTGCCAGCACCTGTCTGTCCGACAAAGCGAAAGCTTGATGTCTCACAGACAGCTGAATGACAAGGACGAGAAAACCAACCAGTGGTGGCAGTGGGAGAGAAAAAAGAAGAGGGGAGAAAAAAGAGTGCAGGATAAGAAAAGCCAGACACTGCTTTGATTCCCCTGGGTAAAAACGTATCAGTCAATCTGGGGCTAATTCATGTCAGAGCATGTATGCTATCTCCTTGTGAAGCCAGCAGCTGATAGAATTCAAGTGGAATTGAAGTTTGTTGCACAAATGGAGGATAAAACACCTGTGGTGAGAACAGAAATATTGCTGGTGTTGTGATGCTCATTAGCATACATCTGATGCTAAAATTGAGTAAGGTCTTATATTTACCTTCATGATTTAAAACAATTTCATCTTGCAGGTATACTCTCAGTCTGGCTGGAAAAAAAAGTCAAATATTAATTTGTTCATTCCAAATGTAAAATACCGGTTTTACCTTGTTTAAAAAGAAGTACATAATCTGTGCATGAACCCAATTTTCAAATTCAGTTTTCTTTTATTTGTGCAACTTCTGCTGAAAACACTTAATACAAATAATGGTCATTAAAGAGGAAAGCATGAAGGAAATAGGGAGAGTTCAGTAGAGGAGAAATCATTATTGTCCGTCGCAGCAGGCAGGTTCAAAAACAGAGCAGATGGTGACGCTGGGGCTCTGTGTCGAGTGCATAATGTGCCCTTGGGCCGGGGGAAGCAATGTCTAAATTAATATGATTTGTCCACCTTTGATATTTAAGAGGATTATACCTTATACTCAAACACATGGTTGTGAATGGACTTAGATGAAAAGTGACACAGAACAGAATAGAATTAGAGGCTCCTGAAGGACTTCTTCATTCATTGTTAACTTCTGGTCTAATCCCTATTAGGATGTACAGGTCTAAGGGAGCTGGCCGTGGCTAAGGGGACATGTGCCCCCATTGTGCGTCTGATGGTTAATTGTGCTGTCATGGCAGGAGGAGGAGAAAGCAAATGGAAAGAGAATAAGGGATCAAGAAAATGCATAAAGCCCCCCTGCTTTTTATGGGTGTTACTCAGTCAGGCTGAGCTCTGATCCTCTATGGTGCCAGAGTACGGAGTGCAGAGCGCAATCATTGGCTCCATGCATGTGCATATGAGTTCTATCATATATGTGTACACACATAAATCTGAAAACTGTATGCAGGTTCATTGAACAGAAAGTGCTATTGAAACATCAGTAAAACATTCACCACAAAAGACGGATTTCATTCTTCAGAACCGCGTCTGATTTCTGGCCTTATCTCAACACCTCAGCATCTTTCTCATGTTTGTGGATGTACACAACAGCGGCTTTTAATATGTATTTAATTTTATGTATGGAGTTATGCATTTCTGCGTGAATGGACAACATAACAATTCATTAACTGCAATGAACAGGATTTATTTTAATAGAAAAAATTGTGTTTATATGAGAGAAGATAGTAAAAAAGATCCAGAAAAAAAATGCTAAACCCTGGACTCATCTGAGTTGAGCCTATCCCTGTTGGTTAGCATTTAAGCTAGTAGTTGACATAACCAGTATTCTAATCAATTCATTATCAAGTGTTTAATTCAGTCAAATCCAAACAGCAAAACATGTAACACTCATGAAAATGAAAATTTGGGGTTGACAAGCAAGTTAAAGTTCCTAGTTAAGTAACAACTAAACGCAAAAGTGACGATTCAAGAGAAAGTAATTTATAAACACTTGTGGCCATAACAGAACTGAAATTTGGCTCTTCCACTAGTCATTGCAATGTCTTGAGTTTAGCCCTGAGACTGGATTGGTCAAAGACGATTCATGTTGTTTCGTGTAGACTGGTACCCCTGCTGATGGCAAGAGATATATTTTATCTATTTACAGAGGATACTGTTCTTACCTAAAATATGTAGAAAAGGAAGATAATTTAACTTTGAAATATTCACTTTATACTTTATAAAAATTGTTGGAGGAAAACAAACAGAAATATTTATGTGTTACAACACACCCTTTTATGTTTTCCCTCATGTCCATAACTGCTTGGTCTCGCACATTTTTAGAATATTTGTATGAATATTTGTATTTTCTATGAACAAACCGCTGAGGTAATGATTTTTGTAAGAACAGCCTTATATAGATAATCTCTGTGTTATCTGTGAGTTATTGAGTACCATGTATGCATATTATGTCTGAACATAATTGTGGTTGTTCTCCTAAATACCATCACCATCATCATGTGCACCCATTTAATGTCAAAGTGCACTGGTCAGACCCCAGCATGCTAAGAGAGATGGTGTATCAATGTTAGCATGTAAATTAAGAGTTGCTCAATTCAAGTGCCATTGAGAGAGACCTAATTTATCTGAAACACGTCTGGCAGAGCAGCTCAGCGTTGTCCATCTACGGCCGCTAGCATGTGGGAGTGGTATTAACAGCACAAGGGTCAACATCAGTGTTAACTCATAAAGGGCAATTTGCACAAAAAGAAATTTAGGCACTTGCTGTCACTTTGAAAGTCAGCTTTTCACATTTTTTCAGAAAGTTTTATTTACACCCTGAATATTTTTGTTCTATTATAAACAAAGTCAGTGATTTCTTTTGTCTTTTCTATTTGCTCTTATTACGCATTCTTTAAAAGATAGAGGCAAGCACCAGTCATTGAATCTGAAGTAGGCCCCCAGCATTTGAATCACTGTTGACCTCAATTAACATTTCAAAACAAATCATATGCATAAATTGTCATATTGTTTCATGAGATTTAGACCCTGAACTTTTCTGCAGTTTTATCTGCAATCACATACACTGATGCAACAATATTACATGACAGAAGTGGGTTACTTTCTATTTAAAATCCTCAACTTAAAAACTTGAAATCCTTGAAAAAGCAATTAAAATCATTTTTATTATTTTACGCTACATTTTCATAAGATTTTATCAGGTATTTATCAAAACTGAATAATTGTTCATGCAGTGCTAATTATAGTGAAAATAAATACCACTGTGATGTATTTTTCTTATAATCAAAATCCATTTAAAGCATATTGTGTTGTAGTTTTCAAGCGTCAAGTTTGGTTGGATTCAAAGAATAAAGACAAGTATTAATAGAAGAATAGATAAACCACCTACTTCTATAAAAATCATAATTCCATTTACATATTGAGATTTTGATGATCATGATATAGTATGATCCTGATTTAGTTTTGTGATGACTTTTCCCTCTTGGAAGATATGACAAACAGAAAAGAAGAAAAAAAAAAACATTATTCCAAGGGTGGTTGGAGGGGCCGTAGGCGCAAAATGGCCGCCACGCTTCTGCCAGTCTGCCCCAGGGCAGCTGTGGCCACATACTGTACTGTATGTAGCTTACCATCACCAAGTAAGAATAAGGAGTGAGTGAATAATGGATCTACTATGAGCGCTTTGAGTGCCCTGCAAGAAAAAGCACAATATAAATCTAATCCATAATCATTATTAAAAAACAAAGAATAAATGTTTTCAAAGCAGAGATCAGTAACGAAAAAAACTGATGAATCAGAGATTGAGGTTATTAAATTAAAATGAATACTGTATCTAATATCAAACTGTATGGGCAGCTGAATAATTACATCATTACCTGTCAAAATGAGCAACCCCTGTAATGAAGGGTTGGTGGATATCTCATAAATTAAAACATCTATGGAAGGAAAATAGGGTAAAACAACAACACTGGATTACTTATTAAAGTGAATTCAGTTAAAATATCTGTGTTGTGCCAAAACACCAAACAACAACACTGTCAACAGTCTCTTGGTTTGTCATTAAGTTTTCCATTCACCATCAAGATATAATTAATCGGCATTAAGCTTGAACTTGTGAAGTTTGTTTATTTACTCTTTAATTGAAAAAGACTGGGGCTGCATGGTGGTTAGCACCACAGCCTCACAGTAAGAAGGTTGCTAGTTCGTGTCCTGGCTGGGAGGGGGTTCAAACAATTCCAATGGTGGCCTTTCTGTGTAGAGTTTGCATGTTCTCCTTGTGTATGTGTGGGTTTTCTCCGGGTACTCCGGCTCCGGCCCGCACCTGGATTAACCTGATTAATCCAGGTGTGTTTGACTGGCGAAACACACCTGGATTAATCAGTTTGTCCAATAATGAAAGACAGGAAGCAAAGGTGCTGCCTGATGTTCAGGAAGCAGTGGAAGCGTGCATATAGCCCATTCAGAGAAGCAGGACATACTGTATTGAAGCTGAAGTTCAAAATATGGTTGAAAATGTAAAAAATAAATCAGCTGTACAGATGTGGGCATTAAAAAGTTCTCCTTTCTGTCGACTGTCAGCCACTTACCAGCGACTTGCCTGCTAATTCAATCGCACAGAGAAATGCCTGTGTACCCAGGGGAAAAGATTTCAGAGCATAAATGAATGCCCGGAACAAGGACGTTTCCACACACCAAGTTTGGACACCGTGCGTGATGACGTATTCGTGGGACAAATCGTTCAGCCAGTGACAGTGCAGTAGTAGTGCACTATTGCTGCACCACTTCTGTCAGAAAAAGGAGGAATTTTTCATGCCTGCATCTGTAAAACAATTGTGGCAGATTTTATGCTAATCAAAATCATGGAAAAGGCTCCTCTTTTATGTTCTCATGTCATCAAATACAGCCGATTAGGGATTTCCATAACATTCAATGAAAGACCCCCTAATGGATATACCCTTCGCGTAAACAGGTGACACGGGGGGGGGGAGCCTGCTCAAGCGTCAACAGATGACGAGTTGGGAGTGAGAACGTGTTGGCGTGGTTGTCTTCCCTCTGTGTTGGCCCTGCGACAGACTGGCGACCTGTCGATGTACTCTGCCTCTCACCTGATAATAGCTGGGATAGGCTCCAGCAAACCCCACGACCCTGAACTGGATAAGTGGTACAGAAATGACTGACTGATGACTGAAGCAGACTGTATTCTGTGTAAATATGAAAAAGAGCTGAAGAATTGCGCTATGGACAACATTTATGGGTTCAAAACTATCTTTACTCACAACTAGGAGGGGATTTAGGCAGTGTTTGTTTTCCTTCCTGTTTCTGTCTGTTAGTTAGCAAAATAAGTTAAAGTTTCAGAGCTTGGTGTTGTCTGCATCCAGGCATTTTTTGAAGTATTGTTTATCATTGTGAGATAGGGCCCTATGGGGGGAACTGAGCTGCAAAGTGGCAGTCTGTGCTCTCCGAGTGGTTTTCTACAGTAGTTTAGAAATAGTCTGAAGTCCAATCTACTCAACTCTCAATTCAACTCAACTTTATAGAGCACTTTATCTCAACAGATTCTGATAGAAAGTGCTGAACACCAAACATAAAACCCTTATAAACCCGCTAAAACACAAAATACAATAAAGATAATAAAATCAACGAGAAGAAAAATAAGAACAGTAAAACAAAAATGAAAAAAACAAGATGTAATTAATATATGAATTGGCATTAAGCTTGAGCGTTTACTAAATATAAGTAGTAAAACATCATTTGCCAGAGTTTCCTAATAACTTTAAACTCTAGCCTTTAATAAACAAGAAAAGTGAGACTTTAATCCTTCATTATTTTTTAAAAATCTGTCACCACTATCCGTTTGTGTGTTCCTGCTTCTCTTTTTTCACCTTCCTGTCTCCAGGTTTTGTTAGAGGAGAATCATTTGTCCTGCTTGGTGTTTACACACACGGTATTGGGGTCACCATATGCTTTATGCCAAGTCGAGCAACAATTCAGCCACAGCCTTTGTTCAGCAACCATTACAAGTTGTAATGAGAGATATTGTTGCTGCCATTTAATATACTGTACGTCTAAAAAAAATAAGTGGCATAATTGGAGTGGTTAGAGCAAATTATGACACTTGCAGTTGTGGGTAAATGCTCTGTAAACTGCCATTAGAGGAGGCTTTCTGCACAGCACAGTGAGCAGGTGGAGAGGCAACAAGCTTTAGCCTCCGCAATCTACCATAATAACCCCTCCATTTAAGATAGTACACCCCCCATCACCCATTCTTCCATGTGATTGAAGTACTTTGACAGCTTTAGTCTACTTATTTTCTTATATCAGGGACAAATATTTGTGTTTAAACTTTTCTGTGTGGGACTATGTTTTTAAACAATTCTAAAGAACCATCTTTATCACCGATAATTATGTTAAGTTGTTAAATTAATTTATGCAATTATGTGATTTAGGTCTTTATTTTCAAAGTTTGAAAATGTCAGTCAAATTTTCCCCCGAAACTGCATTTAATATTTGGAGTATATCTTACATCTGTGAAGAATAAACCATTTAAGCAAACATTAGTTCTTTGTATATGAACTGTATAAAGTTATAAGATGAATTTCTCTCTAATTAGTAGAAAGAGCTCTTCATTGAAGAGTCTTGTACTTTTATGGTCACTCCTCTTGGGTTTCGTGCAATTACAAAAATTACAGAAGCAAATTGGCTCTTTGTCCTTATGATGGAAAATTGTGATATGCGACTGTCTGGCACATTAGCATTTCCTCTAAACACTCATCCATGTGAAGAGTGGAGAGCAGGGCTTTCTGAGGGTATGAACTCTGGCTGGACCTGACATAGTGATATTCATTACTCTGCTGATGATAACTGATGTGGTAATGATCCACTTGTCAGTCGTGGAAGCCCTCTTCTTAATCATTGCATGAAATGAATATATTTGTAAATGCTCCTGCTTTCACTGGTGGAATTTCTGTGCTAATACTTTAAAGAGAACAGCCAGTTTAACTGGTAATTTAACAGTGATGGTTTTCACATTTTGTTTTATTTTAGTTCACAAGCGGAGCAAATAATACATGACAATATCCAGATCTGTTTTGTTTACGTACAGTAAAAGGCATGCACTCTGTTGTCAGTGTGTATGATACCCAGCAGCTTCAGCGACCATTCATCATCTCTGGGCTTTGATTCAGCTTATCTGCCTTCAGTGGGCTTCATCTCGACACAGATTTGATTCACATTACACATGTCCGGGTTACTAACAGGTCTTTATGTTACATATTTTTCCTGTTTTGGTCAGGGGGATATTTATTTTTCTCAGACATCAAAAACATAAGCATAAATGAGTTGTTTAATGGGTAAAACATAAAAATCTGCCTAATGAAGAGTAAATATCGCTGTATGTTTTTGCCCAGATGAAAAGTTCATTTGCTTCTCTGGCCTTCCTCTCTTTAATAAACAGATCACCATATTTCCAAAGCATTATTTTATTAATCAGTCATAATTAAAATAAAAATAAAAAGAACAAAACATTTCACGTGACTTTTAACCTCATGCAAAACAGACTTCACACAATGCAAGTTCTAATTTCTTTAAAGTCCCCCCTCACTTCTCCAGTGATCCATTCATGAATGGAGATCATTCAAGATGCAAGACAACATCACAGATACTGTGTTGCTCGACTGTTCGTAGGGACAGACCCTCAACATTTCATGAAACTGTCACAAACGCACATTTTCTAGTTTAAGAGTAAAAGTCTAAATATGGACAGCAGGGAGATGTAAAGTTTGGTGGCGCAGACTAAGTTCTAGTCTCACATTTTATCCCTTCTCGAGTGATATTTGTCTTTTCTTGCCATTTCATAAGGTTTACACATACTGTAATTGCAACACTATGATTAAGCTTTAGAGATAAGTTGGTTGAAAATGAAAAATATAATGTGACACAGTGACGGTGTTGATAACATCTATTCCATGATTTAAAAAAAGAAAATAAATTTAAAAAACACACAAAAGAACTTTTTCTCTCAGTCAGGCATTATTTGAAACATTAATTCAATAATCTTGTTAAATATAAACTGTACAGTTTATGTTCTTCAGCACAGAAATGAAACTTTCTTTTTGTGGCTTCTTTTCTCATTTCAGATGTCAACGCAGCAAATCATCTACCTCCATCTAATCCTATCTTCTTCTCTTACACCAACCAACATTATGCCCTCAAATCTTCTCTTTGATCATCTTCTCGGCCTCCTCGAAGTTCCAACCTCAGCATCCTTCTATCAGTATATTCACTATCCTTCCTACAGTATTCAAGAAAAATTAACCTGGCAATATTTTGGAGGTATAGTACTGTATGAAAGAATTGTTGCTGCAATGGTGGTTTAAAGGGCAAAAGAATAAATTAAGCATGTTTATAGAAAATAAACAATGGCAATAATAATAATGTTCATCAGAAAAAGATAAAAAAAAATAAATAAAATAAATAATAAAAAAAACCCAAATATCATCTAAGTGTAGATCACTGACTAGAAAAGTAAAAAAATACCCCAAAGCCTTGAAAGCAAGACAGAAGATTCTCCTTTTCTTGGCATTGTTTGTAGTAAAAAAAAAAAAAAAAAAAAAAGTACTCCCTGCAGCTCTGTGCTGTAACTCACAAGGGTTTGCTCAAATCACTGGATCCACTCCCCAGCGGTAATGAAATTCATAGCAAGATATCTAATAACTATGCTAATTATTAAACAAAAGAGAGCATTTTCCTCCGGTTGGGTTATCTTGGAAAGAACTGTGATATGTAGAACAGTGTGGTGATCTGGGATGTAAAACCAGAGACAAAATAGGGACTCAGAATGAACTCAATGAAGGGCTCATGCTTTATCATTAGAGAAATACAGTCCATTACCCAAAGCTTAGAACACTGCAATTAACCCTGCAATCATTTATTTAGGCTCTATATGTACAGGCCTCATAATTAATCCTCTCATATGCAGTTAAGCCAGCAGCTTCATCAACTAAGCCTGTCAAGAAGTTAGTCTGCCTCATCTTATTGACCCCCACCTCTTTCTAGTCCTTTCATTTAGTCAGCTGAAATTCATCAACACTCCAGAAAATCCACCCCGAGTGACCAATTGTTGTGGAATACATTTATGACATCAAAAACTAAAACAAGATGAAAACACACACACATACAAAGAAAGATAAAGAGATTCCTTCAACTTATCATGTCTATAAAAAATTAGGAAAATGAAAGAAATCTTTGAATGATATAAGCAGATTTATAACCTTCATGTATATAATATAAAAAAATGAATGGCTGTGATGTTTGGGTACATTATCCAGGCTGCTTTTCACCTGACCTCCAGGGAAAGCGATTTTAGCAAAGTAATGTTACTGTAAACTGTTATGTGTAAGTTAAAGTTTAGATGCTTAACTGACCTCGTTGCAGATCACACCAGGTAGTCACTGAAAAAAATTGAATCATTTTGACGCAGCAAATATAGTTCAGATAAATGTTGACCCAATACAGTCTCACACTTAAAAAAAAAAAAAAAAAAATGTTTGTCTGACATCAAATTTAACCTGGGATTCAGGTGTGTGTGTGTGTGTGTGTTATTCTCGTTTTCCCAGTCAAATGAAATTTTACCATTTCATTATTTGTTTTGAAATCTTTGCATTTTTATGAATATTGTAAATAAAACATTAGAACAATCAGTGAATCCACAATACAAGCCATACTGTGTATTGACCATTACCCTGTGAGTAAAGTATCATAAATCAGACAGCAGAAAAAATGAAAGTGGGAAAAAAAAATAATACATATAAAAGGACAGGAAATTACTCTACCAGCTACTATAAAAATAACACAGTCATTAAGGAAGAAGAAGAGAATCAATAACCTGAGTTAATTAATATGTAGACACTGCTTTTTAATGGATCCTGCTTAACATTTTGCCTGCTAGGCTGACACACATACACAGTGGTGCTGTTGTATGGATGACTTGAGTACTACATATATACAGTGTGAAAGTAACAATGACTGAGTATCTGCAAGTCGAGCTTCTGCTAAATCATTGGCAAATTATAAAATATTATTAACAGGAGATTTTATAAAAGCCATTCAAGCATGAGCAAGTGTAGCAGTAAGCTGATTTGAGCACAGCATTGTGTCTACAATTTCAAGCATTATGTGTGGATCATTTGTGTTTTATTGAAGGGTTTCTTCTTTGTCTTCTTTTTAAAAAAAAAATACCAGATCACTTTTTTATTCATTGGGGATTCTTGTTTCGCTTTTCATATTCATCAAAATAGAACCCAAACATGAAATGAAAAATTATGTTAAAAATTGGAAAGCATTTATAGTGAAAGCCTGTAAAATGATTAATAAAGACATTTACAAAGTAGTCTTTTAATCCCTCCTGGTTAACATATTAAAGAATGCATTAAAGTTTAATGTTTAATTATAAAAAAGATCCCATGTAAATTATTCATGTCGTATAATGACTGAAATACTAGTTTTCTTCCAGATAGCTTTAAAAACAAAAATCTTTAAATCTTCCTGTTTTGGTTATTTATTGATGATGAAACAGAACTAAAAAGTTCAGTTCTCTTCTATTCAAAAGGGTTATTTTTATTTGTCACATTCAGAAGACTTTTCACCAAAGCAAAGTGCAGAGCAGCCTGCACTGTATTAGTGGTTTCAATGTAGAGCACTTGAAAAATTAACTTGAATTTCAAACCAACAATAGTTATTAATGTTTAATTACCTGCTTAGGTCAGTCAAATTAAAGTGATTCCACCTATTTGTCCATTTTTTTGCTCATCACAGGGAGTAAAACTCCTACAGTATGCTACCTTGCTGCAATGTTTTATTTAAAGCACTATGAATTGTTGTACACATGAAATATACTATACAAATAAACTTTCCTTGCCTTGCAGGTATTTGAAAAACATGCAGTTTTTGTAATAAATTTATGAAATGTGATGTTGTAATATTAGATGGTAAAATTGCTTCTTTTACTGTTTAATTAAATTTAATGTTTTAAATTGCTGAAAGATTCTGAAGTATTATGTTTTTAAAAGTGACCATCAACTTTAAGTTAAGACTTGATGTTTTTTATGAATGAAATAATTTCTTTTTTCCAGTGACTCCAAACAAATTACAACATTTTTGTAAACAAGCTTTGCAAACCTGCCATTGCTTGCATCTCTTAGTGCTTCATGGATCCGAATTAAGCCTTGTAACAACACACTTTACTTGGCATCCCAAAATTCCAAAATCACTAATGGCTTAGAATGATTATGCATCATTGTACTGTGCTGAAATGCAGGAAGGAGGAGTGACCACAGACTGAAATCGATATAAGCCACACAGTCTCCAATTCCATAGCAGAAAGAGGATCTATTATGGTGAAATCATGATTTATGTCAGGTTGAGCAAAGGATGGAGGTACAAGCCAATAATGATAAATGTCCCATGCATGCCCGCCCAGCCTCTCCCCCCACATACACATCTGTGTGACCAGAGCTGAAAATCTGCTGTAACTCCTTCTTCTCCGCGTCCCATCAACACATTTGTTTCCATCAGAGTTTTACAACAGCACCCTCATCAATATCTCTTTTTGCCTTTTATCAGATGCAGTCCTCTCATCTTTGTTGTGTGGCACATTTGCTGCTGACTTTTCTGTGTGATTTGTCTACGTGGAGATTGCTGCTGCCCATGATGGATACCAATGACCCAGCGCTTTAGGGAACACAGACTGAGGCAGTCACCTTTAAGCTGTGGCTGAGCAATCTGTCTTTGTCAGACATCTCTCGTACATGCAACATGGGCCAGACGGTGAGGCAGTAAAACAGAAGACGGTGAAGAACATGAATGTCTGTGGTGCACAAAAGATCAAAAAGAAAGACAAAAAGAAAACTCTAAAGCAAAAAATGGGAAAAACAAAGGAAAATTTAATTAATTCTAGAGCAATATTGTGCAAATCTGGATTACTGACATTTCTAAAATTAGCAATAATGTTATACTTATTCGATCAGTATAGATTTCTGCATCTATGAGAGAGGCTACAAATGGCAGCATTATTGGTTTCCACTGAAAAATTAGCATGAGACTAATCATCAATCCCTAATGATCCAGGGTATGCTGACCTTTGACCTTTGTTTATGTTTATTCCAGCAATCAAAAACCAGTCAGGAAAGCTGATAAGTGTTGCAGTGAATGACTGGAGCGTAAGTGAGTGATTGCCAATCAGTATTAACCCTGTTCTTGACATCTCCACTCGCATCTATTACGGCAGACCTCACCGCTCTCAGCCTTGTCTTATTAACATAATAACAGAAGCAGCTTTAGTCGATGAATAAAATCACAGATGCATGTTAAAGATAACTTTGCAGTTAACTGCTTACACATTCAGCAAGTGTCTGTTGAGGTTGCATTGTTGGATCTTTTTCACTGTATGGTAGCAGGAGGGCACAAGGCACCTAGTGTGTAATTGATGGAGACAGATAGCAGTCAGATGTGATTAGTTCCAGCTTAGTAAGCAGTCCATCGCTGGCATGGCTGACAGGAGAGAACAGAGAGGTGCAAAGACAGCAGGAAAAAGATCTACTCTGGCTGTTTGGCAATGGAACAAACAGTCTGGATTTTAAGGGCACCGTCCTCATGAGCCTGTAAAGACCCTTCTTAGATTAAAAAATATTCTGATTATTTGTTTTACTCAAATTCCAGTTTATGCAATTCAGCTTTTTTAGCAAAGTTGAAATTCGTGTCAGAGAAAATTTCCACACAAACCTAACTTCAGCTGTTTCATTCAATATTAGTTTACACTTGCAACATTTTAACTATGGTGTTATGTTTTGTGTACATGCTTATATATACTGTATGAAAATATCCAAGTTTTCTGCTTCATACGGTTTTCAAAAATCGAATAATTTATTTAGCTATTTTTGTATGTAAACGTAAGTATGTGTCTGTTGACTGCAAAATTAATTTCTTAGACTACTTGATATTCTGAGCTGCACGAGTGAACTCCATCCTGGTTCTGTATTTGCTATGTGGCACACAAATACCTCTCTTCTTTTAAGCTTCTGGTAAACAAGATTGTCAGCTGCATATTAACATATTGAATAGATAAGCTATGATAAGCAATACAAATATGCACTGTGTTGCAGGAAAAAACAAACGTGATTTAACAGCTGCTCTTTTTTAAGGTTAAAAAGTAGCCATCCTAATAATCATGTCCATCGGTGAAGACAGACAAAGGCAGAAGAACTGATGCGCAAACAGCTAACAAAATGTTTCTGCTGCAGGAACATGATCTAAATACTAATCAAACATCATTTACAGCTGGCTTTATTTGAGACTCCTGAGAGACTGTCCCGTCCCGCTTCTTTGCCATGGTAACCAGGGATTCATTTCAGAGGTGTCATGCTGCATTATCATCTCACCAGCTCATCCACTCCCCTCCGCCCTCTGGCTCGCATGCTTTTGTCCCCTCTCTGTTCAGAGCCCTCAATCTCAAACCTGCCCTGCATCCTGAAAGGAAAACATCTCCTATCTTTCTCTAGCTCTGATAATACATAGATGTGATTTCTGTGCTTCACTTGCACACAGACACCAGCTTGTTGCACACATACTGCATGCAGTAGAAAAATCACACTTGCTTGGGCATATTAGCTTCCCCATACGGAAATAGATCATGTATTATCAGCAGCACATGTTAACAGGTATGGAAGGTGGTTATTTAAAACAGCATGATTTTTTTCTATTTAAGAAGTAGAGAAGTATATAATTCCATAAAGTATGATGCATTTGCTCCTCTGACTTTTTTGCTCTCATAACTCTCCTAATATATGGTGAGTTCACAATATCAATTATTAATGATTTTGAAGTATTCAACTTTTATTAACTGTATTTCCTCTTATTTATTTTTTCCTACCTCTCTCCTCTCATCTGGATCCCTTAAATAAATAATCGGGAGATAAAAAGAAGGGTAAATACCTACTGTATATGAAATTAAATGAAATTAAATTTGTCCCAGGAGGGAAATTCAATATTGTAATAGGCTGTCTCTCAATTTTTTCCCCAACAATAAAACATAACAATAATTAGTATAAAAACTAAGTGCAACAATAAACAGTCAGTCAATCATTGCTGTTCTTGTTCTTCAAAATATATTAAATATATATTATTCATATAACACCAGTCATGAGTTCCTTTCTCACTTTCTTACTTTTACTTGTGTTGCTTTCTCTGTTGTCAATTATCAATAGTGTGCACAACCGCTGTCGTGTACAAACCTCCTATCTCCACTTTACATCATTAAAAAACCCTCTTCTTCACGTGAGCTTGATTTGGTTAAAATATTCAAAAAGTAAAGAAATAAATGAATACAGTCAAATCTATGACTTTAATGTAAACAAATCAATCCAAAGTTTGATGATGTTGGGTCCAGGTTTTACAAAACCACGTCACCCGACAGCAGCGATATTTAACGTTAACATTTCATCATTAAACTTTAATCAAAATGTTTTTAAAACTAAACAAATCACTTTTGGTTAAAGAGCTGCATTTGCTGCATCTTGCTGGTCAAATCTTCAGCAGCATTTCTCATTAGCAGGACAAAGTAGTGCTTCAAACATCTGACATGAAGAAAAGTATTCTGAAATGAAATATAGCAAAGTCATTCTAAGAATAACAAATAAGTGTTTATATTTCACATACTCTGCAACATACAGATAAACATGATAGTTTAAAAAAAATCTGAAAATTTCTATTTCAGGAACACATGTGCAGCAATGTGGACATTTCAAATTTTTCATGTTAAATTGGTCATTGAACGCCTCTTTTACCAGAAAAAATGTATGTCATTAGTGAAGTGAGAGGCTGGACATGGCATCCAATTCAAACATTTTCATGTTTACATGAGTCTCAGTGGCTCGTTGCATTGCAGAAGCTCAGACCCCCTGCATATGCTGGAGAGTGAGATTTGGCATTGTGCCACATCAAGCACCACCAGAGGCGTGCCAAGGGTTTACCCTTTGTTTTGTGCAAAATGGCTTCCTGAGGCTGCAGTTAATAACAAAGACAGTGAGCTCTGTCTGTGTGACATGACATGGCTGCCTGCCTTTCACAGGACAATTGCCGTACAAGAACTAAGCAGCAACAAACTGGAGAATTTTCTTCCATGACAACTAGCACTGAAGTGACAGAGGAGCACGGAAATGATCTTTGCATAAAATCAAAAACAAGTGGATAAGTTTAAGAAAAAAAAAGTAAAAGAAAAAAAAATATATATCTGTCAGTGTTGTTAACAAATAGGGATACTATGAAAATAATTCATCCTTACATCATAGACACTCTGGCTCTACGGGGAACAAAAGTTAAACAGGTGAGGGTTGAACTCTTGGTGGATCGACCAACACTGGCACCAAGCTTCATTTCTCCTGCACCCGATCTTAAAGGTGAGAAATCTTAAACTTACCCTGGTTCCATTATTGGCTTGCTTTTTCTCCTTCTACTCAGTCATAATGGCTTATTAAGCAGATTAGAATATAAATAAATCAAGCCCCAGGGAGGGAGAGTTGTCTGTCAATCTCTGCTAAAAACACAGAGGTAAAAAAAAAAGAAAGAAGGAAAGAAAGAGGGAAGCCTGAGGGTGAACCATCAAAGCCGTGATAAATCTGATTAAGCTACAAATGTAAAACAGCAACCAACAGAGAGGAAAATTCTACTTTTTTTCAAAATCAAATGCGATGAAAGAACCTTAACTAATCTGCTATGTGCTGACTCTAGTTAAGGGAAATAGCTTTTAATCACATCATGTGATAATCATAGTTTTGGTGCATTTGGACGCCTCAGCAGGTAAAAAAAAAAAAAAGTGAATACAAGGAATTTGTCAAACTTTGAAATGTGTGCATTCTTCACTGCTACAATCCCCTTGTCCTCTTCCTCTGATCATATTCACTTATGTGCATAACTGGACCAGCAGCTGCAGGATTTTACTGACCTGATCAGAGAATACTGTACACTAGTTTTTTTGATTGTCTCATTACATTAAAGTGCATTTACCCCTCAGCCCTACGGTGAGTGTGCTGTATGCCTGGAGCTGCCGACACAGACAGGGAGGTCTAACAGCCTGCTGTATTAGTGGGTTAATTGCCATGTGCTGGTCTCCACTGGATTGTGAGCAGGGTATTTTAGTTTAATTGTGAACCATCCGCAGCCTGCCACTAGTGCACTGTGGGAGTATTAAATGTTGAAGATGGTCTTCATGATGCACTTGAAACACACAACTGACCTTCTTTCAACAGCTGACTTGGTAGTACACTGCCACCCACTGGCCCCACATAAAACTATCTTCTCTTTGAAAACAATGGAGAGCACACAAAAGACAGCTGGTCTTCAAACTGTCACACAACTGTTTAATATCACCAAAATACGATATTAAAGACCTTACTGTTGACAGGGAGTTTTAATCTTGGTTTTGCATTCAGAGAATATACCAATCTACACTTTTAGAGCATGTCTTTCCACATCAGGCCAAGGAAAACGATAATAATATTAATGATAAGTATTATAAAGAGGATCATAACATTACATTTAATGCAGTTTAACACATTTCTTTTAAAATTTGTTTACTGTAGTTGCTATTGGGGGAAAAAAAAGTCTCACTTGGGGTTCAACATACTACAGTCTTCTAGAAACTAATGTCGTTTTCAATTTCTAATTAGATCTCATCTTAAATTGCAAATACACACCCATGCACACACAAAAATGGCTTGCTCTGCAGTAATTAAAGACAGTGCTGTGAAACTTCTACTTTTTCTCTCTTTGTTCTCCATCATATACGTTACTCTTCACTGGCATTCTGCAACTCTGTGACAGTGGACATTGGACTACTCTGTCAGTGATAAGCATGCGAATTACAAAGAACAAGTTAATACATGAGTGGCTCCCCAGTTGCAGGCCCCTTCTCAGGCTGCACAGCAAATTTGCATTTTAATGGCTCAAGCTGCTCAGTGTCCCCTGCATCAGAGTGAAAGCTCAGCTGAAATCATGGGTGGCTGCCTCCAAATGATCCACTGAGACAAACCCAGCTCCCACACAAACACAGGCACAAAAAAAAAAAAAAAAAAACAGGACATGATCATAGAGTCCTCCAGGTGGATGCAGCTCATACAACAAATCATTTTATTAGATATAATTCCCCACAATACAAATTACACCAGAGGAGAAAACTCTTGGAGTAACCTGATAGGAATGAAGGACATAAACTGTTGTGGTCAGTCCAAAAAGAAGACTTGATGTTTCTTATGTGACAAAAATATATATTAAATACATTTTGATTTCCTTAGCATGATTTTTTTCTTAATATCACAAACAAACATAACGTGAAATTGTGATAAATCTTATCATTTACATAACCTTTAAAAATATGTATAATTGGTGAAAATGTGTGAGAGCATTGAAGAAAAATAAAAATAGAAGATGCTGTGTGTTGTGTAAAGAGACACACTGGTCAATAGCTACCAGTGGCAGAGTAAACACTAAGTACCATTAATAAAACAAATAAAAATAAATAAATAAAGAAAAGAATGTTCTTCAGATAATGTGATTGAATATTAAAAGTTTCAGACTGATCATTTCTTGTCAGTAGATTAAAAAGGTTGTAAACTGTATGGCTATTTGTATTTGAAACATGGGATATTTTCCTTATTTGATATCTATTCCATGAAAACAGTTTGATGCTTTTTATTACTGTACTATAACCTTTATTTAATCAGGTAAAGTCAACTGAGAACAACTCGTCATTAACAATGATGACCAGGGCAGAAAGCAACATTAAAGAATAGCCTTGTCTCAAACTCAGCTTCATTCTTCTGCTGGTACTGTAGAGGATTAACTTAATGCACTTTTTACATACCCCATAATAGTAGTGGAGGTGAAGAAATGCTCTGAAGAAGGCTTCATGCCAAAACACGTAAACATCTTGTCTTGATGTGAGCCAATAAACACCATAAATGTGAGTACAGCTGGCTTTTTCTCTTCAATTTAAGATGTGCAACCTTTTCTCATTTATACATTTTCCCACCACAGCAGTCTTATCTATTTCTTTGTAAGTCCTTGATGTCAGAGAGGACAGAGAACATGAACTTTAACAGACTTGCTTGCTCCAAGTCCTGTGTGCTACCATGCTGCCATCTAGTGGTAAAGAAATATATATACTTGTTCAAACAATATTCCAGAAGCATCACCGAAACATTATATATCTGCAGCTGCTTCTTCTACTTGGGCACTTAACCCACTGGTTCCCAGCCTATTTTCCAGAAGGACCCCTTTCATGCAACTACCAAAAAGTCGTGGATCCCCCTTTTCTGAAACTGTGCTTGGTTTTATGCTTTTTCTTGCCACAATGATGCATTCTGGCTCATTCGCTTCCTGTCCTTTAATAAAACCATGATTTAACCAAACCAAATTCAGAAAAAAAAAAAGAAAAAAGAAACCTTGAGCTGATTCACCTCAATTCACTTCTGTGTGGTCATGACCTTGATTTCACAGGGGCAAAGCTTTGGATTAATGTCTGAAGCAGCAGAAATCTTTACATGTAGACAAAATCAATTCACTCATTAACGAGTCCATGACAAAAGTTTATACAACTGTTCATTTTATTATCATTCAGGGAATTATAGATGCTTGAAGTGATCTGGTTTCCTGGGTGGCTGCAGCAGCTGCGGTGCTAAAATTGGATTTAAAGTATACAGGATATGCACAGAGGAGAAGAATTTTATCTATCAGTTCAACACACACCACAACTTTATAACAATCGTTGGTTGTATATGTGTAAATATATATATATATATATATATATATATATATATATATATATATATATATATATATATATATATATATATATATATATATATATATATATATATATATATATTTAACACACTTGCATGAAACAAATCACTTTGTAACATAATTTGTGTGATGTTTGATGGCATCATGTTGAATCAATCCAGTGTTATACTTCCACTTGATTTCTCAGGTATTATCTCAGTGTCCGTTAATGACAAGGCGCAGTTGCGCTTTGGAACAGATGAACATGTTGCTACTGATCCTTTGAGGCATTTTACAATAAGTTCCACTGTCCAAAATGGAAATAAAAATCTGAGGAAGTCCTCTGAGGCTAAATGTATTTGAAACCATCAGCTGTTGGGAACTCATTAAATATCTACATGACACTACATGAGCAAAAAACCCGAGCAAAGGGGTGGAGTGCTGCGTCAAGCCAGGAAATATAAGATAATGGTTGAACCGAAGATTCATTTTTACAAACAATTTCACATGTGATTTCTCTCAGGTTATAGTCAGTCGTGAGGCACTCTTATTGGATGGGCAATTTATTTACAAATAGCAGTCCCATACACACACAAAGAAAAAGAAAGAAACAATGGAATGTTTTACAAAAAAAACGCTGCATGATTGGGGGACTTGTCCACCTGCTTGCAATAATCGAAACACCATTTCTTTCAGTTTCAACAGAACACTTGCTTAGGCCATCAAGAAGTACTCAAAAACATACAATCACCAATGATCAGCAACATCTTACTTTATAAAAATATCACCACGGTGTTACACAGATTCACAGATCGACCGTGGGAAGAAAGATGTATTTACACTAATACAAACAGAGGAAGAAATGAAAATTAAATAAAATGGAAACAAAGAGATTGCAGGAAAAGATGAGCAGTGCAGAGGGCCCCAAAAGGCAAAGCTTGAGCAGTTCTTGCTTTAAGTTCTTTAAATGGACACCTCTTAATCATTTTCATATGTCCTGTAAAGACCAGACAAACAATCAATTAAAAATAGCATAACAACTAGAGAGGGTGATAGTTTGAGAGGTGAAAATACACCTTGTCTGTCATTTGAAATATTTAAAATCTTTTCAAATTTCAAACTTAAGAATATGATTTATTCTCAAGACATAATCTTTTGCATTCTGCATGCCCAGAAGAAGTTTGCTGCAAAAAGTGCTGTATGTTTGTGACAGTGAACGTTTTTTAGTCAAAAGAAAATTTCAAGAGATGCACAATAACTATTTTGTTAAAACCGATACAGATAACCAATAAATTTCAGCTCTTAAAGGACAATACTGATAACCGATACGGATAACACACATGCATAACTAATTATACCAAATCAAAAATTCCAACTATAAGGGGTAGCTGGTGTCTAATATAAGAAGGTAAAGTGGTTTGGAAGGAGCTTGAAGTCTCCCCTGTGAAGCAGCAGCTTTCTTTCCCTGATCATAACACCTCAGCGAGAAAGCTTAAAAGTGGGATTTTCAGTTTCTGCATGTCCAATCTTAAAAATTCCAACTGTATGGGCTATAAGCTATTGGGGCAAGTTGTCATGATATCTGACTTATCGGAATGATGTAATAATTTCCTGTTATCGTGCATCCCTTGAAAATTTGAAAAGTAGGGTTTTTTATTCATTGTCTTTGTTAAAACAAACATGTTTCTTTTCCCTCTCATAATATGCTTAATTGCTCTGCTAACACTACTTTGTTAATCCCAAACAAGGACTCTGTACCCATATGAATAGTCTGTAAATTCTAAACTCTGTTTTTAATGACAACCGTAGCATGTTTGAAGGATCAGGAACGTCTCACCTCAGTTTTTCTGTAGTACAGCCAAAGTGGAAATACTGACAGGGTTTAGTGTCTACAACGGGTCTGCCAGTGCTAAAGGGACAGGGAAAAGGAGAATAATAGACAACGAGGACTTATAGACTGTAAGCATGTCTGCCATGACCATATAACTGTTTTTGCTACATTGTGCATACATTGTCTATCACTGTGACTTCAGAGGAAGTAGGAAACAAGAAGTACAACAAGTTAGAGTAAAAAATAAATATTCTCATTACAATTTAATTTCCACAGACTAATTTAGATCAAAATGATTGAAGCATAAAACATTTAACATAGCACTTATGTAACATTGGGTAGGGGATACCACAATGGAAACAATGAAAGTCCAAGATTTCTGTCTCTGTCCTTTAAGTGGATGAAGTATGAAAATCCAGCATGCAAGTCACTGATGGTGGTGATGGAAAATGAGGTGGAGTGTGCCCTCCGCTGGTGAAATGTGAGATTACGATGGGATGACAGCCAGATGGGAGAGGATCAGGACAGCACACTGGTGTTCTGTGAATCCACGTCTTGCATGCTCATGACATCTGTACTTACTCCACTCTCATATATAGGGTTGTCAAAAGCTGATTCTTCTGTCATGTTGTCATACGGCGGTGAGGACGTCGGCATTCTGACAGATTTTCCTTGAAGTCTGAGCAAAAAGTGCAGAAATGGTGAACATCCTGTAAAGCCTCTTTGATTGCAGAAGAAAATATATGAAGTTTAAAAGTATTACTTACTTAGCAAAGTAGACATAGATCCCCAACACCACCACCAAGACGACTGCAGTTGGAATAAAAACTGCAAGGGTAATATTGGTTCCCTCCAAGCTGTAGTCCATATTAACAACTGTATGAAAAGGACAAACAGTTGCATTTTTTCTGTGACACATCAAAATAAAGGAAAATTGCTATTGTTTGTTGTGTCAAGTTTTGAAATATGACTCACCATCAAGCCTGCGTTCATTCACAAACTGTGTTGAAGATGCTACAAAGAGATAATTGTGGTTTGAGCAAAGAGCTTTATAACAAAAAGCGCAGTCTATACTTCTTATACTCTCGCAAACAACATCAAAATCCATTTTGACAATTTCAGAAACATTTTTTCTTTCTTTCTTTTTCTTTCTTTATTCATTTATTTATTACCTTTGCAAGCTGGTGGAGTGCTATTCCACTGTGATGGGTGTCCAGGGACACAATAGATGGTGGCCCCACCCTGGAGCTCATAGCCAGTACGGCAGGAAAAGGTTAAAATCTCTCCTGCTTGGTAAAAGGCTTTTTCAGAACTTTGCACACTCGTGGAAGCAGCACCGGGGTTCCTGCATGGCTCGTACTTCTCAGCTGAGGGAAAGAAAGTTTTTACATTGTCTCATATTACTGTAGTTTCACATTTAGAAAAACTAACAGGCTTACAAACACTAACAAAATTGAGCTCTTTTACTCTACATAATGAAACAAAAAAATGGTTTAAATTAACAGTCAATCATATTGTATATTTAATGAGAGTAAAAGCATGTAAACGTGTATATTTATTTAGGTTTGCTTAACTTACGAACACACTTGGGCAGCCTATCACTCCACTTGGGAGTGGCTGAATCTCGGTTGTAGCAGGTGAGGAGACTGGTGCCAGACAGGACGTAACCTTTATTACAGATAAACTGAACAGTTGATCCAACAGTGAAGCGGCTGCCTGTGATCACTTTGTGACTGTGCTCCACATTTCCAGGATCTCGACATGTCATAACTGGTAGATCAGCGGGAAAGGAAAAAGAGAAAGATGATTTTCTTCACAGCTTCCAGTTGTTGTAGCAACAGAGAAACAAGAACAGGAAAGTGTTGAAAATAAATGCTTACCACAGTACATTTTATAAATATTTCCTCTTGAATAACAGTGAGACAAATCCTCAAAGCCTCAAGGGGTGCACACAAAAGGATTTTATAGGAACATTTAACCAGTTTAGCCATCAAAGGCTCACACAGAACCTTGAAAAAAAATTCTCAGAATTTGTTGTTCCAAAGCAAGACTGTCAAAAATCTTTCCCAACATTATCGATTGTTGTGATAAATGTAAAGTCTCTCATTGTAATCTTTCTCATATGTTTTATCACTGTTCATTTGTTGACACTTTTTGGCAGAAATATTGTAATACTATGTCTACAATACTGTCTACAATAGATTCCATAAATCTGCAGATCTTCCCTCATGTAGCCATATTTGGTCATATTTGGTCTTCCATTAGAATACAAGCAGCTTTCCTTTAACCAACTTAAGATTCTGTCATTCGCATCACTGGTTGCAAGAAGGCATATAGTTTCTCTTTGGAAATGAAAAAGTGCTCCGTCTGATATTCAGTGGTTATGTGATGTAATGTCATTTCTGAAACCTGAAACTTGAAAACATAGACTGTTCACTTAAAGGTAAATCCAGTGTGTTTTATGATAAGTGCATTGTTTTTTTTTTACATTCTTTAACTCAATGTGATTGAAAAGCTCTTCCTTCTAAAGAAGTTGACCCCCCCTTTGACTTCATCACAATATATAATGAAAATATGGTTATAGTGTTTTATAAAAGCCCTTAAAATGCTTTGAGCATATTGGATCTGCATAAATCTTTCTTTAACATCATTGATTTTTTTAAAATCAATTTTTAAAAAACTGCAACATGTTTTAAATTATCCATAGTGTATCAGGAATAATTACAGTACATATTAAATATTTAATGTGAATTTTCTGAGAAATAATTTGTAAGACTCAAAATAACAGTGAATGTTTTGCAAGTCTAGTACAGGATAGTAAACTTTAAACATCCAAAGCTAAACAACGGAAGTGGAGTGGAGATTTCAGATTTGACATGGTCTTGTGAACTTTAAAAAAACTTTCCGCATGTTTCTTTTCAGGAAATTCATGGCAATAACTAATAAGGTCAGTTGAGTTGGCATGCAAAAAAACCTTTTAAATAAGAAACTTTAACTAAGTGATAATAAATCTATGTGTGAAAGACCAGACAGATTTTAACTGCCCCCACATTTTTCCCTCTTCCCTGAAAACTAAAATTAGTGCAACTCAAACAAAGACTATTTGCTCACATATTTAAGGTATGTAACTTTGTATTGTAGTACCCTTGCAGGTAACCCTATCGATACTGTCTGTTTGAGCAGGATCCTATTCAATTTAAAGAGAAAAGAGTGCTTCAGTCAGGCAGTATGAATAAATGCATCAGAGCTGGAAGTACTGTAGTTTAATAAGTTGCCCAGCAGAGAGTGCTCTAGCATCAACTTGGTCTGCATTATTTTTTGTTATTTTGCTACAAAACTGGAGAAACTAGCAAGACAAGCTGTTCTATGAGGATAGTAATAAAAAACAAATATATGAGAAGTAGCATTTGGTGTTATTTCCATTTTCCCATTAAAATGGTAGAATCAGGGTTAAAGATAAGGTAATTTGTTAACTTTGTTCAAAGCAACCATAAAAGTTGGCTCATACAGTATGCGCAGTTGCAATATTTATAGTAAGGAGGTGGTGGCACCACATAAAAATGAGTTAAAGCATCTATGTTGCCCTTCATCATCATAAGGGACTTTATCATCACTGACTCAGATATGAATACAGGAATACATGAATTTCCAGTTTATTTCAAAATTGTTTCTGGCTAGCTACAAAAAGGTTAAGTTGTTGCATGTGCTGGCTGAGTGCTGAAATCATGACCAGTTGGCTAAACGGACAATTTAAAACGTTTTTAGTCTAAAGGTTTGAACAAATTGTGTATAAAAGATTTGCAATGCCTAATTTACACACACCGGCCACTTTATTAGGTACACCTGTCCAACTGCTCATCAACGCAAATTTCTAATCAGCCAATCACATGGTAGCAACTCAATGCATTTAGGCATGTAGACATGGTCAAGACGATCTTCTGCAGTTCAAACTGAGCATCAGAATGGGGAAGAAAGGTGATTTAAGTGACTTTGAACGTGGCATGGTTGTTGGTGCCAGACGGGCTGGTCTGAGTATTTCACAAACTGCTGATCTACTGGGATTTTCACGCAAAACCACCTCTAGGGTTTACAGAGAATGCTCCGAGAAAATATCCAGTGAACGGCAGTTCTGTGGGCACAAATGCCTTGTTGATGCCAGAGGAGAATAGCCAGACTGGTTCGAGCTGATGGAAAGGCAACAGTAACTCAAATAACCACTTGCTACAACTGAAGTATGCAGAAGAGCAATTCTGAATTCCCAACACGTCCAACCTGGAAGCAGATGGGCTACAGCAGCAGAAGACCACACCGGTGCTACTCCTGTCAGCTAAGAACAGGAAACTGAGGCTACAATTCGCACACTCACTAACATTGAACAATAGAAGATGGAAAAATGTTGCCTTGTCTGATGAATCTAAATTTCAATTACAAAATTTTGATGGTAGGCTCAGAATTTGGTGTCAACAACATGAAAGCATGGATCCATCCTGCCTTGTATCAACGGTTCAGGTTGTTGTTGGTGGTGTAATAGTGTGGGCGAGATTTTCTTGGCCCACTTTGGGCCCCTTAGTACCAACATGACATGGTTTAACCACCCTCAGCCTATATTGTTGCTGACCATGTCCATCCCTTTATAACCACAATGTAGCATCCTCTGATGGCTCCTTCCAGCAGGATAACGCTCCATGTCATAAAGCGCAAATCATCTCAGACTGGTTTTTTGAACATGACAATGAGTTCATTGTACTCAAACGGCCTCCACAGTCACCAGATCTCAATCCAATATAGCACCTTTGGGATGTGGTGGAACGGGAGGTTCTCATCATTAAGGTGCAGCCGATAAATCTGCAACGACTGCGTGATGCTGTCATGTCAATATGGAGCAAAATCTCTGAGGAACGTTTCCAGTACCTTGTTGGATCTATGTCATGAAGGATTAGGGCAGTTCTGAAGGCAAAAGGGGTCCAACCCGGTACTAACAAGGTGTACCTAATAAAGTGGCCAGTGTAATTGTGTCACTGTGTCACTATGATACCAATGAATTTTGAGGGCGTGATGAGGTGTCGCTCTCTCACACACTCTGAATGAACATCTGAGGAAAATACTTTATAGTTGACATACTCTCACCTTCTTCACATTTTGGCACATCGCCACTCCAGGTGAGATCCCACTGACACATGAGGATCTCTGAGCCCACCAGGGTAAATCCAGGGTAGCACTGGTAGGTGACGACGGTGCCATGGATGAGGTCAGGGTGGGACGTGCTCTTCCAGCCATTGGGGATCTCTGGCAGTTCTGGGCAAGTGTCATTTCTTGGCACCTCTTTTGGCAATAAAGCAGTTGCATTGTGTTAGCAGAAGACAAAATTGCAAATGGGAAATTAAGAATTACAGAAACATGAGCTTGATAAGGAAATACAATGGTACTGGAAGTGCACAAATCTTTTATATTTTCCTGTATAATCAAGAAACAAAACCATTGTTATTATTGCATCTAGACAGTAATGTTGAGTATTCGCAAGAAAATCCAAGCATTAATATGTAACACCCTCTGTTGGGAATGAACACAACTGCAGAATTGTGTATTTTTTTGTGCTCTAAACAGCCACAGTTGGAGAGGAAATGTAAATAGAGGCTTGTGATGTGTGCTGGGAGGAACACAGCGTGTGCATTGGCACCAGTCAGACTGTGCCTTCGTAACTGCAGTGTACATGGCCAGCAGCACAAATCATTGGTAAAAACCAGCTGATGTTGATGTGTACCCTATTATTTTGTTTCTTTGTTTGTTGTAACCTAATCCTGAGCACCTGGGATAAGCCAGATGCCTGACAGGCACAGTAAGAGAAGGAAAGAAAAAGACAAAGAGACAGAAGACAGACTTGTTTGGTTCTGTATAGATATGTGGAACATTTTATTTTTCATACTTGGTACAATTTTTTTCCCTGTAATCTATTTCATACCAGGGTGTGTTTACATTGCTTTTACCCGTCCTTTTAATCTAAAGCCAGCTTTAGATTGCAATTCTTAGAAAACTATCGCAATCAATCATAGCAACTCAAACAAAGCTACAGTCTTACCAAAGAAGTGAACCACAAAGCCGTTGTTGTAGCCATAGATGTTGGTGGCAGGATCAGACTGAAACTGAACAGTGACGTCAGCCATGGAGGTGTAGAGCTTGAAGTGTGGCCGTGTTCCGCTGTATTGACCCAAGATGTTGGCTGTCAGGTCATCACCATCATAGAAGGTCAGCTGATCATTCTTACCTAAATTGAGGCTGAAAGCGACATAAAAAAAAAAAAAAAAAAGTAAGCCTTGACTTTGTGATGCTTTCACTTAGTATTGTCCTCACAGACCTAAGTGTGTGGTGTCTCTCTTAGCCGATGAAAGCAAAAGCTGATGATTTAAGGCAATGTCAGCAGTACTCTGAAAAATTTAATTCTGCTTACACTGGATGGAACTGATGTGAAGTAAACACTAAATAATTCATATATCTCCGAGCCCCGATTGCCCTCATAAATATGTACTTATGTGTATATATGGGCATTTGATCATATGTGGTGAATTCAAAGGAAATGATTATTTTTAACTGTGCTTTACGATGCAAAGAGCTAGAAGACTTAGCTAAAATTAGATCAACATAATAGGTCCAAAAGACCTAATAGATTTATAACTAAAGATCTAAACGATTCACTTGTATTTACATACAAGTGAATATGAGGTTTAAAGCCACGGTTTGATTGAATCTCTGCTGTCACTGATTAACTTGGGAATACATTAACCTTCTACTCATGTGTCCTTGCTTTCTTTATAGAGCAACAGTAAAGCTTGACATTTACTCACACACAGGGGATGGAAAATGGAAAATGGGGGGTAGCAAGAGTTGTAGTTCCCTGTTGATATTTAAAAGTGAAACTGGTGTAAACATGACTTAATGCAGGTGCCAAAACAACAGTGCTGATTGGCTACATGACTGTAATGGGTTTGTGGTAACATTCCTTAAGCCTGCTGATTACAACAACATTATATACCTTTTTAAACACACCATAGTTGCAAAGAAATGCAACTGTTACACTTGTGGTCCACGTAATTACAGTATGTGCACGATCAAGCTACCGCAATGGTCAAGTGCAAAACATTTCTTTATAGGAGTCAAGTCTGTGGCAGTTCCTTATCAGTTCCTTTCTTATGACATCAATTTACAGACGTTACTGTCTGTTTAGATTTTTTTTTTTTCTTTTAGCTGAAAACAATCAAATTGAATTTGGTGGAGACAGAAAGAGAAAAAATAAAGAAGCAAGAAGTTGGATCTTTAAAAGTGATTGAACCACACAGCTGAATGCAAGATCTGCTAACTAACAAGCCAGTGATGTACTGATGCTCTGCAAAATGACAACCAGATATCAGCTAACTAAATAAAGTAAACAAATGATAATACTTGCAAAACATTTAACAGTGTGTTCATTTTATGGAGTCATGTGTGATGAATTTTATGAGTCATTTCATAGGCCATAAATACTGTATGTGCTTTCATGCAAAAACATTGTTTTTTTTTCCTTTTCTTTTTTAGGGTGATCCTACAGTTTGAGAGTTGAAACACTGTCATGAAGTTTGACCTCAGATACAAACTAGCATCTGAAAAAAACTGGTGACTGACATCAACTTCACATTCTTTGTGCAATTAAGAGGAAGCATATTGGGACACTTCACAGCTTTCATGGGTCTCCATGATTCATTTGTGACTTGGTATTTAATAAGGGAAAATACAGTATCTCAACTACACGTGACTGTTTTCATCTGTCATTAATCTCGATGAAAGGGTCTTTTTTTTTTTCTTCTATTTGGCTTGAATGATTAATTCACTTTTCAAAAAGCAACTTGTGTAAGCTTTTCTACCTAAATAAATGTTTTAAAATAGGGGAATTAGAAAAAGGCTGCTTATGCCACTGGGATAGTAACTGTGCTATCTGTTGTTGTAGATTGACACTGACTATACCAGCCCATTCAAAATCCCAGAGGTGCAGCTTGAGAAGTGACTGATGCACGTCTGACATCAGGAAGCCTCTGTTCATGTGGTCATGTGACTTTTGGTGTGCTAAAGCTCAGATCATAATGGTGCTGGTAACAACAGCACAGTTCCTTACATTCATAACTTTTTTCTCATATATTTTACATTTCTTTATTTTTTCTTTTCAATAAAGACGTTAAAAATCCCAACAATTCTGCCTCTGGGAAATCTGGGAAATATTGTGAAATATAACATTAGCCTATTTGATCAGGACTTTGCTGTGAACAGAAAATTTAAATAGCTCAGTCAGAAACACAAATGGATCGCAAACATGGTGTCCTGCAGACTATTTAGGGTGCTTTCACACCTGTTAGTCTGGTAGAGTCGTTGACGTGTATACATGGACAATTTTCAAACGGGTAGAGCTTTCAAACCGATTCCAATCGGTATATTTGGCTCCATATAAACATGGCTAATGATTTAAACCTGCACAATGAAATTGTCTAAATCAGCTTGTAACAAAATATCAGTGATTTGGATAAAAGAAATTGCAAGCAGACGACATTTGAAAGTTTCAGACTAATAAAAGCACAGCGCTTCCTTGTAACCATAAAAATCATGCCTGCACACAGCTCAAGAGGAGAGGAGTTTGTGCTATTGCCAGAAAGCTGTCTGACCAAAATTCCTCTGAGCAGAGCATGCACAGGAATAAACGCAATGAATTTGAATATGTTTCTAACTTTCCTTCTGAGTGGTCGAACAAGACAGAGTTGTAATTGTCCTGTCTGTCTGCAGACAGCCAGTCTGTTATTTTGTATTCTGTGAGGTTTTATGCACAGTGAGAGTTGCATGAGACTCACACTCTCGGTGCATGAGATTTGGCAGCCCTGGATTCATTTCTCTGCTTAAATGTCACTGAGAGGACACTAAGCATTGTTAGCACCAACTGCTGTGAATCAGACCTACACTTCTGAGCATTCATCTCTCCTCACCATGATCAAATGTGGAACCTGCATGTGTTAAGAATGCAGACTGAGAAAGAGGCTGTGCCAAAACACTTTGAAAACAGAAAAACCAATGGGAAAATTCAACACTCAGCTGGCTGACTACTCATGTTATTTCTTCAGTCAGTCAGTGACAAACACACATTGAAAGGTTGTGCCTGCGACTCCTGTACGGCCCTGCCAAAAATAATCGAAGTGACGCATATGGTTCAGGATTGAAAAAGCACATACAGTATTAGCAGTGGTGTAGAAATAAGTACAATAAATTTAACATTTTTGAAGTACAAACTTTAGGGTGTGTGTAGAGTAGTGATATAAAAGCATTAATATAAAAAAGAATATCTAGTAATTATATTAAAACTTATGAATATGATGTGGGGAAATTGGACAAAATTTTACATCTGTAAACAAAGAATGAATAAGAACTGCATTAATTTGATATGGCATGATCCTTTTTGTTTGTTAGACCACCACTGTGAGGATTTTTATCCCAGACCATTAGAAGATCAGCAGCTGTGGGCAAGAGTGACAGGAATGACAATTCCAGCAGCCACTTCTAAAGCCACTGCTTTTAAAACGACATGCACTTATGGCCCCGTTGCTTTGAAGAAGAATCACCAAACATGGATAAGTATTCAACTTAACAGTTTATTCTTACAGATTTATATACTATCTTATGTTCTTGTGAGATAGAAAAATCAGATGGAGCTGTAACTGCTTTGCAAATACATGGAATGACATAAGTAATAATGTTTTTTTCTCCTTTGTTATGAGTAGTTATGTGAAAATCGACTGGAGGTTTATAACCATCCACAAAAGTAGACAGTTTAATCTTCTGAAGTTGCAATATAACTTGGGCATCTGTGAGGTCTGTGGAGGAACAGTAGACCCAGTCTTTATTTTTCTATCTCCTCATCTCACACTTCATTCTATTTGAGCTCTCCTCTACCTGATGATTATGTTATCAAGGCTTTCCATTGAGCTGTATTTCACCACTTCCTCTCCCAAACTGTCTGCTGCATTCAGACAGCTGTAGAGGGAAGGATGTGTATCAGTCAGTTGTCAGTCATACTATGTGATTATCTCCAGTTGCTGCATTTCATCATTCTCGACACAAAAATACAGCTTCTCCTCCTTGCTGTGCTGTAAATGGTCAAGAATTTTGCAGTCAAACCCGGCTTAATCAACCCACTCTACCCACAAATCTGTCTGCTTGAAGTGGATTCAAAACCCTGGTGCCACAAAAGAAGACTGCCAAATGCACAGTGCCTTTGGGCCACACATACACAGCTTTAACCGGCTAAGTCACTCCAGAAAACTTGGCAATCACACCACCCCAAATGCCACCCCACCTGGCCCCTATATAATACTTGCCCCTACAAACCTTAAAAGCCTGGTACTGCCTTTCAAAATCAGCAATTAATCTAAGAAAAAACTCCTTGTTTTCTCTGATATTCTAATCAATTAATCTTTCCTTCCCAGTGTCATTAATGCGTATCAGAAAACTGCTGTCAGGAGAACTGCAACAGCGGCAATATTTTGATTAAATATTATCTTTACCAACATCGTTGTGATCATGAAGTTCCAGGGTGTCTTCAAAGCTCTTCTTTTAAAAAACTCTTCTGCATACTAATAACAATGGCTCTGTTCAGCAAATGAGGAGATGACAGTTGTTTTTCTTTCCTTCTCTCTTCTTTCTTTTTTTTTTACAAGCCTCTGGGCATTTGTCTCCTTCACTGACCTGACAAGTTTAAAGAAGTCACAGCTAATCTCCAGTAACTCAGACAGAATAAAAATTGCTTTCAGTGTCTTCCAAAGGCAACCTACTAAATCTTCTTATACACAAATTAAATATCTGATTTGTTTTTTATAGTTTAAAGTAAATTATATAACCTCAGCACACGCTGATTGGTGGACTGTATGTTCCTTTCAGTGTCCACCAGAGGACTCTATAAACCCAAGGAGAAAGGTTTTCATTCTGGTCAGTAAACATAAAAATATAGATAAAAACCCCATTGAGAAGGCATTCTTGTTGTTTCGTTAAAAGCTGAAACATGAATAGAAATCCACATGTGAAGCATTTACCTGGTGTATTCCACAGGTGGGGATACCAGCTGTAACCTCTTGTTTCTGGCTCTTGCTTGAGCCCTGCTCCATGCTAATTAGCAAAGAACCAGCCCTCCTGTTTGGCCTAAATTAATTAATCAGTCCTCATTATGCACACTGCTCCTCTGTAATTGCCAGCACAGGCACAGTGATGAATGATAACACAGAAAACATTCTCATTAATGTGGAAAAGTGTGTTCCCACCCTTATAATGAGACAGCTCTTATCCACAAGAGCCTTCTGCACACAAACACACTTTGACACAAATTACATGTTGACCAAGCCTTCAGGAATGCTATTCTCCAGCTAAACGGACCAGACACAAAGGTAATGGTAGGGTCTGCAGGGATCAGCAGGCTGTTTCGACTGCCATGACAGCTACGCCTGACCAGCTTTGAGATAAACTAAAGCCGACCGCAGTACCATTAATTTACAGTGAGCAGTCTCATGTGGCTGGGATTAAATCAAACTTAGGGCTTGTGCAATTTAAAAGGGGATATCTGAATGAAAATCACATTAGGTCAAATCAAACTAGTTTACTTTTGCATGGAAAAATCCCCTTTGATCTTTTGTTGTTTACCTTTTACCCTAGGTGCACCAGTTGACTTTCAACATCAGACATTAATCATTGAGCCTTAATCTCCATCTAAAGAGCAGAGAGGCTTGCGGGGTCACAGAAAACCCTGTGTCGTATTCAGACATTGTGTTTTGTAAGCATCCTCTGATGTTATTATTCCTTTTGGTTTGTGGATCATTCAGAATGATGTCTCATATCTCACTTCCTGTAAGGCTTTGGGATAAAGTTTGGGAGATTATATGCATTGCAACAATAGCAGAGGATAAAAAAAATGAGCATGTGCAAAAACCAGCCATAACAAACTGCGTATTTGGGAGGGTTAATTCAGGAACATGTAAAAGATAAGAGACAGTTGCAGTGACATACATTGTTCTCATTATATAAGCCTTTGTAAAACCTACTGTAGTACTGTAGAGTGTGATTTTATTTAGTTATTTTCATTGAAAATGCACAATAAGGTATGAACAAGCTGATATTGGTATTACTTAAAGGGAGTTTTAAAGCTAAAATATCTCTACACTCCAAATAAACTAAAACGGCAAGGTGTTCTGTGATCCAGTGAGGTGCTTCTAAGAATAAACCAACAAATTATCATACCGAAAGGGCTACTTGAAATCGCCATCAGCCCTGACTTGAATCAGCGGCTCTCTCCTGTGCAGTGATGGAGAGTGCCAGTCTATGCTCAGCTATGATTCATACAGTTACTTCCTAATTAATGTCTATTTCAAAGACACAAAAGCAGTAACAATCTTGGTCATAAATATTAAGCTGCTGAGTTATGTTCCTTGGTGTTTATATAACCATAATTCAGTAGTGAAGGGAACGGAGGTTGGACTAGTAACATACTGAATGCAGTCCTAACAATAAATCAAAGCTGAATGCTAGGCCTTGTGAACATTGATGTCATCGGTACTGAAGTGTATTTGGCATATGAATCTTTGGACTAATGAAGTGAATCAAATCATTTGTGATTCATCACGTCTACCTCTACATGCTCTGGTCCACAAGAGATGTCTTGTAATGATGGTGATGATGATTCGATTTGTTTTGTAACTATGGAGGATTGCAATTTGTCTGCATTGCATCCAGACCTTACGTCATAATTAAAACTTAATTCAATCAGACTGTACAGGAAGAATTATGGAAATGAAAATATCAAACTTGAGCAAAGCAAATGCCTGCATACATAAATGACCACTGTGACCAACAGCTTACAATAGCCTCTGTTTGAGACTTTTCAGTGACTCTGTATGTTGCAACCTCAGGCAGTATTCCCTCTGGTTTAATTTTAACCTCCCGGTGCCCTCTTGTCTGCGAGAGCCTCAGGCAACAACACAAATCACTTATGCTGAATTGTTTTTGTGCTCACTATGAGATGGATGTGCATGGTAATATTGTGGGAATCACTCAACCAAGACAAACAGATAAATCCATATAAGATAACAAGGCAATGTTATAGATTTGAATGCATGCACTTGAATCGTTTTTGTGTAGAGCAAAATGTCTCATACGCCATAAAAAATCAAGATAATGCGATCATTTTCGCCTCATTTAGGAGCAATAATTGGTGTGGACGTGAGGAAGCAGGTGTGTAGGTGTGTGTAGTACAGGGGACATTCATGTAGGAGTGATAAGTGAAGGTGAAACGGTGTGCATGTGTCGGTTTTGACATCTGTACACGTGTGCAGAATTACAGTTTGGTAGACTGGATAAGTGGCTCAGAGTAGTGCACTGCCAGAGCATATTCATTTCAAAGCCAACTCTGAGGCAGACACCAGGGAAGTGAGAGCAGGGAGGCTTACTAGCTAATCTGGTCAGAGAGCGAGCTGGAAGCAGCACAGAATTTATAATGCAGCGGATGTAAAAAGAAAAAAAAAAATCTAATTAACGATTGCCACCAATGAAACATTTTCCCCATGTGCATATCTGTCTGTGGTGGTAAGAGAAAAAAAAAATTGAAAGTAACAAAGAACGTGTGTCTACATCTGGAGATGGAGTGTTTAACATCACCAGGTCAATCTGACCTACTCCCTAACCTCCCTGTGTGCCTCTTAGTTTTACATGAGTGCAGTCTCTTACACTTGGATGTCAAGCATGATCCTTTTGTCCTCTTCCACATGTACGCCCCAGATGCAGTCCTGCCCCTTGTCATAGGCCTCAGGCCAGTTAGGTGATAACACCACACCAGCTGAATCTGTGATCTCCCCACTGCACACAGCTATAACACAGAGAAAATGAAGGTTGCGGTAACACTGAGTATGAAATCCAAAAGATTGACAAATGCAGAAAGACATCAAGTTACTTTCAACAACTATATGTTGATGGGGGAACTATTTTGTCTTGACTAAATGAACCATGGCTTTGATCCACAGGTGGAATTAAATGTACAAGTTTTTTGGCATGTCTTCCTTGGAAAACCTCCATACTTAACAATGAGCCACTTGGTGATCAGGACCCTGCAAGAGCAAAACATTTTTTTTTTTCCCATCTCTAGCTTTAGCTTTCAAATAAAAAAAAGAAAAGAAAAAAAGAAAGAGGGAGAGCTTTTCAATTTCACTCTGTGATAGAATGGCCATGCAGGCATTAAAGATCAAGAGTAAGGTTATGGTGTGTATGTGTGTGTATGTGGGAATGTGATAGAGAGGAGAAGACTTTCCAGATTATTAAATATTGCACATAGTCGGTGCACTGGCAGTGTTGAACTTAGAGCAGATACTGGATGACTTTAATCTAGCACACTTCCAAAATCTGCCCTACAAGCACAAGTATCAAAGTAAATCATTGTTATTATTTTAAGAGGAACTTTATCATGGTTTAGAGAAAAGCAGCTTAGAAAGATAGAGTTAACTGCCAGTGGTATTTAGTATTTGAACAAAAAGACACTCACTCATAAAATGATCAGGGACAATAAAATAATTTCCAATGGAATTATTATTATTATTCCTAATATTATTATTTTTCTTTTTTTTTTTTTTTACTTAATGCCTCACAGTTTCTTGAACTGTTGGATTCTGTTGACTCACCCCTACAGGCTGGCTCTGTTTCATTCCACTGTGGGTTTTGTGCATCCACACACTCAATCACTACAGAACCCTGCTCCAGTGTGTAGCCAGGGTCACAGGAGAATTCAACCACTGCTCCCACGCTATAAGTGGAGTCACTGCTGCTGAAGTTGCCATACTTCACAAAGGGCTCATAGCACATTCCCTTTGCAAAAGCTGTGGAAAAAAGGAAATGATATTAAGAAAAGGAACAAGGTGCATAGCAAATAATATTGGAAAAAAAAAAATCAATCTGCATGCCTTCGTATCTGATGGCTGCACCAGTGGAAGTCACTGTCCCATCTGTGGTGAACTCTACAAACAGGTATCGTCCAGTGCTGAGAACCCCCTCATTGGGTAAGTATTCAACTTCATAGGAGTCGTACACAGGAGGAGAGTCGATATTGTTGCCATTTTTTATTAGTAACCTAAATAAAAGGAAAAAGAGGAGAAAGGAACATTTAAAGAATAAATTAGTGGAAAGGGAAAAGCGGGAGAAATAAAAGGCTACCTGAGAACTGCTCATTCTTCCAGTTGTGGCTATAATAATTTTGTGATAGTCCTTTGTACCACTCTGTAATGAGGCGAGTGGCCATGCATGGTGATAGCCACGTACATCAGTGGAAAATGCAATGCAATTACTGCCTTCTACCTCATAATAGCTCAGTACTCTCAATTCATTTGATTCACAGAATGCTCTTGAATCGCATTGATAAAGAGTCCTTTCAAATTCACCTTTAAAGATTTTGGTCATTTATGACCCTCAAGAGTTTAACGCTCTGAAAAACTCTTATTCCGACACTGAGTTTTGACCTTGATACCATCATCTATTAACTGAGGATTCACAAATTTTTACGCTTTCATACTGTCTGTTGATTTTTTTTTTCCTCAATATATGGAAGTGTTTAGCAGCATCAATAAGCCACCTGTCATCATCCTCTGCCAGAGCAACCTTCTCAAAGTGAATATGGAGCCGGTGGCCTTCAGGAGCCTCCAGTACCCAGTGGCAGGTCAGGTTGTTGCTGTAGTTGCCAGGGAAACCAGGAGAGACAATACGACCGTAGGTGGCATTTTTTATCATTCCCCCACAGGATGCTATATGAGAAGAAACAGAGGAAGAAAAGGGAGGAAGAGGACAAAGCGTTGGAGGGTAAGGCTAGATGAGAAAAGTAATGAAACCAACTATGGAAGGGGGATTTTAGAGAAAAGTCACTGTGTGAGCACAGATTGCATCGATATCCAGTGGACTGTGGCTAGGCTACAGTAGGCAGCTCTCCTGGGTCTAAGAGTGTGTGATTGTTTGAGAAAAGCCCAGCAAAATGGCAGCAGTAATGCTATCAGTTCAGAACAGCTGCAGGCAGGCAAAGTAAAAGGCCGGAACAGGCAGATGAGCCTTTACCAGCAGGAGCGGGGCAGCCATGTGCCCCAGTTCTAATTAAGCCAGCTAGGTCCAATGGCCTTGTTTCGCCCCATCTCCAAAGAATAGCTCCCTGTGTGGCTAATCACATGTAAACACACTCAGTTGGCCTCCTAAATCAACACAGTGGGAGACAAAGTAGTGAAAGATTCGTTAATCAAAATTACCTGCTTTCTCGGAGGCTGATGAGGAAAGTCTCTCTTCATTTTTACAGCCCCCTAAATTATTTATTTTGCTCATGATTTTAATTATAGAAACAGCTTTGGATGGTTCTTATAAAAACTATTGGAAAACAATGAACAAAATAATCCCAAAATGTGAATATATATTTAGAAACACAAAGAACTAGTTTGTCTTACCCACACACTGGGGTTCCTTTCCACTCCAGTAAGGTGTGGTTGCATTGCGACACATGAGCACTTTGGGACCTTGCAGCTTGTATCCAGTGAAACATTTGAAGTAAGCTTCTCCACCAGCGTGGAGATGCGTCACCGAAACTTCTCCTCCAGCAGGCTCTTTGGGGAATGCACAGCTGAGCACAAAGGCTGGAGAGGCGAGGATCACAAAATGAGAGAAGAAGAGAGGACTTTAATAAAGTACCGTCATGGGAGGATCTCTGAACTGACCTGCTGGGCAGAATCCCAGAGGCCAGAAGGGTCAAGGAGCCCTTTGGGTCTCTGTAATAACTTAATATTTCTACAGCTCAAAAGCAGCACAAAATGAGAAAAGCAATGCACACATTGACCAGAGTGAGACAAAACCAGGCATAGAATTATTACAAAACATAATGTGGATATATCTGGTTGAAAAGAATAGGATAAAGACAAGCAACTGATAAAATTCACAAGTCTAGAAATTCACAAGTGAATTTCAGGCAGTTCACATGGTTCTTTTTAATCTATTTGGCAAGCCTTAAAAAAATCATCTGAAACTGTCATGCATGACACTGACAGAGTGAATACCCAGAGTTATTCAAAGAAAAACAAATGTGCAACTTTGTTCTTGTTAGTAATATAATGATTTTTGCAATGATTTGTCCTGTTATGACTGTTAATAAGTTTTTAGTGACAAAGAGGTGGTGGAAAAAAACTGGCAGCAAATTAATATTGAATAATGCAACAAATTCAAATTCAGTTTAATAATTTGATATTTATTACTGCAACTTATCATTGTGAAAAGTACATGAATTGCATATTCTGATGAAGAACCATCTAATAAAAAGATATATTGGTTAAATCTTTATTAACTTGAATAAAGTTTTCAGTTACATCATTTCTCAGGCTAGATGATTTACTAGTGCATAAAATGTCAGCAATGTTAACTGTCTGCACAACGTAATCTTATGCGTCCTGCCTTGTGTGTAACAGCTGCGGTTTCATCTCTGTTGACCATGTTGTCTCTCCTCCAAACCACTGTGACAAATATTTGATTAAAATTGTTATTCAATTATTTCTGCAAATAAATCAAGTTCAGTGTCTCAGTTATCTATCTCTGTCTAAAATACGCACGCACCCGCAAAAAGAGGCTTTAGAATAAACTTTAATTGCTATTCAAGTCTACATCTATTTGCTGTAGTGTAACTGCACATATGCTAATGTACACAGACATGTTTGTAGCATTATGGTAATTAATAACTGTGCGGTTTGGAGCAGCAATACTGCAAATAATTGTCAAATGGAAGAATTTCTGATCAGTCCAACATCAAAGTGGGTCTGTAATGTGATAGCTGGAGGAAAAATAGCCTCTGTAGTGGTTGTCAAAGAGTCACGATCGCTGTTGGGTAAGATCAATGTTCCTGGATTTGCTTTGCATTGTTGTTCTGTCCCTCTTTTTAAATAAATGGTGTAGGATGGGATGGAGTTTGCATGGATAATGAAGTAAGCAAAGAAAGTCTTTAATGGAAGCCATTAAACAACCTTCTCCTCCTGTCTAATAACTGCACTGTTCTACCTCATTAGTGTAAGCACTTTAATGACCAGACTAAAACTTTTAAACTTCTTGTGTGAACAGCAGAACTAGCAACATAATTGGATCCACTATGGCTTGTGCTACGGCAACAGTATGATTGCACAGCTGCATAAACTAACACTTTTTAAAGCTGGAACTCTACTTAAATTGTCCAAGTTGTATATCACGCTTCACTGAGTGGATGCAAAGGCTAAACAAATAAGAGAAGAACAAAGAGAGGGTGTGTTAAAGTAATTTCTGCTGCCTAAGAGCAATAACGTAATGATTTTACATTAAATGAAGATCTTCAAAATTATGACTACTAGTCAGTGATAGTGGACTAATAGTGCATAATATCCTCTTTTATTCCACCTCCTCATAATCAGACACCTGTTCTGGTAGTCTTAACATTACCAACATTAGTCTGACATTAATTTTTCAGAGGGAGAGTGCAGTCAAGGATGCATTGCCACTGATGCTGAGCACAGCTCAGCAGATTACAGCTACTGAGAACACAAGACCCTGCAGAAAAAAGACTGGCAGAACAGTTCCAGTTAGCAGGGAATAAGGGGAAAGCAGTGCTGAGAACAGACAATTTGTAGGCAACCAAGATGGTTACTAAGTTCAAGGCAAAATACAGCTAGGTTGCCTGTTACGCTGCTGATTCTTTCCCTTTTCTGGCCAACCTTGCTCACGTACATGGACTTAATCCAGTTAAAATGGAGGATATCAAAGTATATATGGATAAATTGTGATATAGATTTTTCAAGCACACTAAGACTCAATTAGGGAGAGAGAGAGCAGGTGGGTGACTGATTTCCTTGTTAATGGCATTGGTTATGTCTATGTGTTTTTGAATTTCCTTGATTTTCATTAGAGCTAACAAAATTGTTGGCTGGCTAGTTTTTGATCAAAAGCAATAGAAAATAGTAACTACTTGCAAAACATTTCAATTAGGGATTGACCGATACAGATTTTTTAGGGCCGATACTGATATTTTGTCATCAGCCTCAGCCGATAGCCAATACAGCCTGCCGATATTTGGGTCCAATATTATGGTCCAATATTGCATTACCGGTATCGACCCCATATAGTATACCAGCAGCAGGATTTTCATATCATTTTTCATATCAAAGTATTTTGACTTTGTGAGCAGCAGATTATCAACATTAAAAGTCCAAGATGTACCTGACTTTACCTGCAGTTCAAATCTGTAGTGATGATATCATGTCTGTGCTAAATTTTTATCTATCCATCTATCTATCTATCTATCTATCTATCTATCTATCTATCTATCTATCTATCTATCTATCTATCTATCTATCTATCTATCTATCTATCTATCTATCTATCTATCTATCTATCTATCTATCTATCTATCTATCTATCTATCTATCTATCTATCTATCTATCTATCTATCTATCTATCTATCTATCTATCTATCTATCTATCTATCTATCTAGTGTTATTAGAATTTCTACAACTGGAAATACAGTAAACAGGTTACCATACCACTTTTCATATTTTTGTAAAAAATAAATATTATTTATAATTTATCCTGTATTGTATATTGAAGTGTGATCAAGCTGGAAGATAAATCTTAACAAATATCAGGTTTTCTTTTTGATTTAATTTTGATTTCATTCTCAGTTTTACTTGAAGTTAAAAAAAAAATTCTCCTACATCAACATCATTACACTACAGCACTGAGAGACAAGAGTCTTGTTGCCTCCTGACCTCTCACATACACAGTAACAGAGTTTGGGGGGGTAAAAACACAAATTTCTGACAACGGCCTCCAGAGTGAGATTTTCTGACGGTTCAGGTGAGTCTGAACATCTTTCATGTCATCCTGCACTCGCAGACCCACCGGGTCTGGTTCTGTAGAACATTTATGCAGCTGGGGAGTACGCAGAGATCATATGTGCCATAGTAAGCTCCTCCATTGTGTTGTTCTGCTTTTATCGGGATGTTTCACTTCTGGATGAGTGGGTGAAAAGTTTCACTGCCCACTGGAGACCTGACATGCTCTCCGTTTCTGCTCATGTTTGCGTTTCCCTGCACAGAGACAGTTTATAACCCACTTGTGTGGATCTCTTTTCTTTTTTCACAAACATGCACAGTAGAAAGATTCGCATTTTCTGTGTGTGAGTTGTCTGTACCCAGGGCGCGCTGGATCAGGTGGTTTCTCCTCTAATTCTCTTCATAAGGAGAACTGATGGTCAGCTTCAAAAAGCAGCTGCATAACTTCCCTTCAGCTTCCCTCTGTGGCCTATTTATGCGACGGAGATCCGCCTAAATACAGATTTTTCATTTTTTTGTCTGCGCTCATCTTCACCGCAGCGCGAAGTCCGAGACTTATGATCCACAAGCTGATGGATAAAAGAATAAGTTTTGGAACACATTTGAGCTTTTACCCTCCTAAAATTAATTTTACTTGATTGTGTAGTAAAGTCAGGTGGCGCTTTTCATTGTTGTCGATCAGCTGGTTGCAGCTGTGGCTAAATATGATGGACACAATGAAAATCTATTTTACTTACAAAAGCTTCAGTAGCCAAAAATGCAAATATGGGCCTAAAATATCAGCCGGCTGATATATTGGTCGATCCCTAATTTCAATAAATTGTTGCTTTAAAAATAAGTTAAATCAAGATGGGTACAGCTTTCTAGTAAAGGTTTTTCCCCCTCATACCAACAAAAAGAATCCAGCTCAAACCTAAAATTTTTTGAATTGCAATAATACAGGTACTGTATTATACTAAGAAATAAAAAAAAGTTGCCTCTTAAGGTCATTTGAGGCTTTTTGTGGAAAATTAAGACAGGTTTGTTCTCATCTCAGTGGTAATATTGAATCCTTCGGTGTCACAAATGTCATTCTTGAGTATCAGTTTTCAATATTCTACATATATTTCTGTATCATTATCTGACACCAAACCACAATCCAACCCTCTAAAAAGAATAAACCAAAGTAAAGATCCATAAATCTTAACAAATACAGTATTATACGAGAGAACTTTTGTTGTAATTAAAGGAGGAAACAAGACGGACCTCAAAGAAAATGTCTCAAACTGGTGTTGACCTCAAAGTTCATTCATTTCTGTAACTTTTCCCCACCTTGCTCCAGCCTCCATACAACCACTCAGCTGTTTGTTCATAAATAAGCACTCCTGAATGACACTGAAGCCTTTGCCCTGGGCTTCTAATATTGCTGTGGCAGAAATGCCAAAGGCTTTGACATAATGGCAGTATTTGACATTTTGACACAGTACAAAAAACACTGACAATGGGCAGAAGCTTGGCCTTGAAGTATTTTTTGTTCAAAAATTAAAATTTGCAAATGAAAAATACAATTTTGGTATTAACTTGAATGATTATCCTGATATTCCTTTAAAAAAAAAAAAAAGATATTTGATTCTCCCAGTCTTTTAGCTTGAATGTGAGGGAAAAACAAATTGATAATAGCAGTAAAGGTTTGTAAAACTACTGACTTGTGTGTTTCTTTTAGGCAAACCGCTGGTTTCTGCCATAATGAAACAGGTCTCTCTTTTGCAGTAAATCAGTGAGCCACAGGGACGAGACACACTGCCCCTGGGTCATCCATTCCATTCATAGTTTATCACTAGCTCCAATGAACCTAGTTATTGCCATTATCATAGCAGCATTTAAATCCCTATTGAGCATACAATGAGGAAGCCAGAGGCAAAAATTGTGGAGCCAATTCCTGAAGTATTAAATTACGTGCTGCTTCCATTCCAGTAGATGTGGTGCTGGGCCATAAAGTCTGATTGTTTTGCCATTAGAAATAATAGATCCACAGTGCAGACAGCCAGGAAGATTAGCTGCTGTTACGGTAGAGCCACAGGAAACAGATGTGGGGCTTATGTCTTGCGTTATTGCTTTCCTGTAGAGGAGCTGATGAGAGGAAATAGTCACAAGTGTAATACTTATGGAACAGTCCAACATAACTGAAAAGCACTTCAGACCAATTTTTTAAAAAATTTTCTGACAAACATTATCAAAGAAAGTGCAAAAGTATTTAATTCCCAGTTGAATGGTTCAACTGGGAATGAACCAGCAATGTGCAATGGTTCACATGCCTTCCCTGTACAGCAGGATTACAAGAATATGGAAATATATTAACCTGTAAATAGGTGCTATTTTGACTATGTCATTAAATGCCAGTAGTGTTTATTACAAATAAAGCATCAAATACAGTGCTGCAATGTTTAAATGTGGCATGAAAATGACATTAATGTCATTTCCATGTCGCCATCACAATCAAATACGGACACTTTTTGTCCGTATTTGATTGTATTTGCACTAAATCACAATTTGTTTAAAAATTTTTTATTCTTTCCAATCTACAATAAAAAAAAAAAATACTCTTTAAAAAAAAAGAAGACACCTGCATTCACTTTCTTCCCATTAATAAGGCTTTTTCAGCTATATGCATGTTTCATTTGCCTGAGTACTTAAAACCGAGAATGCTGCTCTTGAACCAATAATGAACAAATGATGTTGAGTAGGGCAGAATAGAAGAGCTGAGGGAGCTGGTAGTAGAGAGCTTACCCAATGTATTTCGACAAACGAATAAAATGCATTTCACTTTAGGTCTAATAAATGTTGTGGGCTAATGTTATGTGATTGTGTGTTTTTGTGTGTATTGCTCAAATGAATCCCTTCAGGTAAAGAGCTGGAACTGAATCAAATTTGGAAAGGCAAAGGAAGGAGATAATGAAATAGGGTGGTAGAAAACAACACAAACTATGAATATGTTACAGTGTAAATTGCTCTTATATTTAATAGCCATTTGTTTCGGGAAAACCATACAATCTGTGTTACTCTGACATTTAACGTAAAATGTGTTTTCAGAGAGATGGAATTCTGTTCCAAAGACTGATTTCTTGTCAGTTATTGTTTGATATACAGATGTAGCAGCAGTCCCTTGGTAGGTGACTTGTGGGAGGATGTGACTGTCATTGTATCTAAACCTCATGTCCAGGCTGTGCATCAAAGCATTGCCTTTTACAGAAAGATCAATAGTGTTGTCTCTGGGAAAGTGATTCAGTTGTAGAGAGCTAGACCATAGCTCTTCCCCGATATGGCCTATTGATATTTATGTGGTTGGGTTAAATCCTCGATTTTAATGGTCATTTACTCAATAAGGGCTATTAAAGAGAAATAACTTTGGACTAAAAGCAGAATCCAATCAATGCTACTTAGAACCATAGCAAATGGGGAATCTCATCTTTTCACCATGACCACTTGTCTTGCAGCTTATTAGTTAATGTCAGTCAATAATTCTTGTAAATAAACACTGGCATTATTATGTGCAATGTTTCTCATAACCTAAATTAAAGTTGTAAATGATGTTACCGCACAGCTGAAAAAACAGGCCTTGGGTTTTCCCTATTGTTAGGTAAATGTTAAAATGTAACTAAAATATATAATTGACATCACTCTTTTTTGTGTATATGTTTCATGTGAAAATGAATATAAAGTTAGCAGGCCTACATAACTGCAATTTTGGTAAGTAGGTTAAGTATCAAAATTATTGGACATTGATATGAAAAATACTCTGGGTTTTTTTTATTATTAATGTTCTGTTGTTAAAGGTATAGTCCGAAGTTCCCCCCGTAAAAAATAAACGTTAGACTTGAGCAGGTGAAATCCGTCTCGAACCCGCCTTTGAGCCTCTACTCCCGTGCTGTGGTGCGTTTGAACGCAACTCTCTCTCCCCCTGCCTGTAATTCACTCTTTTGCATGGTTTTGGACGTTTCTGGGTGGAGATTTCTGTTTATATCAGCAGCCAATGACAGAGCTAAGAGCATGACGCTGTGTGGAAATAAGCTCATGATTGGAGCAGACGCCAGTGACTCCAACTCTCGAAGGAAAAAGAAAGAAAGAAAGAAACAAAACACTGTGGATGCACCGAAGAAAAGGAAAGAGCTTCAGATAATGCACTTTGGAAAACCAGGTTTGGCTTGTACCCGCTTCTGAGCTCTGAAGGAGAAGCTTGAAATTGAATAGGCTAGCTAGAACGAGGCGGCCATTAGCCTGAGAGGGAGGAGCGCTAAGTTTGAATACTGTTGTTTGCAAACAGAAACGCTGGAGGGACTTCGGACTCTACCTTTAATTAAGCCAAATAGTATTAAATTGCAATATGATCTTAATTGTATCTTAAAATATGGAAGTTTTTGAGAAATCCAAAATCTCTACAAATAACAATAAAAATTTTGTTTTTTCCCAATAAACTAGGATGGTGGGGGGAAAAGTGAGAATACTAACCTACAGCTAAAACAAGGGGTGAAACTTTAAAGTAAAGTTTTCCTAAAAGCTCATTCATTATCTTTAAAGGCATACGCCACCTCTGGGTGAAATTGAGTTTCCCCCCTCGCAGTCCCCTGAGTTGAGAAGGGTCTATCTGCGGCTCGCAAGACAGGGGCGCGTCATAGAGTGGGCGTGTCGTAGTGTGACGTTACTCGACGACACGCCCACCAGGCCAATGAGAGCACGGTAAAATCTAGCCCTACCCCTGACTCTTCCCCTAAACCTAACCAGACCCACCCACAATGCGACACACCCACTATAGGACGCGCCCACTATAGGACACGTCCACTATAGGACACGCCCACTGGGTTGCAAGCCACAGATAGATGCACTTGGACAAGTGGGCAGAAGCATTTTCTAATTGACCCAGCCACTCTCTCAATTTTGCAGCACTGACTTTAGCTTAGCTTAGCGTAGTTGCTGCAATCGGGTGCATCACTTGGCGAAAGTGAACTAATTAACTCTAACTTTTTTTTACCAATTACGTTTCGTGATCCGCACATTCTGATCGAGTACAAACGAGAAGCCGATTTCACATCAAAGGACTGACTAGGCGGCATTCAATAGGGAACTATATGCTGCGGAAGTAGAGAGGCGAAGCACCACGGAATAAAAAATATTTATTAACAATTTATCATGATATTATGTGCATATTGATGTGTAATCAAGCGTGAAGGTAAATCTAAACGAATATCTTGTTTTCAATTTGATTTCATTTTTCTCTTTCTATTAGCTGAACTTGGGGTGAAGAAATGCTCACATCATAAATGAGGTTGATCAGGTGGCTCAACTGCTGTGTGACATCATATCTGGTGTAGAGAGGACGATGCAGTCCGACAGTGTTAAAGATTTCTCTTCATTAAGAAGCATTAATATCTGATGATAAGTGCAGCTTTGAGTTTTATTTTCAGTCTGTTTCCTGGAGCAAATATGAATATATATACTGATATCTGCAGCTAGGAATCGATGCTTCCTGCAGGCTCTGGTGTGTCTTTTGAGAATGGGGAGGGATGTCCATGATACATTCTGTCATGCCTGTCTCTAAAAGTCTCCAATAATACCAGAAAATCTGACTGGACTTTTTGCTAGCTGCCTTATACAAAAAAAAAAAAAAAAAAAAGTGATCAGAGGGGTCTGAAAAATTAGTAATATAGCAACAAAGTTGCCTAGTTCTGCCGTGTCCATCAAACCCAATTGTTTTGAAAAAGGCAGTTTAGACAATAAATGCTTCAGCTCTAGAAGAGGACATGTATTGCACATTTGTGTGAGTATTAAAGAGGTAAGCCCCCTTCATTCCACATCGGTATTTTCCACTCTCTTAGCATGAAATGTAAAACACACCTTTAATCATGTTCCAAGTGTCAGGCACAGGGGTGATGTTATAGAGGCATCCATCAGTCTGACATCACAGGAAGACCTAACGCTGTAGCAGATATTAATTACTCTGTGCTGAGATGCGTCCCTCCGCAGTTCTGTCTCCTTCTCCACGCTTGTCCAGTCACATTACTCACAACCCATTATAAAGGACAAGGTGATATTCTGCTTACGAAGCAAGGGAACACAAATTGAAATATCTTCTGTGTCTCCAAAGTGTCTCTTTCTTCAAAAACCTAATTGCTTTTTTTTCTCATTATGTTGCTAAATTAGTCCCACCAACCTGAATTTGAACCATTTTTTATATGCCAAATTTCTGTCAAATATAACAATACATGGAGTTGTTATGTGAAATTGCTTTCAAGTTCATAACAAATGAGTTCTAGGGAATATTTACAGAAAAATAACTGGAAACCTGAATGCAAATTTATCTTTGTAGCTGAATATATTGGAGTTTGATTTATAACCCTATAGTGTGGCTTAACTCTGCAATATGTTGTCACATATCCCAGTTTATTAGTGGGGAAAATACAAACTGTTGCCTCTGCTATGAGTCTTAATCATCTGTTGGATGTTATCCAGATAAACTTAGCACAGAAAGTAATGCAATTTGTGTTTGGTGGATTATTTCTTTATTGTAACAATGCCTCTTTGCAATAAATCTTAAACTGCTGGGAAGCCTGTTTAATTGCCTTTTAAATGGTGCCACATTTGTAAAGAAAATGCATTTGTAGGATAACTGGGGAATTGAGTGTGTGGTTTGCACTCATACAAAACTTGCCAAATCTTCTCTCTGAATAACAAACAACTTTGTTTGCTATTGACTGCCATGATTGCCCCTCACTGTCAGGTCCATGTGGGCTGGTGTCAGCAGCATGGACATTGGAACCTGGATATGTGGAGGAACATTATGTTCAGAGATTTGTCCAGATTCTGCTTACAACAGTTGGCTCATAGGATCAAAGTGTAAAGAAGACATGGAAAACGTTATGCTGATTGCTGCACCAACAGGGTGGCAGCTTTTGGTGGAGGCAGTGTGATGGTTTGGTGGAGTATCTGCTCCACTGGAAAAATAATGTTAATGCAGAGACACACATTCAAATCTGGGAGTAGAGAGTGTTCACTTAAGAACAAGGATTAAGTCTCTTAACTCAATTAACCATTTGTGGGATCAGCATGGGCATGCTATTTGTACTAAGATGAGGTGCCTGGACGTATCTGGCTGTCGAAGGTCCCTGTTTCTTAAATGAATAAGTTATTAAACTGTCAACATACATTGTTTTATCAGATTTGAACCATTTAATCCAATCAACAACATCAGACAAGAGTCAACAGGAAAATAAACTCTTCTTTGGCACTGGAAGAGATGATTTGGCAAATTTTCCATCAATGGAACCTACATGTACAACTCTGTAGCTCATCCCACAAATGTATTTTATTTTCAAATGTGACACTTTTTAAAAGGGAAATGAGAGTGCTTTCCAACATTATAAGATTTATTGTCAAGAAGCATTGTCACAAAAAATGAAATAACCAATAAAACAGAGATTTACTTCCAGTTTGTGTTAAGAAAATCTGTAGATTATATCAGTGTCACCTTGTTTTTGCTTTTAGAGCATTTCCAGACTGATTCTTTTCCCTAATAAAATCAGACAAAATCACTCAAAAAGATGACATTTGTGCTGTATTGGCACAAGGACAGTTGTCTAATTGAATGTCCAGATGAAACTTATACTTCAGCATAGCTTTACTCAACTGTGCATGTACTACTTCAACTACATTAACTGAATCTATCCATCCATTTTCATCTGCTCATCCAGGGTCGGGTAGCGGGGGCAGCTGCTTAAGCAGGGAAGCCCAGATTTCCCTGCCACATTCACCAGCTCATCCCGGGGATCCCGAGGCGTTCCCAGGCCAGCCGAGAAACGTAGTCCCTCCAGCGTATCCTGGGTCTTCCTGGGCTCTCATCCCGGTGGGACGTGTCTGGAACACCTCACCAGGGATTCATCCAAGGCATCCTGACCAGATGCCCGAGCCACCTCATCTTCCTCTCAGTGCAGAGGAGCAGCGGTTCTACTCTGGGTCCCTCCCGGATGACCAAGCTTTCACCTTATAACTGAATCTATAAGTGATTGAGCTGTTGGGGGCAGACAGGTGGACCACTCACCTTTGAACTTGAGTCACGTACTGTATGTTGTAATTTGCTGTCATTTCAGGATAGACCAGGTAATACATTTTACTCTGACATTTCTGCAGTGTTAGCTTAACCTCTGGAGAATATGTAAGAAATCTTATGCTGACTTTCTCTGGAGTTGCCACTCTGCTTTATAAAACAAGCATGAATATTATTCATTAAAAAGCAAAAAAATGAGCTGAAAGATGCACCTTAATGAGAGTAGAACAAAGGACCTTCTAATGAAATATAAAATGTTGAAATATTTCAAGAATAGTTCAAATGGGCACCATCTTCCTGGAGCAATACTGCATCAATCTGTATAATTTGCAATGACCCATCGCTGGCATCTTTCAGCCCGAGCAAACAGTGATATTCATATATCTGAGAGAATGGAGCTTATTTATCTCACATCAGCAGCAATGTTTTGATGGTTCTTTTCATTTTCTAGCTGACCAAAGTGCCCCAGTAATGTGGTGGAATGAATGTTTTGTCCACCAGCTTCCACCATCAGCTAAAATCGATGGGGCATGTAATTGGTGGCCGCTTTGTGTTATTGCTAAGATAAACAGACATTGTTAGGAGCATGAAAGATCAATGTCATGCACAAAGCAAGTGAAGGAAAGAGATTATGGACCATCATATTCATTAACATCATGGTAAATATTTCTTCTTACATGCTTTGTCACTGACAAACACTTGCCATGTTGTCTGATCACATTTAATGATGCACTCATTAGAGATTTAATCTTTGAAATGGCAAGTGGATTTCAGTCCTCACAAGATTAGGTTGAATGACTTTGTTAAAAGATTTAAATATAGGAAGACTGTACACATCATTAGCCATATGATCATGAGTTTCAATACGATTACAGTAATTACTGTGAATTACAGCGTGGTCAACAGTCAATCATTTGTGAACAGAGCATTATGTAAGAAATTAATTAGTCTCACTCCTATTCTTCCTTCACATCTCAACCTTATCCTTGCTTGCATGTCTGTTCGGTAACAACCCAGCAAAAATTGAGATAAGGATGAAACCAAAGTCTTTGTAGTCCAGCTGAAGAACACTAATTGTGCATTCCCCCCCCCAAATTACACAGCAAAGCATATTTTTAAGTAATAAATTTCAGCTGGAGATTGCAATTGTGTAACCAGCATGTGTATGTTTTATGGGACTTCTCATCCGTGAAGCCAAAGAAAAGGAGATTTACATTTTAGGCAACCTATTACGAGTGTCCATTTTAATGCAAGTCTCAGGTTTTTTGTCAACAACAATAAAGTTTGTAATGATAAAAAGTAACTAGATACTTCTAAATAATTTTCAAACTTAACCAAACAACAAATAGAAGCAGCAGTAAAGACAAACTGAGGATTTTTTAAGTTACTTCCAACAGTTAATGAACTTTTAAAACATGATTGATGACAACTCACCTTGATAATGCAGCAAAAGGAATCCAGAATTAAGCCGTTGGTCACTGCGAAAACGGATTGATATCTGGTTGCTCCAGCTACGTAGAACAAGGCCCCTCATCAAAACAGACTCATTAGCAAGAATGAAGGGTTCTTGACCACCTGAATCCTCCACTGTCACCTGTTCCCCCTCCAACACACTCACATTGAGCACCTGAAAAGAAATAATACCATTAAGATAAATTACAGACCTGGCATTGCTGTGCACAATAGACATGGTACTAGGACTGATGTCATGAGATGGTTGATAGTAGAAATACCGGCAGATAATCACAAGAGTGATTCAAAGATTAAAAAAAGAAAAAAAATTACTTAGATGCAAAAAGTGCTGGAAAAATGTAGATAACTGAAAGAGCTGATAGTTCTGGTTGTTAAATCTTAGTCGGGCTGAGTTTTTGCACAGGCATTACTTGCAAAAAAAAAAAATCAATCAACATTGAACGACACAGGTTAAACTTGATAAAACAAACAATAAATAGCCCACAAAAAGACAAAAAACACAGCGGGTTACACGAGCTTCAAGCTATCTCATCTTTCTCTCCCCATCACTCTTCCTCCATTGTTTTGAACTCCTGCTGAGTTCAGCTTAGTTCAACATCTTCTTCCATCCATCTCTTTTCTCTGCTCTGTTCTGAACATCTGTGTTAAGACGTCTGTGCGCTTGCTGGGCACATGGGGATGTGGCTTGCAGTTGTCAGCCAATAGAAAGCTGACAGAATCCAGTTTCATCAAATAGAGTTACACTATGTTACAAATGTCAGTTCCTTCATTCCTTTTAGCAATATAACATTTATAACACATCTGTAAATTCTAAGTGATGCACATGTAAAATGATCAGTTATTCAAACAGGATGATATCAAATGAACACAATAAGAATAAATGTGATTGTAAAGCAAAGCTATGTATAAAGTATATGATTTAAGAAAGACAATAAAATAAACAAATGAACTAAACAGATTAACTAGGGTCAATGTATTGATGATTTTAGATGAGAATGCATGTGTTAAACGTTATTTGATAGAAGAAAAATACATTTATTACAAGCAATTGAATTTAATAGTAAAACATCCTTCTTCCTCATCTTAAATCAGCAAGTAAGAGAAGAAACTCTCTCTGAGAAGAAATACTCCTTTTGGACAACCAGGTTAAAATCCAACTGTGGCATCTTTCGTTTGACAAGGTTCCTTTGCTCAAGTGTGTGTATCCTTATGCTGAGACTGTTGAACTGGACACACTATGCATAGAATACTTATAAATATAAATATAAATAAATAGATGTAAAAATAAAAGCATCACTATCCAAGTCTGAAGAAAGAAAATACTGTATGTGAAAGAAGTGGCACTGTTTTTTCACAATTTACATATCAGAGGGCTAAAACTTTACTGGCAGTCTACAAAACCCAAGAGTTCAAGCCAGAATACATCTGATATGTTGAGAAAATATAAACCTAGCAGGGCTCTTAGATCCAAAAACTCAGGTCAGCTTGTCCAGACTAAACATGGAAAGCAGTATTTAACTGTTATGCTGCACACAAAAGGAACAAACTTTCAGTGGACATTTCCATTTTTACCAAATATAGAAAATTTTAAATCCAGATTAAAACATCTCTTTTCTCATGGCCTAATGCATGAAATCTGTCTTTTATTTTATCTTGAATGTTGCTTGCCTTTAATCTATTTAAGGCAACTGAGTTATTCTATATGATTTTTGCGCAACCTTTTGATTATATCTGAGTATGGTTATGGTTATATTTCTCTTTATGTTCTTTTATGTATAATGCCTCTTTGCACCCTGCTGTAATGCTTCCAATGTTTTATGGTTTGAATTGTCTTGTGCAGACTGTATGAAATGCTATACAAATAAACTTGCCTTGTCTTATGAGTCTTCAGTTCACACAAGAGGAGATCTTGATTTAGTACCAGTTGTGTTGCTAGGACCAAGTTTAATCTATCAACATTGCTCTGAGAAATTGGGTCACCTGCTGTGTTACTTTTCTCACTTGTCTACCAACACAATTACATTGTGATGTATATGGTTTAGTCATTTCTTTGTTAACCTGCTGCTGGACTGTAGACATGTTTTTGAGTAATTATAGGATCCGTCTGGGTCACTCTACTTATGGTTTGTTGCACAAATGATTCATTCTCTTGCTGTGCTCTCATTGTGCCTGTAAGCAACTCTGTCAGCACTGCTTCATGTCTTCAACAGGTTGAGCAGCATCTGCAGCTAAATCTGGTGAAGGAATCTCAGGAGTACTGCATGTAGTTAAACCGCCCAGATAATGGAGTACTGACACCCTTTGGATTCATTCCCTGTAGTAATAGGAAGTAGGACTGCTAGTCCAACTGAGGGTCATGATTATTATTCTATATGACAAAAGAAAATGCTTTCACCTTGTAATTGTAGGACAAAAAAATGGCACTTCATCTAAGTAATCCAGCCTTGGTTTTTCTCATCTTCCCCATTCTTTCTGTTATTCTTTACAGTTGTGATGGTTGTTGTTTTTTATGTTGTTTTGTTTTGTTTTTGTTTTCTCCAAGTATGGGATGACACGTTCTAGGTGTGAAAATGTAACCCTGAACATGTTCATTCATTACTGGTCTCGTCTCTTTCTGCTGGTGTTGTTCACACATTTGCAGCTTAACACCATTTCACTGGTGGAGCATCTCAGTTAGAGGTCTGCAGAAAAGACAGTAGATAATTGCATTTTTGCTACCACTCTGAAGCATCCCTGGGACATTGACTGTAAAAATAGCTTATGCAACATGGCATAAGCTGTCATTCATCAGTTTTTAAGCCAATAAAATGAACTTGTTATCATAACGTTTAATGTGTACGTGTGAAATAAAGTTGTTTGGAATTTACATCAAGTCTGTCAACTGTCAACTCTGTCAAATCCTTTTTTAAAAACTCAGAAAAAGATTTTACCAATCTCAGAGGAAATATAAATGTCACAGCTGCTAGCTGCTTGCATGTTTAGCCAGTTGCTGCTTTTTGTGGTTACTGGGTACAGTGGGATTTAACTGCCTTTACTTGCTGTAACAGCTGCTTGCTACAGTCAAAAACAACTCAAGGTGTCTTGAGAATATAAAGAGCTGCGGGTTGGCCTGTTAAAATGATGAAATTAAAACACACTAAAAAAAAAAGATCTATGCAAATGATGTATGTAATTTATGAAAATTTTAGAAACCATGCATCTATAACACTTGTCATAGCTCACAGAACATGATTGTTCTAAACCAACTTTGAACCAGAAGGGAAATTAATCTGTCTGGAGAGACAAGTGCCCCATCACATCCAATTCAGCCAAATCTGTATCATCTTGTAGTGGAATTCCTGGCACATTCTCAAACCCAAGGCTGTCATAGGCAGTGGGCTCAAGTATGCCATGAGGCAGAAAAAGGTTTGCCCTCCATAGGCTGATGTCCCTGAGGTAATATGTGTGCAGGAGTGTTAGAGCACCAGCCTGGAAAAGCTGAGACACAGGGCAGGATGAGCCCTATTCACAAAGGTAGCAGCAAAATGAATTTGGTCACGTAGACTAACTGTCACTCAGTGGAACAGGAGCTGCCAGCAGGTGCAGGAAGGCTAATAGACACTGTGAGGCTGAGCTTAGAGGTGACTTCTTCTGGAATGATCTAAAAGATCATCTACTTTGGTGGATTATTCATAGATTCTTTTTTTAATCATTGCACTTAAACACCACCGTACTTTAAATGTGTATTTTAAACCAATAACGTAAAGAGCTGCCATATTTTTTCTCCATATTCAATGCGTTTTCTTTTTTAAACCTAAAAACAGCATCATGAGGAAATTACTGAATGTCACATGATTTTAGAAAGCTTCTTCATTTATCAATACTATTGATAAATTTATTACTAATATTTTACTTATATTACTTATATAATTACTAATATTACTAGTAGTAATAGCAATAAAAACGGCTTGAATGTTTTACAAATTAGATTACTTTGGCTTCTTGCCCACCTTATGACTTCATCTTCTCCCCAATGAACAGTGGAGTAATCATTCTTGTTAACATTTATATTTATGGAATACAGCTGAGAGACAGGTCAATTTTAAAACTGCAATTTCATCTGAGAAAGCATAGTCCACGAGTTTCGGTCCATTTGGGGACTTTGCTCGGGTGGGTGTGGGGGTGATCCTCCGGACTAAGATCGCGTTTACGTTGCACCAGAACCAAACGAGTCAAACCTTTTTGAATAATGTTCCCAATCTCTCCAGAGGTGGCGCTGCATTCAGATTCACTGTAGGTGAGGACAAGACGTGCAATGAACAAGAAGGTTCTCACAACTTCCATTTCCTCCACAAAGCAACATTATTTTTGTACGTACTTACGAGGAGCTGGGATATGCTTTCATCAGACCAAATATCGATTAAGCTTTTACTTCCTTGTCACTCAACGTCTGACTATGAACCATCTTTATAAGTACTGTAGCCCTACATGTGTGTTTGTTGTCGTAGCATTTACCCACAATGCCCAACATTTTACCCACAATGCCAATGCAAATTGTTGTCCACATCTGTACTTGGGCCACTTGAATCAGACCAAGACCTGTGTTTGTAGGCGGACCGAGTTCGCTTGTTTGTTCTGGATCAGAATCTGTTTGCACATTCACAACTCCCCCAAACGAAGCGGACTTTCCAAGCAAACGGACTCTTATTCGAATCAAAAAAGCTTTGTGAATGCGCCGTTAGTCTTGCAATGAAAAAAATCCATATTATCCTGTTTTTGATTGTATAAACTGATGGTTGACCTTTCCCACCCTGGAGGCCCTCTTTAATGATCCTACAACCCTTGCTGTACTGTAACTAAAAAGTCTATGGTCTATGATTACGCTGGTGGGAAAGCATGTAAATATATTTTCATTCATTTTCTATACTGGTTGTCCACTTCAGGGTTGCAGGGGTTGCTGGAGTCTATCCCAGCTTTTATCAGGCGAGAGGCAAGAGGTCGCCAGTCTGTGGGCCAACACAGAAAGAAAGACTACCATGCACACTCACATTCACTCCTGGGGGCAATTTAGAGTAACCAATTAACCTAACATGCATGTATTTTGATGTTGGGAGGAAGTCGGAGTGCCTGGAGAGAACCTAAGCATACACAGGGAGAATATGCAAACTGCACACACAAGCAACCTTCTGTCAGGCTGCAGTGCTAACCACTACACCATCGTGAAGCCCTGTAAATACATATAATATGCAGAGAAACATCACAAAATAGGTCATTTAAACAATTAGAGAAAAAAATCCCAACAAAGATACATAAATAAATGTAAATATAGACATGTAATAAGTGAATCAATCAATCAATAAAAGAATAGATAAATAATTTCTTTTGCAGATATACACTACTCACAAAAAGTTAAGGATATCTGGCTTTTTCTACCATGTCAGAATGAATCTAAAATCCACTTCAACCTTTCAAGGTAAACTGAATTACACTTTCTCTAAACGTTTCAAAGCACATGTACATTGTTCAATGGTTAAATATTTATTCTGCATCATTCTGTTCTCGAAAAACCGAAAGTTGAATATCCCTAACTTTTTGTGAGTAGCGTACATAAACAAGTTATTCATCTATTGATTGATTGATTAATTCATTGATTCATTCATTCACTTATTATATTTCTATATCTATTTATGCAACTTGGTAGGGATTTCTTTCTCTGTTTGTTTTTATAACCTATTTTGGGATGTGTCTGCAGCTGCCACCATTATGCCCTGACCAACTAGTCACTGAAAGATAGCAACTCCTCTGTCATGATTCTTCAGCTCCAAAGTCCAAACTCCCTCATGCTGTCCCAGTCCATCCCTAACCCAGTTACTCAGTGCATTGTCTGTTTATAATTCAAAATTACAGTTTTTTTTCTTTTATTTGATGTTTTATGAAGTGTTTTAAATTGTCCATCAACTCAGTTTGGGACCTATTTGTTATTCTTATATATATATATATATATATATATATATATATATATATATATATATATACATATATATATATTTCTAGTAATTTTAAGCATTTCCAGGATACTTCTTGAGGGAAAGTTTACCTTTGCTGTCTAGTCAACAATATTTTTTTCAAAAATTTACACAAACCATGCCATCCACCTCTATTGCTGTGAAGATGTTTAATGTGCAAAAAAACAATCCAGTTATAACTTTCTGTCTACAAGGTGGTTTAAAATGTCTTATTATGCTAATAACAACAGCAATCTGTCTGTCAAAAATCATTATACAAACAAAAAATCAAGATGTTTTTGTTGAAAATCTGTCTCCTGCTGTTGTCAAACTTAAAAACATTTTTAATGTTATTTCTGTTTGTCTGAACACCTGCGATACACTGCTGTTGGTTTTGCTCCAGTGGCTCCAGCTGGGACATAACTGCTGTTTCCATACAAAGATATATAATGTTAGAATTTGTTCATATTTGAAATTTATCTGATTTAACAATTTAGTTACTGATGTAGGTGGCATTTATTTTACATAGCTCACTAGAACAGAACAATAAAACATTTTGATTTAAAATGCAAAAGATAAAAATAACATTACTCAGTGGGAAAAAAAGACTTTTCTTCGAGGCCAACCCTTATTTTTAACAGCCTTTCAGTTTTCAGAACAAAAGAAAAGGAAATACACTCCCACTCACACATGCTTTCATGTGTAGATTCTTTACAAAAAATTTAAATCAGTGACTGTGGCGAGAGTCAAAGTAAGTAAAGTTTAGTGAAGGTCATGAAACATCTGCGGTTTCTAAATGGGTCAGATTTCTAAAGCTGGATAACAGCAGAGCAATATCCGCTGCAACATTTCCCGGTGACCTGTACCAACAAAGCAGGGACGTACAACAAACCTCTTCCACCATTTAAAAAAACAAAATTATCACGATGGAATAAACAGAAAGCTAAAGTCTTTAGTTCCTTCTGTGAACACTGTCACCTAAGCACACAAGTGAGTCTCTTTGGGTAACTTTCACTCCTGTCAAACCCATTGTAAGTCACTGTTGTGGTAGAAATCAAACTAGTTGCTTTGTCACTTCAAAAATGATATTATTTCATCTAATTCTTGTATTATAAGTTTTAAAAGCTGAAAAAAAAAACAGTTTAATCTTTTGTGCTACATGCATGTTATCCATGTGTTTAATCAGAATTATTAATGCCTATGTCTTGTCGTGGTCTCCTTATTGAAACGTGTTTACAAGGAAATCAAGTTGATGAGTCAAAAGTATTTGATGTTGATCTTGACCATCTAAAAACCATCTTAAAACCATAACAATTTTTTTTTATGAAACTGGTTTATTTAAGATTCAGTCCACCAAGCAATATTCTCATATTTCACATTAGAAAGTGTCCTGTGGAGAGCTTTCGACAACACACGCTCACTGTGTTTTGACTCTGTTTCACATCAAAACAAACTGTGTGCATCCTTGAAGTTTAACAAACATAAATGTCTGTCTTGCCTCATTAATTTCATTGCATATATATGGTGGTAATTATCCTTATTGATCAACAAAAAAGAAAAATGTGCCCATGGCTCAGTCTCACTTTGGCTGTTCACCCTCATTGATCAGAAATTGGGATTCTATTGGTCACTCTTAGGCTTCAGCTGGCAACCAACTATGAGTCTTATAGATAAAAATATCCTCACACTTCAGACTTGTAGCTTTTTATAGAAATTCTTAAGAGATTTTTGATGAGACTGAATATTTCAAGTGTTCCATGTGGTTGCATTTAAGCTCCTTTAATTCTTAATATGACTACATAATTGTATAAATTGTGTCTGCTGCTGTTTTTTATTCATGGGTGTCTTTTCTTTCTCTGCTTTTAACGCCTTTAAATGTCTTAGTAAAGAGCTTTGTTCTGAACTTCTTTTCAAAATGTGCTCTATAAATAATACTTCTGTTTTAGTTTATTTACTTTTGATGTTATTTATTTCTTGATTTTTTTTCACCCCCTGGGGAATAACTTAGTAGCTCTGCATAAAAGTGCTGGATTAAAAAAATCTCATTGGGACAAAACACATAACTATAGACTAAACTCAGGAAGCTGTAAGTTTTACAGCGGTGTGTCGTGAGATTTTCCATGCATGATATGTTACTGTAGCAACAATTCTTAATGAAGCCATGAATGTTGCAACATATTTCTACTGATTTTCATGAATGTCAGCTTCGAAAAGAGCACCGCATTTCTGCACTGGTAACTGCATAAACATCTGAAAGCTTTTCTAACACAAAAAAGGTAAACACTTGCAGCAGCTTGTCATATCCAGTAAGCTCAACCAGACTGTGGATCTGTAACCACATCGTTTACATATACCAGGGAGGCTTATGAGGGATAGGTGAGCAGATAGTGGACAGCGAACATTTGGACTGATAGATAGTTCAGCCCCGGAGGGCCCTATCATCTGTTATCCACCCTGGGACCTGTCAGTGGAGCCAGCAACAGCTGTCCTGCCTCAATTATGAATCATTGGCCATGTCAGGAGACCTCAGACTACCTTATCTTCACCAGTGCTGCTGCCAAATGCCCAGAGGGACTTTTTACTCAATGTCTCTACACGCTCACACACACACACACACATATATATTGTACATCCATATATGTGTGTGCATATATACACGCACACACATATCGACACACGTGTAAGCATGTTGCTCTGGACTGTAATGAGAGCAGCCTTGTTGTAAGTTGTAGCTGGAATCTGTGCCTCAGCAGGCACATTTGTGGGACCGAGGATTTGGCTGACCAAGCACACTTCTGCACCAACCACAACATTATCAGAGGAATCTATACACTATGCTGTTCCATTTTGAGAATTGTGTTGAGGGAAGCGAGAATGACTTTTTCTTCCTTTTTTCCCTCTGCTCACCGAGAAAGCTCCAAACAATGGAAGAAATGCAACACCGTCCTCCAAGAAAGTACACATTAACTTCAAGTGTTCCTATTTTTTTTCCAGTGGCCCCTCCAATAATTCTTTCTCCTGACACTAATCAAAATGAAAGGATCAGAAGAAAGAAGGTCATCTCTTTCCTCAAGTTTCCACTTTTTCAATCAAACCACAGTAATGAACACAGATCCTGCAAGGCCACAGTACAACTGACAGTCCTAGAATTGCACATTTGATATGGACAATAGAAGAAAATATCTTGAGAAAAGTTTGAAAGAATAACATTATTTGGAGGTCTCACTAGCTTGAACTTGGTAATTATTATCCACAATCTTTGTAGAAAAGAAGGCATGTAGTGAGCTGCAGAACTACATAGAGTATATGAGAATGAAAATAAGCCGAGATCCATCCTATCCCACCCACACAGAAGCTACCTGGTCTGGTGTTTAATGTGGTACTAGAATCACCCCTTGGCCCACGTGAGAAATACTACAACCCTAATCATTTTTATGATGCAATTAGCTAGTTACTGGTCCAATATGAAATAAGTAATGAGGCAAACATTTCTCCCGAGGCTCTGAAATAAACAACCTGTCAAAAAAATTCAAACTTTTCACAGATGATGTATCATGTTTATTTGCTTATATATTCATTTATCTACATGTGCTGCGAAACTATCCACTGAGACCTATTCTGACTGATGTTTTATTGTTGAAAACATCTGGTGGTGCTCTGCAATGAACATTTACATGGACTCACAGGAGCTATTGCTGAGGCAGAAATGAGCCGTATGTAATCAAAATGATACAGTAACACAATATATGGAAAATGAATGACCCAGCTGCTGGGGGCAATGAATCAACAGCCACTGAACTCACCAGCTGCAGTGTCATCATTACCATGATAAAAACCCACTGGATTATGTGGTGGAACATACTGGTAATGTGCCTTCCATACAGCCCCTCTGTCTCTTGCCTGCATTTAAATAATCTTGGCACAGCACATCGAAGTAGTGTTTTTGTGTATTTCTTAATAAATTCATTAAAAAGGGAGGAAAATCTGTTCTTACAGTATTCATTACGAAAGAAATGTTATCTTAATTGAACATTCACCTCTATTTAAAAAAAACAAAAACAAAAAAAAAAGACAGCCATGGCCATTTCCTGTTTTCCCCGTGTCTAAAACAATGGATTCCAACTAATCACCAGGAGCTGAATGTTAATGGGAACATGCTGGAGCTTGCAGATGAACACAATACTATTGTCACTTATGTCCCATCTGAACAAGGTACCATTTTATTCTCCTGAGATTGCCAAATCCTAACATTTAACACTGATCATCTTTTCTAATTTTGTTTCTTCTAGACACCCTCACTGAAGCAGACATAAAACACTCTGAGATAAGATTCTTGCATCCTGATAAATCAGCTTCACTCTCTATGGTGTCTCCTGGGCCTTGACAGCTCAGTTTATTTGCTGCAGTGTGCATCTTTGCATAGATTTGAATTCATGCATCGCTCATTACTCCTCATATTTTCCAGCGTGCATCTTAACTCCCATCTTCATCATGATGCTGAAAGAGCTAGAGAGAAGTTAGCCCTCTGCCAGACAGTCTTCTTTCTTTATGACAGCTAGCTGGGTGGAGGAGCAATTAGTGTCACCTGAAAGCTTTTCTCGCGGGATGGCTGGGCCCCATGAAAACTCATCTCGGCAAAGCCTTGACACCCTAAAGAGCTCATCAAGATCAAACTGGCCATCTTTATGTCCTGGCTTACTCGCCCACAACACAGCATGATGAAGGTTTCCTTTTGCCTCATCTCAAGTTGATTAAAGGCAGCAAGGCTGTCCTGGTTTCCATTACTCAGTCAGGTTCAGTTCCTCTGTGGCATATCTGCTGTGTCTCGTGTCATTTGTGCAGCAGACAACTAGACTCACAGGGTGTCAAAGGTGAAAAAGAAGGATTATGTTCGTCAGTTAATTTTAAAGAGTGAATCTTGCTTTAACTCAAACGTTAGCCCTCGCTTATGTTAGAATGAAATACTTTTTTTGGTGGTCTTTTCATGTGATGAGATTACATGTGGCCATAGAAGACCAACAAAACTAATTTAATTCCCTCACTCATCAGCCACCCTCACACGGGGCCAATGCCTTGAGCATTTCGCCTTTTTTGTAAGAAATACTGGAATTAAAATGAGAGTGTGCGGATCAATACAGCAATTCAGCCAGCACTGAGAGGGGCCTGTGTGTCAAGTATTGGTGCCGCTTATTAACATGACTATTGATTGGAGTCAGAGGAGCATGGTCGCAGAGGCAGCATCAAATACCGATCGTTAACCCTCAAGTCAGGATTAGCTGTAAACACTCGGCATGCCCTGTAACGTCTCAATCCTTAGAGGGGTGTTTCATTGATGATCCTCCTCAAAAAGTCTCACCTTGGGTGTAATTCATTTGCACATTTAGCCCTGAGCTAATTAGATGCTCTTAAGTTTTCTTCCAGTTTGTTTTGAATTCTGTGGAACAGTTCACTTGCCTCAATGTGAAAAACTTGATACTTCATAAGATTTAATTAACAGCCTAAACAAAAGTTTTGTGCTCTCTGTCTTTTTTTTTCACATTCAAAATGGATGACTTGTGCTTACATGCACTGAAGATAATGCTGTCAAATTTGTGTTCAAGTCGCTTTGTGATATGCATGCTTGTTTAAATCCTGGTATCATGTCTGCCTAGTCTTCAACAATATAATCTGCATATTATAATTAAAGAATTATTTGGTTAAAGTGGTTCATTAGAGAGAACAATATTATCAAGCCCAGCTAGATTCTTGCTCATATATTGCAACATAATTCATTCGGAGGTCATCTGCAGAAATTTGAACTGACTGAGATAGAATTAAAGAGGGAAACAAACAGAAAACCAATAAATCAGAGGAGGGTGTCATATGAGATTAGATAAACAAGAAAAAGACAAGGTTAAAATAAAAATTGTGGATGGATGGAGGAGGGAAAAATTAGAAATAGAGTATTGATCTCAAAATCGCTTTTTTTTTTTTTTTTTTTGAATGAATGATGTGGCTTTAAGCCTGTCAGCAGGTCGGAACACTGCTGTCAGCAGCCTTTTTGGCAGTAGGAGAAACTCTATGTGGACTGCTATTCCCACTGCTTCCTACACATTACTTTCTCCTTTAGCAGGAGTGCAGGATGTTCCATGAAACAGACCAGTCAGATACTGTGCAAAGCCTCAGATGGTAACTCCTCGAGACCCAGGCAGGTAGATCAGAGAGCAGAGAAGATGAAGAAATCAGAGCAGGACAGATGGCCTGGAAGGGGCTGATAGCCAGCCCTCCCACCTAGATTTATTTGATCAAATGAAAGAGCTCCAAAACAGATTTTAAGCACTTTAATGCTGCAGCCTTGCTCTAGAAATACCCCCCCCCCCCCCACACACACACACACACACGCACACACACCCCCACCCCCCATCTGTCCGCTCTAAAACCTTATTGGAAAAGTGGCTGTGGTGAAGAAGAGGAAATAGATATAGTATGTCAGTATGATGCGCTTTAGATATTGTATGTCCAATCAACTTTTTAAAACCCCTCCTTTGACAGTACATACATGATGGAAAAAATACATTAATTTGTGATATCGTACAGAGTTTTATTCAAATGCTATGACATTTTGATATAAAACATCTAAATCCCTGGAATTTATAGGAAAAAGTCTTTGTATGGTTAAAACAATTTAAATTTCAATAGCTTTATTGGTATGACAAGACAGTGCTTATATTGCCAAAGCATATAACTATACAACAATATCATACACATAATATCAAACAAATAGAACATTTAATGGTTAAAATAGCTAAGACACATTAACTAAATACTGAATAATTGCTAAGAATGAGAATTCTAAGGCTGACTCTTTGTATTTTCATTGACATGAACCACAGTTTCAAGAAAATGAAAATGAAGCTGAGGACTCAAATAAGCATTTCTTCCACTAATAGAGTAACCACCTCTGCCTTTAATGCTATTCATCATTTCTAACCCAGATATAATAGCGAGGAGATGTCAGACAAAATCAATAGTTTACACCTTACACTTACATGGATTACACACGCTCTACTTTACATATAAATATCTAATGCATGATAAATACACCACACATAATTACATTAATAACAAAGAGCAGAGAGCACTAAAGTGCAACGCCTTTTGATGAGAATGCTTTCATTAACTGTTACATTATTTATCTCTGTGCTGAAAGTTGTACTACGCCAGCCTCTTAATATTCTCACAGTTATTCTGCAAATAAATCATAATGTGGTCAGAATCACCAGCTGGAGCAATGCATTATCTGCTGTTAGAGGGGTTGAACTGTAAAGCTGAAGGCAGTAAATTCTCCAGATACATTTATCACCCTCCTCCCGCAAACTGCCAGACAGCTAAAAATAGTATTGACTAAGTGCAGGAAAGGTCTGATTGTGCTTATTTTCTTGCCTGTATTTTTGATCATGCCCCCCTCCCCCTGTTATATTTGAAGCATTGAAAAAAAAAATCAACTGTCCTCCAGATTATTCCTTTCATTTAGTCACCCTGCTTTGTCTTTGCAAACTACTGGACTGTCAGCTATAATGTAAATTCCCATCCATAACAAAGGCTGGCTGCCAAAGTGCAAACATGCTCTCCAGCTATAATGTCTCTTCTACAGCTCATCAACTGTGAGTCGTTGGTGAAGTGTCAGTCTGTGGTTGGCAAAGTAAATTATATCAATTACTACATAGCCGATTGATTAAACTTCCAGAATCAATTTAAGACTATAACCAAGTGGCCCTTGAGTTTTTGTAATTGTTATTTCATTTCTACTTTACCCTATCAGAAGTCTTTTTTTAAGACTGTTCCTTTTACGTTTGCATACCTTTACATATACTTTTTAACCACAGTTTGAAGTTCAAACATATTAGGGTCAAATAGAAATGAAATGAAATGAATGAAATTAAATTAAATTAAATGAAATGAAAAATACTTTATGAAAAATACTTTATTGATCCCAGAAGGGAAATTCAGTATTGTAAAAGCTCACTTTTTTTTTTTTTTTTTTTTTTTAAATAAACAAAAAAGTCAGTCAGTCTTGTTCTTTAGGGTGATAGGCAGCCCAACATTACCTGGACGTAGAAAGATAACAATACAGCTCTTTTCTGCATGTTTCAACTTTTTTTTTTTTTTTACCATTTCACTGCCACCTGCCACATGTGCAAACTTGATTGTACCTACAAAAACCTGTTGCAGTTGATTTACTGACAGGACATAATGAGGATTGCACCTGTTAACACCAGTCCTACCAACCTGCTGAATTTTTTCGGTTCCCCTTAGTGTATCTACCATTTGCTGAACTTGTTCAGTAACTACATTTACTACTGTACTTCCAGCAGGTCTTTCATGCCCCGTTTAATTGGCTTTTCTTATGTAAATTCGTCCAGGAAAGCATCGCCCAGCGTCACCCAGCCCTAATCAGCACATATTCAGCTCAACTCATATCCATCCTAGCACTCTTTTAGATCAGATGAGGGAATTGTAATAAAATGCCTGTGTCATCACATCTCTACATCAGATATGTAACACGTAGAGCTGAGCAGCAGCAGACATCAGGTGTTACAGCGCAGCGAACGGCTGATCTCTAAGCCCTGTGGTACAGCATCAGACTGCAGTAAAAAGCCCAAATAAGAATGAAGTCGGACAACATCGGATTTTGGTTTTTTGAGCCGATATTTTGAATAATGAAATCACATGAGATTTCATTTGTAAAATCTTCCTCCATTCCATCCATTCCTTCCTTCCATCTTGTTCCATTCACAGCGGTCCAGCATGTAGAATAGTCCCCGTTATTGTGGAAGAACTTCATATCCCAGCATTCCTTTCAGAGTCATGTGACTACAGTGCTGCTGCAGCTGCTGCTGCTACAGACTGACTTGCTTTGAAGCTGCTTATAATATGTCAGTCAGTCAGTAATTTTCTGTACCGCTTATCCAGTTCAGGGTCGCTGGGGTTGCTGGAGCCTATCCCAGCTAATATCAGGTGAGAGTACACCCTGGACAGGTCACCAGTTTGTCGCAGGACTTATAATATGTCTGGTTTTAAGTTGTTGGTTAAGTTACCAAGATGTCAGAAACCTTAAAATTAGCCACATGTTGGCTAATACCTGCTAGTATCTGATATATGGCAGCCAGATGTCCAAAATGAACTCCTCTGGCTGAGTTAAGGCTATTTTGGGAACTTTGCTCTCAGAGCAGAATACAGTTGTATGAGAGATACAGCCTCACAGTTCTCTGCATATATCGTATCGGTTGATATCAGATGTCGGAATTTAAGAGTTGAACAATACCGGTATATCGGACTGACTCTCAGTCAGGCGTGCTAACCATTCAGCCAAAGGGATATCCCTGTGGCCAAGTAGCCAGGACTTTGATTACTCAGAGGCATAGTGACAGGACAGTCAACTGCCACATATACTTACATATACCCCCACTCATTTGCAATTCCTTGCTAGTCCATGCAAGACTTCTCCTTAACATTTTGGTTAAGAAATCATTATACTGTATACTGTTAAAAAACGTAAAGGGAACACTTTACCAGCACAATCTAACTCCAAGTTTTCCTTTTATTTTTTTGAGCATATTTTTGCCTCTGTAGTGGTAGCGGTAACCTATTAAAAAGTCTGCTTTATGGTGCATGAAAGCTCTTCAGGCTAATAACAAGTTTAATATTCCCTTTAGAGTGCTTTATTAACAGTTACATTTCCAATTTAACAAAAAATCGAGCTTGTTGCTCTTAATACATATATAGTAACTTAACAAGCTATGAAGATTTTCTTTTTTAATGATCTTATGGAAAGACAGCAACTCTTTCTAGCTTAATAGCATTTGTTGTACTGTATAGCCAGCAGCATGCTCATTGGGCCTGCAGCTTTAGAGCTAAAGGCTAACCATTATTGTTTAGGGCTATAACTCCAGTGAGACTCATAGGTTTTTAGGAGATGTAATTGAAGAAGAAACATGCTGAGCAAGTCAGGGAATTTCTTTTAGTCTCTCTAAAAAAAGAGACAGAATATATATATATATACAGTATATATACTGTATATATGTATATATGTTTATTTGTTTGTTTCTGTTTGTTTTTGTTTATTTATTTAACTGATTTAACACACCCCTTACTCCATTTTCAGATTGTTTTTTTGCATTATCTTGATCTCTATTGTGACTTTGGCTGTACCTTAGAAAGAAGCCATAAAAGATTGGTGGTTTAAGCCCAGGTGCCCCCCAGACACACACACACACACAGCTTACACGTCCAAGTTTTCTTAGGACACTGAGCCCCGCTTTGTCTCTGATGTGTTCATTGGAATATAAATGTGGGCGCGCTTTTGCAACATTGTAGGGACCATGTTCCGGATTTTTATCATCACCGTGGGGACGTCTTGCCCTCCTGGGGACATTTTCCTGGTCCCCACGGGTACGAACCCCGTTTTAAGGGTAAAGATTAGGTTTTAGAGATTAAGTTACAATTAGATTTTGGTTAGGATTAGGACAAAGGTTAGGTTTAGGCAATCAGTTATGGGCGTTAGGTTTAGGGTAAAGGGCTAGGGAATGCACTATGTCTATTGATGTACCCCACGGGGATACAAAAACAAACGTGTGTGCGTGTGTGTGTGTGTGTGTGTGTGAGAGAGAGAGAAAGTGCATTACTTTTCTTTTGGTCTATGATGGGAGACATTTACCACTTCAAATTTAAGGTACTGACAAGACAGACACTTGAGATACAGTACTGATCTATAAGCTACAACCCGAAAAGGTACCTATTCTTGAGGGTAGTGGTAGTTGAGGGTGCCAAGGCCTTTGCACTTCAAAATGTACAGTTAGGTAGATTTTCTTTTTCCACTATCATCCTTCAGCATGCAGGAAAAGTAATACAAGAACTCAGGTACAAAGTTAACTTTTAATTTTGACTGTAAAAAAAAAAAAAAAAGTCAAAATGGTGGTTTGATATTCCTTAACTTAGATAACATTGCATGAGCACTCTGAAACTCCTTGTCTGTTTAGAGGTGATCTTCGTGTTATTAAAACTGTGAAACTTGATTACTTTCAGCAAGAAAACTCACTGCTGGTGAGAAGACATGACACACGGTTGATTTAAATTCCTGCCTCCACCATCTTCAGTCAGTGCATGTGTTCCCATGGAACAGGGACCTTGACTCCTCATTCTTTATAGTTTGCCATCAGATAACTAACTGTGGGAAGAAGCGACAGTACCCTCCATCTGTTCACATGGTTGTACTGAAACGGATGGTTTCCTTCTAGTTCTTCACCCAGCATGGGTGCAAGTTTTAAAGTCACCAAAGAAACTTTCTGCCAAATGCACTGGAGAAGCTAAGACCTGATACATCAAACAAATGTGACTATGTAAGAGCGCATGCAGGTTAGTGTGCCTGCTTATAAGTGGTTCAAGATTTACTTAAGTTACCCAGAGGAAGCCTTCAGAGAAAAGCACACTCTCAAACATATACTCTGTCAAGACTTATCTTAGCCCTCCAGAGGCAGCAAGACAAAGCTCACACATTTTAAAGTCTCCAGCAGTAAATGAGGCGTTTGAGGAATTGCAAATGCTGGGGAACGCGCTCCGCACTGACAGTTAATTTTTATAACCTTTTGTAAAGAGACTTACCAAGCAAACATTCAACCTGAGACAGACCCCCATCTCTTGCGCCCTCATCCACCCACTCATCCAAGTAATTCACTGCCTGTCTATCTCTATCAACCCACGCAAACACCAGCAAATACTGCTTTTGCTGAAACTAAACCAAAATATACCAAAGCCACTCACTCTGTGGAAAACATTCTGTTGTAACTTTCAAGTCAATTTTATATATGCTTCATAAAGCAGCAAGTAACACAGTTCAAGTTAAAGTTTCTGCCATTAATATTTTCACATTGAGCAAGAGTCGTGTTTTTTGGGAATCTCTCTGGTACAATTATGCACTTTCAGCTTCACAGAGCTTTATAGCCATTATTGGTTTAATAGCCTGCAGGTTTATTCTTATGTTTACTTTTTCATATTTAGTCTTTCTCTCAACCCTCTGTCAGCTGCATTTCCCTGAAGACTTTGTTTTGAGGTAACAGGCTCTGATAAACCATAGTTTCTTACCTGCCATGCATCAAAATGCAAAACAAGTCAGTAACAAACAAAAGAGCCAAGAGGAGATTTCAGATGATACCCTGTGGACTGGCGGAGTAAAACAGTGGGTAAATATCAGTTTGGAAAACTGCTTAAATATTTTCCAAGGTGGTCACTTACAGTAGGTGTTGTTTCAAAGTGTCTGTTGTCCTCCTCCCCAAAAAATCAGAATCAGTCGGAAAAAGCTTTTGCGTGTTTACACACAAGAAACTTTTCTTCGGACATGAAACTCACACAACAGCAAGATAAATGCAAGAGCAAAGTACATAATTTAAATGTCTTCACAAAAAGTATACAAACTAAATTGTAATACAGTGAGTAACCCGTACAATACAGAAACACTAATTGACCAAGCCAGAATACACATTTTTCTGGATGAATTTACACATACAGTCAGAACAGTTATGAAATATAGTTTATTTTTTCAAAAGCATAGCTGCAACAGTTAATAAATAAAATATCGTATTTACAGACTGAAATTGGATGAATAGGGTTAGAGCATTTAAAAAATTGTTCAGAAACCAAAGCTGAAACACTGAATCAGTGTAGGGACTCCAGCTGCTTGCACAGACAATAGCCAGGAGAAATGTTAAGCAACTCAAAAGTAAAGTCCCTTTATTGTTAGTTGGTTGATTGTTAATAAAGGTGGTGACCTGTGGCAAGAGCCGCTCTTGTGCTCTGGATGTTCTGGTGCTCAGAGATTTGAAGCATAGGCCAGAGGACAGCAGGTCAAAAAAGTGGTGATCTAGAGGAGTCTGCTGTTTTTTTCGTCTTGGAGGAATATGCGTCCTGAAGTGAAGGCGAATGAGTACCATTGATCCTCTCAGCAGCCAGGACTATCCATTGCAGTTTCCAGGTCTGATTTGGCAGCTGAACCAAACAAGGAAAATGTAGAAGTACAGAGACTCAACAACAGCTAGGTCAGTAGCTTCTGTGGCAAGTTAATATCCTCTGCCAACTGAGGATGTTAAGTCTCTGTGCTTTTTTTTTTTTTCAGCACAATCAAATATTGGCCTCCCTCTTACTGTAATATCCTGAGAGACAGTAGTGCCCAGGAACCAGAATGGATCCACAGCTGCCACTGTGCTATACTGGATGGTGAGGGGGAGGGCAGGGGTTTTCTTTCTGAAGTTAATTGTTATCTCCACTGCTTTGGGCCTGTTCAGCTTCAGATTACTGTGACTGCACCTGACTACCAGCTCCTTGACGTCCTTACAAGCTCGTCCCCTTCCTGAATGAGACCATCAAAAGTGATCTTGTCCCTAAACTTCAGAAGCTTCACAGAAGAAGGGCAGTTATTAGTATAGAGGGAGAGGAATAATCAGTCCCTCAAAAAGGATTTCATGATCACATACGTCAGGGTGACCAGGCCGTAGTCATTCAGCTCTGTAATTTTGGGTTTCTGGGGTGGGGGCGATTGTACAGCACTTTTTATAAGTGTGTACACATGTCCTACGCCTTTTTCAAAGTTGGGCACCTGAGGGACCGCCTTGCTCTGCCCATGAGATGTCTATAAAAGGTCAGAAAACATCCTTAATAAATATTCATCAATCTCATATCCATGACAGCTTGGGAGGGTAAAACAGCGACGAGGCAGGATTTCTGAGAATACGAGAGTGAGATCCTGATAGACCATGTTGCAAAACGTAAATATATTTTATTTAGTGGCCAGGCATAAACATCATCAATGCAGCAAGGTTAAAAAGGTGTCATCAGAGGACTTGACGGTTTCCAGTGGGCAGTTAAAGGCCTCCCCTGGGTGAAATTGAGCCTCCCATCGCAGTCCCCTGAGTTGGACAAGTGGGCAGTAGCGTTTTCTTGCCAACCCAGTCATTCTCTCAATCTGCCAGCACTGACTTTAGCTTAGCTTAGCATAACTGCTGTAATCTGGCATTTCCAAGTAGCACTACTTGGCGAAAGTGAACTAATTAACTCGAGATTTTTCTCCAATTACGTTTTGTGACCCGCGCATTCTGATCAAGTACAAATGACAAGCCGATTTCACATCAAAGGACTGACTAGGCATCGAGTAGCAACCCTGTTTACGGAAGTTGGGGGTGCTACGCATGCGTGCTGCCTTTGCTACTATCCGCGGTGCTTCGCCTGTGATTGGCCTGTGATTGGCCTGCACTTACACAGCATATAGTTTCCCTATTGAATGCCGCTTTGTCAGTCCTTTGATGTGAAATCGGCTTGTCATTTGTACTCTATCAGACTGGGGGTCATGAAAGGTAATAGGAGAAAAATCTCAAGTTAATTAATTCACTTTTACCAAGTGTTAGTTGGACACGCCAGATTCCAGCAACTACGATAAGCTAAGCTTAAGTCAGTGCTGCCAGCTTCAGATAATGACTGGGTTGGCAAGAAAACAGTTCAGCCCACTTGTCCAACTCAGGGGACTGCGGGGGGAAGCTTAATTTCACCCAGTGTTGGCATATGCCTTTAATAAAGTAGAGACACAACGGAGACGGAGGGGGACACAGACATGTCAGAAGCAAATGTGTCAGAGGTGTCGCATGATTCAGATAATTTATTCCTTTGTTTCACATCTAAAACCAACATGTAGGCTACAGACACAGCTGAGATGTTTTTGACACCCGTTAGGTGTTAAATAATGTTTCTTTCTGGATGTTCCAGCTGAGTCAGCGGTGCTGCAGCTGTGGTTGGAGTGGGGCAGCCAGTGACTCCCCATCACGGTGCTGGGGAACCACTTTGTTAAAATATACAGTAATTATATATCAAATATCACTTAAATTCCTTAACAGCTACAGGTGGTGGAAATATCCTGCTTGTAATCAAAGTAACAGGCACTTTTGCATGACAATCATGTAATTTTAATGGTATCATTTAGAAGCTCATTTATACGACACATGTTCGCAACAGACTGTCAGCCTTATTATTCAGTCGTTTCAATGGACTTCATCATGACACTTTTCTGACAAGTTTGGCTTTTGTAAATCCCAAATGTTGACTATATTTGGGGTATACGCCAGTTTTTGTACATATCTTTATAAATGGGGCCCCTGGTGTCTGGGTTTTATTGGTTTCTTCACAGATCCTGAGAACAGGTTGAGGGGCAGGAGGGGACAGGGCAACGGGAGTGAGTGGAGAGCTGGGCAGAATGGCTGACGGGTGTGATAATGCCCTTTTCAAACCTACAGTAAAACAGATTTAGGACATTAGCCAGCTGCTGATGGTTGTTCCCTTCAGAAGTTGAGGTGGACGATTAATTTGTGATCCTCACAAAACTGGTTTTGTTTTTTTGTTTGTTTGTTTGTTTTTCAGCTTTTCAGAAAAGCCCCTCTTAGTTGCTTTCATTTTCTTTCTCACTGAGTTTCTGGCCTGGCTATATAAGACTTTATTCCCACTCTGGTAAGTTTCCTCTTTGGTCTGATGAAACTTTCTCAGTTCCACAGTAAACAGTCTCACTACTAAAACAGTCCAATCACTGACATTAATGCAAGCTTGTAGGTCCTGTTCTGCTTCTTCGGCCTATTTCTTCACTGTCTTAACAGGTTTGATATTTTATAATTTGCCTGTGGGCTTGGATGAGATGGATCGGACACTGATCAGAGTCTCATAACTGCTGTGGAAGGTAAGCGATATGCATTCTTCCTTGTGGTGAAGAAGTGATCTAGTGTGTTTCTGTCTCTGGTGTGGCATGTAATGTGTGATATGTATCTAGCTACCTCTTGTAATGTTCTCACTGGGGTAGGCCTAAGGAGCAATGTAGACATTTACTACAATGAACAAGAAGAACTCCCACAACAAATAAAGAGGTTTGAGGTTGAAGAAGAGCCTTTAAGTTAGGGCAGCATAGCGTCTTCAAAGTTAGATCTTTTGCACAAACCTTCACTGATGTAAAAATATAATCTGGCACCTCCTGTTTTCCCTGCTGACTCAGTGATGTGTCCACGCTGACCAGCTGAAAGCCTGGCAGGGGTAATGAACTGTCCAGGATGGCTCTGTTCAGACAGGTTTTTGTAAAACACAGAGATAGTGAGTTGGCAGGGTTCCTGTTTGTCTGCAAGACTATCAGCAGTTCATCAATTTTTCTGGAAAGCAAATGAAGGTTTGCAAGGCTAACATGCAGCAAAGCAGGTTTAAATCCCTGTTGCCAAAAGCCCTGTTTCCACCAATGGGTTGAGGGTGGTACAGGATAAAGTTTGTTTCAGTAAATCCTGATCTCTTGCCTTACCACAGCAAACTATACCTTTCCCTGGTAGGCGGCATATCAGCTGGATAGCAATAGATGTGTCAGCTACATAATAGCTTGCTGTCATAGCAGCATGATGCCTTTCTTAAATTATAACAAAGAACACAACACAGAAACAAAGCATGAGAATAGAGACATCCGGCAGCTGGTGTTTTTTTTATTGGCGTGGTTTTAAAGAACAAAAAAAGATCAACTGTATATTTTTACACGGCACTGTTGCCGCTTTTTCTTGGTGCCAAGTTGCACAGGAAGTGATGGCACTTTCGACCAGTCAAAAATCGAGCTCCACAGTAAGATTGGGACCCCAACTTAAAGGGACTTGAGGCAAGATTAAGAAACAAAACTCGCGACTGCCGCGACTGCCGCTTCAGGTAACTGCAGCCACGAGCCAAGCCGTCACGGGAGCTTACACAAACTGAAGCTATAATGTTGTTTACTCACCTCTTTCTCCGTAGTTACACTTTTTAGTGTCTTTCAGTTGATCTGGATCGTTTGCTGATGGCAGAATAATCCATAATAATCACTTACAGTGTTTGAATTTACCGCGACCGGCTTCGTCCTATATCAAGACAGCGGATGTAGCATCATGTGACGTCACGTCCGCATGGCAGAGCTGGAAAACTATAATGTTGTTTACTAAGCTTTTTCTTCGTAGCTACAATTTTTAGTGGTCTTTCAGTTGATCTAGATCATATTCTGACAGCAGAATAATCCATAACTATCGCTTACAGTGCTTTTATTTAACGGGACCGTCTTTTTCCTGTATCAAAACTGCAGATGTAGCGTCATTTGACGTCACATCCGCAGGGCAGCGCGGGAAATTCAGACACCAAATTGCAGCGCATTTTGCAGCACACAGCCTGTTCAAGGCAACGGAGAGAAACATGGGTGGAAACGTTATTTTTGGTATTTAGCGCTTCATCACCCATTAGTATGAAAAAAAGGGACATTCATGTTTTGTTTTTTTTCAAATTCCTGCCTCAAGTCCCTTTAAGGGTCCCAAAAAAAGTATTTTGGCACCCAGTGTGTGGAAACGCAATAAACAAAGATGTGTTCTGACCCATCTTGTACTGACCTGGACCTGCTGGTGGAAACTAGGCTTGTTCACACTAACGCTGGCACACTTACCCTTTTTACATCATCTGAAGCACCTGTGTTAAAAAGCTGCTCCTGAGACTAAGATGCATATTAAAATGTCAAACTGCACAAAAACTGGCAAAAAAAATATTAGGTGTATGTTGTTTAATGTCCTATAGTGCTCTTCTGGTGATACTGATCTAAAAAGGATGGCTTAGCACCAGAAAAACTCGAACACACGCACACACACCCACACACACGCCACCCCCTCTCCTCACATACACACTAACACACCCCAAAAAGCCTACCACATAGCTTCACGCTGAGGCAACCGTGTGCAGAGCCATATTGTGGGTCACATAACCTGCACAGTTTAGTAGTTAAAACAAAGAATTACTGTATGGCTCAGAATTACACTTACAGAACATGTGACCTCACGTGGTTGTGAGAAGAGCTGCAGGATATTCCTAAAGTGACATAGAATAAAGAAAGTGCTTCCATCCCAGCCCAGTCTCTTTTTGTTAACTGTAACTTGGAAGTGTTTTTGCCCAAATTCTAACCATTTATTAAAGGTTTCATTTCACCAGAATGTTTACAAAAGGTTTCTTATTCCCTTTTGATTCATTAGGAGGAGGATGTAGCTTGTATAAGAATTAGTTGAGAATAACTTTTGCTCCAGTTGAAAAGCATTCTTGTGAGTTGCGCTCTATAAGATGTACAATCCCTCTTGCTGCCTGAAGACACTCCTATGCTCCACCTGAAGTGGTTTAAAAGCTGTAAGTTCAAATGGACTGGAGGACTTTTTAAGGTTTATGATTTCAGTTTTGAACTTGGAGAAAAGAAGTCAATCAGAAAGCATCATTTCACTAAGATTAGAGTGAGGCTAGAACACTGACCTGAACCTCAATGCCGTATCCCAGATAGACAGTAATCAAGTAGTTGCACTCCACGCCAGAGTCAAGTTGCTGTAAGATTTCGATGTTCCCCTCAGGGTCAGTGAAATTCATGCTGCATGGCTCTGTGGGAGACAGTAGAAAGAAAAGTGATTCCCTTTTTCCCAGACCACTGATCTTTCTGACAGCCCACCTGTGTCTTTGTGCCCCCGCAACCCTCCAACTATCTCGGCAGATATCCTCTTTGATACCGCTTATCTGGGCCTTCAGCCCTCTGCGACCAGTGGAAAGGACAGGCAGGACACATCAGGAAAAAATCAGATTGTTTTTGACACATGAGCAACTCTGTTATCCCTAGTAGCAGGACAGATAGTTGTGTGCAGAATGTGAAATGAGCACAAGTGATGTTGACCTGACGCTTAATTTTCCTTTCCTTTGGGATTTACAGTGTCCATATAGTCTCCTTACAGTTTAGTAAATTCATTACAGGAACAAACAAACAAGTCTGTGGGAATTGTTACACAATGAGAAATAGTACTGACATTTATTTTTTTAATTTATTTATCTATTTTTGTTTGTTTGTTTGTTTGTTTTTTGGGGGGGGGGGTCTCATTTATTCCATCTCTATACTGTATGTGAACCATATAATTATCAATATAACACCTGATTTCCTGACATGAAAGAGGTGGCCGGAGAATAGGGCCATCCCTCTATGGAAATTGTTGATTTAGAAACTCATAAACATGGCATCCATGCAGAAATACACATATCAAATGTGATTAAAAACTTTGATGACCATTGCATTGAACAAAACTGATAAACATACATCATCAATTGCCCTTGTAATCTTTTTTTTTTTTTTTTTTTTTGTAAAGAGACTTTATGGATTTTGTGTGTATGTTTATAGGGGGAGGACAACCCCTGTTCTGATTTCCATTGGAGAAAATGATGTCAGAAGTAAATTATTGTTAAAAGGAATTTTCCCAAAGAAGAAGAAGTTCACGATTGAGTGCTGTAACTGTCTCAACATGCCTACCTGATGTTTGCGAGGTGGTGATGGTAGTAGTTGTGATCACAGTTGTGGATGTCGTGGTAGTGCCTTCTTCTTGAGTGGGTGAACTTTGCTTGTGAAGTGGATGATCTGGGCTAGTTTTGTTTTGTAGGTTTGCTTCCCTCGCCTGTCCTGTCTCTATAATTGCTGACATGGGTGCAAGGGTGGACGCCATGGGAAAATTCCTTCCTTGTGAAGACAAGGGAGCCACTGGGTTGTTTTCACTGCTTGAGCCTTTAATAAATGGTGTCATCTGAGTAGTGATAGGGTCTGTGGTTGCTTCCATCTTCTCTCCCTCTTTGGCCTTCTCTTTGGTTGACTTCTTCAGAGGGAAAGACATGGGTGGTGCCGGTGTTGTGTGTGAAAATGTGGTGAGTGGGGCGGTGGCAGCTGCAGTGGAAGTAGTGGCAACATCTGAGAAGGCCGGGGCATCCTTATGGGGCACAATCTGAGTGACAGCATCTCCTGCATTTGGAGCAGATGCAGAGCTCGGCATGGTGGGGTATGCAGCTACAGAGCCATCCTTCCTAAAAAAATGCTGGTCCCCCTGGAAGTTCCTTGTGAGAAGGTGTTCATGAAGCAGCAGGCCCTTGAAGACAGGCTGATGGTTGGGTATATTCATTGGTGAAGCTGTTGTAACTGAATGGATTTCACTTTCTGTGTCTTGAGTTGAAAAGTGTGTGAAGAGGTCCCTGTCCCGGTCCAGTGTTCTCTTACTGATGCCGTTATTTTCCCTTAGACCTGAAAGTAAAAAAAAAAAAAAAAGTGGTGATTTGATTTTATTAATCAAACATGTTTCAGTTCGATAAACCATGAAAATAACAGTCCAAGTATACAAGCCACTAACATAATTCTTAATGTACTGAGAACCTTTGTACTATGTCTGTATATTTTTATTGTTGATCAGTCCTTTAGAAACGTAGCTTTGAATTTTAAGTGTGATTTTCTAATGGCACTTGCCAAGAGGTGAAAGCTAATACACTGCAGTAATTGATATTTTGGAATCAGGACATAAAGATCATAATCAGATTAGATGGTGTTGCTCCTCAGTGACTTTGTGCACTATTGTCATTAATGGCCCCAGTGGAGCCCACCTGACAAAAATATTTTTACTTAGACACTTAAAATGTGTTAAATGAAATAAAAGTATATTTTTATGTTAGCATCATTCAATTTTAAAGTTAGCTCAATGTATTTTCAAAATAATCCTGAATAATATGATTACTCTATCTTTGCAGCACATTTCTTTTCAGCCTGAATCCCTTTCAATAAGAGTGAGGGCTAAAGTAAAATGCTTAATGACCTATATATTTTCACATATTGACATTTTCACATTTCATCTTACATTATTATAAGTAGTAAACTCTTCAAAAACGCACTGTAAATATTTGCCTCTGTGCAGCAATATAGATGTAAAACAAAATGTCTAGAATATAAATAGAAAACATTACAGCTAAAGATGAAAAGGTATTGAAAACAATGAGGGATTTGATATCATGCTTTCATGTGTCCATTAATTTATGTCTACATGAAACAATGCTGTCTACTTTGACTACTTAATTAGCCTGCATTTGGGGTGACGGTTTGTCTTAATGAGGCAGAATTGCTGCCAGCAGACTTTATAGATGAAAGGATGTTGTTGACACAGGCAGCAAATGAGTGAGATATCCCAATGCGAATGTTTCTATAACAACACTCCCGGTTGGACGTCAGACTGATGTAATTAGAAATGTTATGTGAAAGGTAATTTGAATGGTAAAACAGTAACGAGTATTGACTGAGGGAGCACATCAGGAGTATCTCAGGTGTCTCCCAAGAAGCATACTTGGCATTTCCTTGTAAATGTTTGTGCGGTCATTTATCCCCCTTGCTAAAGCAAGCATATTTTACAATTTGTTGGCTGATCTTAGGGGTATTTACAGTAGTTAAAGTCCAAAATATTTTTTTTCTTGGCATTTAAAATAAATTGTTTACCCAGGTGCAAACATGGTACCCGGCTAGTCCATTTTCACCTTGTAAAATATTATTGATTTAATAACCATCCCTGCAAATGGAAACATGCATTTAGGTTATAAATCAGAAGAGGTGTCTAAATAAATGTGAGAATTAACTCAGCCACTGGGAAGCTTTTGTTTTGCTCATAAAACTTTGAAAGTGATTGTAAGTCCCTGCACCGTTTTGCTGATGCAGAGCCATTTTAGCATCGAGCACGCTAATAAAAGTTTGATCAGGCTATTCAAGAAGAAGAGTAAACAATTTTGTTACGCAGCCCGTTCCATGCTGACAGAACTGACACATGGTTTTACATTTTTATACTGACAAACGCGACAACATCACATTCATCTTTCTCGGCGGCAGAAGCAATTCAAAGACTTTTTGATGTTCTAAGATGGAGTAGAAACATTTCCTTGTAGCCTTATTCTGTCACAACAAGAGCAGCCAAACAGCATTATAAAGGCAAACTAAGCATATTTGACATGTCTCTCTACCAGAGAGAATAAAGAGTTTAATGAGAGGTCTGTATAAATGATTGAAGTGTGCAAGACTGCACCCTCTTTCCCCTTTTCTTCGAAAAAAGAGAAAATAAAATCTCAAGGCCACAGTACTGTATGATAAAGATAGATATAATTGTATTTTTTCCCCAAAAAAATTATTGTTAATGCAGCATCAGACTATAAACCTACCCCTGCCTTCTGCTTTTATCTGATTTCTTTTCCCTTGCTGTTTCCATGGGTGCTGCAGACTTTGACCATCCAGCTGCCGTCCTTCAGTCAGAATATCGAGTGCAGAGTGAGGATGGAGGACTGAGCTGAACTAGAGTTTCTCATACACAGATCAATACAGGATCAATATGTGCAGGTGGGAGACCTCACTGGTGATTAAAGAAAAAAAGAAGTACTGCTACTATATTGTTGTGATCTCTGAAGCTTAATTGGCCATTTATAGTTGAAGTTTCAAAGAACAGAATGGAATTTTAGTGACATTTGCTGAATGTTTGTGTGCTAGTTTTACTTTACTGTCTGTTTTTATATAAATATATATTTTAATGACTTTGGGGGGTTCACCTGTTAACTGGCAAAAAAAACCCGTTGTAGTCTTGCCGCTTTTGGATTTGAATAATTTCCCTCTAATTGAAAAAGAATAGGATAATGTTAGCAACCATTAGCTGCATTAACTGTTTCATAAAACAGTTCAAAAGTTGCCACCTCAATTAGGAAAAATAAATTATGCTTCCATATTAATGTGTGAGTGTATTATGTTATTAGAAACACAACAAAAAACAGCTATTTTCTGAAAAGAGTACCCTAATAGTATAACCGTATCCATTTACTGTCTGAAAACTACTCCTCACTGCAAGTCAATTTACAGTTATTGTCCTTGAAGGTCTCCAATAAGGTACAAATGTGCAGTGATAAGCTGGTTTGGCCAAAGTGCTTTTATAACAAAGTGATTTTGATGTGCTGTGTCAGGTTCGTGAAATGGGTGTCATACTATCATATCTGTGACACTCAAGCAAGTTCCATTAAATTATTTTGTGACCAGACTTGTGACAAGATTTGTAATAAATCATAAATAGATGGCAGATGGTAACTTAAATGAAAGCCGTTGTTTCTCTGCATCTCTGATTGAGTGCCGCAGACCCGACAGCTAAAAGTAGAAACCATGTCACACACTCTCAGGGTTACGCATGTGCCTGCTTCACATCCCTCAACATCGAAGCTGTTTAATTAGTACTAATTCATAAATTAAAGGTGGTAATTGCCATAATGGAATGAGATTACTGCTATCCTACTCTGGGCAATGGCACAAAGACAGTAAAATATCATTTACTGCCCCACACAAAATGTACTGTAGTCACATTTCCTCTGTCAGTGCAGTCAGTATAACTCACTGAGGACAGAACATGGACCTGGGAGGGAAGGAGCGGTTATAAAAGAGGTTATAAATGTGCAAATCTTGTGAAAACAATCTGCAGTAAAGACACACAACCTTGTATTTTGGATAAAATTTCAGTTAATAGAAAACAAAAGTTTCAAGAGTAGAGGCCCAAAGGTGTGGATTGAGCCGGAATCACTCACACAATTTATTTTCAGGGGGAAAACTACGGATTCTGCCTTTAAAAAGGTAGTTTGCAGGAGCTTCAACAGTCTTGACTGTTTTTTTCAGTTTCACCAAGTCAGTTATGAACAAACAGTCTCCCAAAAAAGTATGAAATAGCTTCATGAATTTGATCTGTTGATTTGAGTCCACATACAAGATTTTTGTGATGAATAGTTATATAACACATCATGACAGCAGTTTGTGAAGTAGTCAAATTTTGGCTCATTCAATCAGGCACAAAGTGCATTTGGAGGTTGGAGGGGCTAGAAAAATGTCACAACACGCCTACCATTTGCAGTCCGACAGCCTTTAAAAACAGTCACAATAAGAGGCGTCCAACCATCTTGCTGGTGTTTCACATTAACTGCAAAGGTACAAGCTTGTGCTTAGCCCCGATATTAAAAGGATCCATAACAATCACTTAGTCTACACTGACTAAAATGACAGAGTGAGCAATCACGAGGGAATACTCCTCAAGAAGGCAACCGGCAGCCTCGTCTCCTCGGCTGCCTATCTGTGGAGTCATCAGTGAACACTCAGTGCATGGAGAGGGCGCTAATAAGATGGGACACGCCACACTTGAGGCGAGCTGCTGATTGACATCAATCTCCTGATATCCAGGGGCTTTATTTCCTTATTATTACAGAGAGCCACTAGAAAAGCAAATCAATAAGCGGTTTCCGCTAGGCTCAAATACAAGGCCTTCAGATCACTCTACATGACTCCTTTTAGGGCTCTCAATGGAGTTTTGCCCTGATGAATTCATTTAAACACTTTGGGTAACATTTTCCTGCTAGTTGCTTTCAGTGCTCTTCCTGCAGTATGTTCAGATTCTACTAGTTTGCATAAAGTGATGAAGAGAGAGTGAGAGAAACAATGGGGCAAAACTGATAAATGATTCCATTAGTCAACTTAATGAATTGCTTATGGACGTGACAGGTGCATGAGAGTGGATGCATATACAGTATATATATATATATATATATATATATATATATATATATATATATATATATATATATATATATATATATATATATATATATGAAAGGGGGTAGCAGGAAGAAACTAAAATAAGACTAAATTAAGCGTGCAGTGGAACACGCCTTTCAGAAACAAACAAAAACAAAGGACTGATACTTCCCTCCTCACACAGTAAAATGCCATCTGAAAATCATCCATGACTGTGCAGAAATTGCAATTTCCATGCATAAAATTGTCCTCTTACTGCTTTTTTTTTTTTTTGGCTAGGGGGACAACTGCATATTGAAATGAGACATACTCTTATCCTCCATCTGCCCTTTGACTTTATTGAGCGGAACCATAACTTTTCCCTTTCATTTATTACGGCCTGTCTATGTTCCGGTTCATCGAGCAATGTCCTTCAGACAGGCTTTAGACAAACGGTGCCTTAATGGTGCTCATAAGCCCTGACCTTTAAACTGGAGCAGAACAAAAACAGAGCAACCCAGCACTACCATTTGCATGAAATTTACTGTGAAGCACTTAAGCTGCAGGGGGATAAATAAGACAGCTTTAAACAAACTAAACCCTATAATTTGGGATTTAATGTATTTTAACTGGTATCAAATTGTCTCAGCATTTTGTAAGTTATTGGATTTCTGCAAACTTCAGCTATTCTGATTTGGAAATGTTCTTTACATTTTTTTACGGCTTTGTTTATTTCATATTTTCCTCTCGTCCAAGAAGGACAGAATAAATGTGTCATGTACAAGTGCCTGGCATTCAAATTGCATCATCGTGTGTAATTGTGGCAGACCTGTCCTAGAAGCTGAAACCTTGTTGTATTTCAATTTACCAATGCTCTGCATCTTAGAAAATACTGGGAAGAATGTCTCTTTTCACACTTCATTTCCTTCCATTAGAGTAATTCATCTTTTCATTTTCTTCCCATTTACTCCATGGTGGAGTCAATTACTGTGAGAAGAGAGCTGTGGGTGAAATAAGACCTACAACTTTAAAATCTGTCATGGATTACTGTACAGAAATGTGAGAAATTTGTTAAGTGTGTCTTAACAACTCTTAACAACTTGTGAAATATCAGGGGTTCTTGATGAACAAAAGAAACTATTATTGTGATTTTACTTTAATTGGATTGTGGTCTTCTTTTGCTATCACATTTGAGTCAGTTATAGACTCTTAATTACTATACAGAAACAAAAACATGTCACAAAAACAGGCTACAAGGGTATTCTTTGAGAGGGTAGGTTGGCTCTCTGATAGCACAGATATTAGTGCTGAATTTAAAAGCTACTTGAATGATGTGACACTCTCCGCCCATCTTCAAATGATTTCTCAACCCCATGACAAATCTATCAGCCAAAGGAAAACACTACGGAAAAGAGAGAAAAAAAAATATCACACATTGGTAATTTTCAACCTTATCTGTGAACTTGCTATAAAGTGACATGCCTATGCTGGCCATTACACTTGTCAATAATCTGTATCTCATGGGCAGGCTCTTGTTATCATGCTGAATTAGTCACAGGCCAGACACAAAAACAAGAATGACTCATTTTAGCTCTAGGAGCTCCCGCTTTTTTTTTTTTTTTTTTTTTTTTTCATCTGACAGCAGAGACCATCTGAAAATTGAAGCGGCAACAAGATAGCCCTCTTGCTTTTGGCAACAAACAATGCTCTTGTGTGTTCAAGTTAATAATGCTGGTATTGCCATTGGTTTGTGAAACCATGACAGTATCTGGCTGAGCCTTAGAGAAAAAGTTTAAAAAGTCAATAAGGTGGTACTACTTGGCATTCTGCTGCTGTTATTTCAGTTGGATTTTACTTCTGTGCCAGTTATAAAAAGCAGCCCCTCCACAAATGTATTTTTTAATTGGAGTATTTCAAAACAATATCCACAGATACTCTGGTATCTTTTTCAAGAATAAAACCAGCTATTTATTTTTAGAAATTATTGAACTTCTTGGCCATATTCTACTTCAGTTAAAACGTGGACAACATATTAGATGTTGGAAGTGAGACATTTTACCTTTTAATGGAAAACATCAGTTCAGTTTGAATTTGATGTATAACTCATCTCAAACAATGTATGAACACCTGCAACAAAATATGAGGCACCAACAAAATTTAGAGAAAAAAAAAAAAAAACACTAGAGGAGCATTGTGCAACTGATTAGGTGAACTGGCAACAGGTCATTAGCATGGTATAAAAGAAGCATTTAATGGGAGCGAAGCCTCTCACCAATTTGCAAACGCAAATGTGAAACAGTTTCAGAAAAATGTTCCTCAACATGACATGTTAAAGACTGTATAATATCATCCAAAATGTTTAGAAAATCAGGAAGAATCTATGTATGTAGGGGGTAGGGCAAGGGGTCAAAAATGGATGCTGGTGATCTTTGAGCCCGCAGGTGGCATTGCATTAAAACCAGGGATGATTCTATGTTGGGGCTCAGAAATACTTCAAGAAATCATTGTCTGTCAACACAGTTCATGCTGCAATTCACAAATATAAGTTAAATTACTATATAATTACTATATAATTACTCCTACAGCAATAACTAATTGGGATTAATAAAGTACAGTATATCTTTTCTCTCTTTTTTTTTAAGGTGCAGCAAGTGATACAATCAAAGGTCATTGACAGAAAAATGTTAAATGTCATCAATCCTATGATTTTATTGGTAGCTAACATTTTAACTAAATTATACTTTTATTCTGTTATAATGAGCCATTTTTATCTACTTGCTATGGGTGCACCACATAAACGGCCACTACCATATTTGTCCCACCATTCTTATCATGGTGTCTCTGGTTGGACTAACATCTCAGTGTGTGAAGTGAAAACGCTTTGAGCTTTACAACTGCAGTACCAGCTTTGATTGATGGGAGCTAGAGCACTGTTTGGACAAGTAGAAAAAAAAACAGTACACATGTACACAATCTTAAAGTACTTATCTGTAGTGCAGATATGACATGTCTGATAGCATGACTATGTCCAGAAGAATTCTGGCCGCTAACGGCCACCATTTTTTTCACCACTGTGATTGGCATTCAGAATAATTTATACTCCCAGTTCCCATCTTTACCACTGGATGTCAGTTATTGTTACATAATGTACTGTACCTTTAAAGAAGCCTTATGTGAACATGATCCAGACTGAAAATGATGGGGCGAAATAGAAAACTGCTCCCAATTCAGTTCAGTTCTGTGGTCACATGACTAAAAATCTGAAATTCCTTGTAGAAATAATGGGAGCATTGTCCTGTTGACCAAACAAGAGAGGGCCCATGCAGCTTGTTATTAGTAGATAATTAAACAGCCTGCATGTCTGATGGTAAGGGTCGCATTTGTGCCATTCGTTTGTGCAGCCTACAAATCTGTGAATGCTGAGAAGCCCTTAAAACAAAATTTGCTCCCATCCAGACATCCCTTTCAGGAAAGGCCTTGCAAATAAAAAAAAAAAAACAAAACAAAAAAAAACAATGCTAAACCATATACTGCATCACAACAGCGTGGCCTCACAGAGGAAGGGTTAGGGTGCTGAACTTGCTTGCACACAGTCCAGACCTTTTTACCATTTGGAGCCATGCAACAAAGACCCAGAACTGTAAACCACCTCTAGTCCTGCATCAGACAAGAATGAGACACATTTCCCTTCTAAAACTCCAGCAACTGGTCTCCTCTATTCTAGAACATTTACACAGTTGTTGAAAAAGAGAGGATGCTAAATGGTAAATACAGTATCAAACCATTACAACTTTTTTGAGAAATGTTGGTGCCATCAGATGGTAAAATGTTTCAGTTGCTACATATGATATGTTTTTTATGTTTTATTGGGAATAAAGTATGGGTTTTTGAGGTTTGCATATCAGGGAGGTCTGATTTTTTTTTTTTTTTTTTTTTTTTTTTTTTTTTTTTTTTTTTTTTTTTTTTTTTTTTTTTTTTTTTTTTTTTTTTTTTTTTTTTTTTTTTTTTTTTTTTTTTTAAAGCATTTTACACAGCTTTTCAACTGTTGTGTACATTGTATGTCTTTTCAAGTTCACACTACAACAAAAGTCCTTGTAACTTTTTTCTCACCAGACCAGGTGTTTCATTTTTCTGCCCCGTTAGAGTGTGACTCTCAGTATCACTACTGTGATCTTAACCACATGTACGCACACATTCAGTCGACACTCTTTGGTGATACACTCTTCAAACCCAGTAATATCACCTCAAATACCATGGCTCCCTTGTATTACCACACCCAAAGCCATTCTCACTTTAGACAATTGTGCCCCCCTGTTCAACAGCCACGACAATCCATACGTGTCAAAACAAGCCTTGGAAAATGTTCATGCTGGATCACGTTTGAGATGATAAAAAGGCAGCACTTCATGCACTTTTCTCTGAGAATCAGCCCGAGCATTTTGTGTGATATCTCAAATTGTGGTTTTAGTGTTCTGATCTCTTGCTTCAGGCCAGTGCCGCTCATTTCCACATTCTGCCTGAGCTTGTTAGGTAGTCATGACTTGAATGTAATATTTCATTAGTGCTTCTCTGATATGGGTAAAAGGCTGCGAGACGCAGTTCAAATCTATAGTATAAGCTGTAATTTCCCCACGCAAAATTGGATTGCCTTGTTTATAGCTTAGCTGGGGGTGCACATGACAAAGAAGTGTTTTATTATACAAACAAATCTAAAATAACGAACACCAGATCATGTTAAATAGTACATTTTTACTATTTTGTTTTTACTGGAATGGGGGGGGAACGGACAAGATTAACTGCATTTAATACCAAAGGCACTTTTTTTGCAGGTCAGAATCAGGGCAGTTTGGATAAATTCTGGGAAATTCTGCTGAAGCAAGGGAGCAGAATAAAATATAATTGGTCACACAGTCTGAAAAGAAATACTGAAGAAGAAAGTCCATTTGAAAATATTGCATGTTTTTGACACATGACAGTTGAATCTCTTTCAAGAAAGTCAGTCATTCGGGCAGAAACCCCAACAATTAGGCGATCATGCAGGGTGTTATTTTCTTTCCCTCTAAACATGACAGACATTGCAAAAACACATCTGATTGTAGAGGCAATAGATGAGGCCAGACAGCGTGTGTTTCAGACTGACAAGTTTATTTCTTTCTTGTAGTGTCTTCAGGAATATTCACTTGTTTCAGTTTTTTCATTGTCTACTTGTGTAACTTTTTCTTTTTCTTATAAAAGTATAATAGTTGGTGTTGGTGTGCCCAGTTGCACCAAAAAACCACACACAAAAAGAATAAAAGAAATACTAGTAATTTATATATAATGGTATATAAGAGTAGAATTCATTGTAGTTCTGATGTTTTGCTTTATTTTTCAACTCTAACCTAAGAAGAACAAGGTTAAACTGAACCATCTCATCATCCTTGAGATATGCAGGTAACTGAATCCATGAATAATAAAACATGTAAGCTAGAAGAAACTAAACTTTTTATAACCTAAAGTGAATTCTGAAACAGCTAAACCTAGCCACATACCTTCACCACTTAAAACCCAAGCTCCCTCACTTAAGAATAAATGGTGCCAAACTGTGCCAAATTGCCAAAACAGCCATTTTAAAGACCTGAACTGTCTTTCCGAAAACCTCTATTATTTTGTTCTGCCTCATTTTATCAGATTTGGCCTCAGCAAAGATAATGTTCACACATTGTACTATGACTTGATATGGGTTTAGAGTTATAACTACGTAATTCCAAAGGGATATTCCCATTTATCCTGAGAAGTATTTGTTATTTTTTATTATTATTGTTATTTTATTTTATTTTATTTTATTTTTTTGGAGGGGGTTTTAGACAAGCATAAAACCTTTTCCTTTATCTACCCTTTGTGCCATCTCTATTTATTTTTAATTAGTAACATAATATTTACACATCACACATAACCTTAATCATATGCATAACCTACATAACCATATACTTTACACATAACCATAATCTCACAAGTATTGTATTTCCTTTTTGACTTTAAAAGTATTCAAATTGACCTCGTGTTTGCAGAGATGTACTCAGATATTTTTCAAGCAGAAACCTATGGTACAACCTAGACACAGGGCTCATGGGGATAATTCTCACTTAAACTGAGTGGCAGGTAGTATCCAAAGCCATGAATAACAGAAAAGTGGAAGGATTGTGTAAACATGCAGGATTGGTCTTTAACTTGAGTTGTCACTCTTCCTTTTTACAAATGTCTGAGGCCAAACTGAAGTGATGAAGATGTATGAGATGTGAAGAATGTATCAGATGACATATATAATTAGATTTAAGACGTGGAAGTTATTAATTATTTGAATTTTGATGTGATGATGCACGAGACATGAGATCAGACTTGGCATTAGATTCAGAAAATACACTCAGCATTAATGAATCCTCTTTTAAGAACCTTTTCATCAGTTGCATCAGTCCACGTCTTTCACCATCATCAAATCTCAGGGATTTAATTTCCTTTAAGTATTCTTGTAACAAGAATCAGAATATACAACACAGCAATATGCCACTAGGGCCAGGACAAGAGAATTTGAGGAACTGCAAGAAAAAAAAAAATCAGCAAGAACCATGTCTCTAGACTGGCTGCTTGTAATGTTAAAATTAGTTTTATGGGTTTTGGCAGCGAGACGGCAGTCAGCAAAGCCGGGTGCAGGGCCTGTGAGTACGCAATTCTCAAAATATAAATGTAGTAAGCCAAAACACAAGTTGCCTATTGGGAGGTGAGGGAAAACAATATTAACACTGACAGTGATGGATGGTGCTGCCTCCTCTAGAGGTCTGATAGATACAGGACCTTTAAAAGCTGAAGCATGATGTTATAGCCTACAGGGCTTCTTCCTCATGCATTTTCACATACAGATACTATTTCCACATATACAGAAAATTTTACTCTGTCTTTTTTCATTTAATTTTTCTAACTAGACTGTTATTTTAAAGTCAGTGTTGGAAAAGCCCTTTCATGCTGTTAGGCTCTCTTTGCTCAGGGCTTATAAAACACATTGGATGGTTTATAGTCTTGTCAATGTCCAGCATTAAAAAACTGGAGACTCACTACTGTTTTGGCCTGGAACTTAATCTGTCTTGATGCTGGTGAGTAATCACCCTTTATGTGTTTATAATAGCTATAAGCTCTGTAAGATATCAAATGTTTCTAAAAAAAAAAAAAAAAAAAAAAAAAAGTTAAAAATGAACATTTTAACAGTGTATAACCCATTTTTTCTTCAGCAAAAAATTCCTGGTTTAGATGGCAGAATACAGCAAGAGCCAATATTCTCCATACATACTGTAATCTAGGATCTATTTACTGCTAACCTCCTTTTGCAAGACCACCAAAGACTACAGCACATTACACATTGATGTTCAGCCCCATCGACTGGTGTGTTTATCAGTGTGCCTGTGTGTCTGCATGGAGCTCACTAGCTTTCTTTTGCTCAATAATGCCACATCTACAGTTCAGCCATGAGACACAAATAAAGTCTAGATCCATTTACCGGGCTCTTAAAGAAAGAAGAGTAGTGAAAGGTCAACAGCATTTCTCTCCAAAAACATTATGTTATATTGTCTAAGACTGCTGCACTCTGGAGCTAAAATTGACGCGTAGGTCTTACCACAACAATTTTGTTCAACATATCAGCCAGCCACTGTAGTAATTTGAGTTAGATGATTCCCTTTAAATCCTCACAACATATACATCACTGCCACTGTGTTTTGACCACATAGCAAAAGGTTAAAAAGAGATAGGGACCAAGAGGATAATACAAAACATGAAATTGCCACAGATGATAATAGGAGATAATGGTGAATCTGCTACGCTGTGAGGCAGACACAGACTGAAAGGTCACCAGGAATTACTTTTACTTCAAGGTTTTACCATTTTTGCTATGTTTTTTTTTTTATTATTGTTGCTGACTCTAAGAAGGCCACAGTATTGTGACTGTGGCTTTATAAGTCTACAGTAACATTTCTGTCCATCACATATAGAGAAAGGTTAAATACAAGCACATAAACATAATAGCATCCCTCCAAAGAAAAGAAGAAGGGCTGCCATGTAAACAAATAGAAACAGTTTCTGTTTGGAAAAAAAGAGAAAGAGAGAGAGCATGGATTCATGTTCATATTAACTTAAATGTCTTGTTTTATTTAAGCAGTCAGTCCCTTTTTGGTAACAGAAGTGAAAGCCCCATAATTGCCCTGTCAATAGCTGTGAATCACAGTCTCTAGCAGCATTTGACTTTAATAAACTGTCACCGGGCAATGTCCCCAAGTATGAATAGCAAATTTAAAATATTCTCACATTCTATTCGAACCTTTCACAGAACAGCAGGGCCTTGCCTTCTGGTGGAACAGCAACATATTAACAAAGTGTTTTAAATTACCATAATAGATAACTGAATGCCAATCAATAAAGCTTCAACCAATAAAGTTTTAGCTCTACCAGATGGTGAAAACAAAGTCTGGGACTCAAAGAGGCCTCCTGACAATCAGTTATTGTTTTGAAACAAACTTTAAATTTGCAAGCTGAAATCATGTGCACAACTGAACCACCTATCAAACCCCTAAAACTGAGAAATTGGTCTCAGTTGGCCTCTGGGTAATGAAAAGAATCACCACAGTTTGTAAACTTTTTATATTATTTATTTTTTCTATGCTTTATAGCTTCACCAAAATTGGATTTCAAGCCTGGCTACCCTAAGAGGATCTACAAACACATGTGGTGCAAGTGCAAATCTGTGTGGAAGAGAACTGAATGAAAAAAAAAAGCAGTGAAAATTAAAGGTTTAGCTTGAATGGACTTAAGGGTCAGATTTTTCTTTTCTTTTTTCTTTTTTTTTTTTTCGTGCCCATTCATTTATTCTCATCATATCTCTCTTAATATACATTTTTAATGGTTTGCTCTGGTTCCCTTTCAATAAGAATAATGCTTTCAACAGAGGGTGTTTCACTCTCAGCCAGTCTCAGGCAGCAGAACTACTGTGTGGGAGGCATTTAATTGTTGCATCAATAATCCACTTCTATTAATTATAGTTCCTTGCAGACAAAAATACAGTTTGATAACCAGCAAAAAAAAAAAAAAAAAAAAAAAGTGGGGTGGGGAGCGTGTTTAAGAGTAAGTTTGGTAACCATCTGAGCCAAGGCTCCCAGCTTTTGTGTTGTAAATTTGAGGGCACAATAAGCAACTCGTGTATATTTATAATTAAAATATGACTAAGATTCATGATGAAATAATTAAGTGTTCACTCTATAGCCTGGTAATGATTATAGTCTGTATTTGAAGAATTAGAAATACACTTTAACTAAAAATGTAACTTTTTACCACACATCTCAGGGACAGGAGATATATAATCTCTCAAACTGTCTGAAATTATGACATTTTTTAATCTTAGCCAAAATTTTGATTTGTGATTATCAGAATTTGATTGCTACTGAAAGGTGCAGATCATTTTTGCTGTTGTTGCTTTGTTGTTTTGAATATTTTTTTTTTTTAGCAAAACCACTTTAAACCAAAATTAAATTATCTCATAAGTAACACAGTTCAAATAAAAACACATCACCAGTTGTTTAAAAAAAAAAAAGCATGAGAGAGGATTTCATTCCCTCTTAATTGGCCTTGTTGGAAGAATAGGTGTGCTTGAATAATGCAGCTCCCAGAGTTCACGTTGACATTACACATTTATCAAAACAGCTGGTGATACTGTCCTATCTGCATCAGCTACAGTGACAAAGAAAGAGCAGACGGTGCATTAGCTTATTTTCCAGTACTTAGTTGTCGGACTGTTGGACTGGAGGATTCATGGTGTAATATTGTTTCAATAAAAATAACTGCATCAGGTTTTCCTTTCTATTGTATCATTTTCCACCTGTGAAAGGATGTTGTTCTGTGAATGACTTGTTATGTACCTTTATGAACAGCCTGAATGTCTTTCCTTGAAGGATATAAATCAGAAGACATGTGAACATCTCAGTTATAGGGTCAAACTAAGTCTACAGTATGACATTTCATATATATATACATATACACACACAAACACACACACACACACACATATATATATTAGGGGTGCAATGATTTAAAAAATTTACGGTGCAGTTTCTGGGGGTTTTTTTTCGATACAAAAAAATGTCATGCCTTTGTGCTTTTGTCCACAATGGCTTACCATCAGGGTCATACACAATATGAAGACCAAAGTAGTTCCAAATGCCAGATCTGAATGCAATCAAATGAGTAGTTGAACGCAAATCCACTGACTTTTCAACAGAGCTTATCGTCAGAGAACAGGTTGATAAATTATATCTAAAACTCTGTATTGTTCAATATTCAATACATGGTGGTCATGGCTCGATACACACCAGTATTGAACAGTTCGATTCAAATACATGTATTTTTCTACATAATAATATATGTATTATTTAGTGTTTTGTCAGTTTGATCATCTTTGGAGGAGGTCCACACTTTGATATGGAGACATCACTCAGAAATCCAGATCCTCTCTTGGTAGTTTCTTTAAAAATAAATAAATAAAAAAATAAAAAGTCA